>OZ007592.1:83971725-84571725 GCA_963931845.1 Maratus michaelseni
CTTTTCCTAGAAGTAATAATAACTTTAAACGGATTCGATACGTATCCTAATTAAGAAATTATGGGTTTTTTTTCTGTTTTCACAAAAAGCACCCCTCCACCCCTTGGTTCGATTTTGCCCATTAACGAACTTGACCGAGATTTTATGCCCCTTGATTTTATGTATCCGTTTGGAAGAAATTTATGCATAATTATTGACGTTATCGTGTCCATAAAAAAGTGACATAAATAGATAGATAAAGTTTTGAAATGGGGGTGGTTTTGGGTTCTGGGAGTCATGATCGGCGTAGATGTGCAAAAATTTTTCAAAAATTCCAACTTAAGGGAGAATGTAATAGGTAGTATTTCTTACGAAATCTACTTAAAAACAGCCCCGCTAGCAAAAGGGAGAAAACGGCGACAAAGCTTTAAATATGGCAAACTACACTTTCCCGCGTTAACAGTTTGACCGTTCGGGAGCTATTGGACTCGTCCACTTCTACGTCATGAATGATTGACAGGCGCCATCTCCTGAACGACGAACATTACCATGCTTTTGCGTTTAAAAATGTTTCAAAAATTTCGCGGCACTAAACGTGGAAAAATATTTTTTTTCAGAACCACCTTAAGGCTGTGAGATTTCAAATTCCCCTCGCTAATGTTAAACTTATGGGCCTGCGATGCCTTCGTATTTATAAAATATCCCCTTAGGAAATTAATATTTTTAACTTTTTTTTTCTTGTGTACTCTTCTTAAAGGTTGTCTGTTTCTTTCTTAGTTGTCAAAATATTTCTAAAACATAAACTAAATTTATAATTTTATGTGTTAAAATCTTAGCGAAATTGAGTAAGATTTTAACATTTCACATAAAATTAAGTATATATTTAAAAAAATATTTTGACATCTGAAAAAGAAAGAGACATCTTTCAAGAAGAGTACACAGAAAAAAATAAGTTAAGAATATTAATTTGCTGAGGGGATATTTTATAAATACGAATGCATCACAGACCCATAGGTTTAACATTAGCTAGGTGGATTTGAAATCACACTGATTAGAAGCCTTAAGGTGCTATTTCAGTCAAGCGAGAACACTCGCAAGCTAATCTGAAAGCTACAAAAAAGTGTTTTTTTTTTTTTTTTTTTTTTTTGAGCGTTTAAAAGTGAAAGTGCTCTTATTAAAAAAAAAAAAAAAAAAATCATTTAAAATTTTTTTGAAATTTGAACAAGATATCTTTAAAAATTTCCTCCATAGGATTACCATTAGTGAGTGGGTGTTTTCCCGTGACTGACATATATCCCTTTAAGAGTTTTCGGCTATTGAAAGCAACAAAACAACTCTACCACTAATAGAAAACATCTGGGTAAGTGTTATCTAATATCGCACAAAAGGGTTATCCTTTAATATTTCTTTCAAAACACTTTATCCTTTAATTAATAAATCCAAATCATTGATTTATAATTATTAAATTCTTGTCCTTTATCAATACACTTTATCAATAAGAACGTAGATGGCAGTCCCATTAAATTTAGTATTAAAATGATTGCCAGAGGACGCCTTTAAAAAAAAAAAAAATCAAATTAAAAATATTCAAGAACTGCTTTTCAGACAATTGTAACAGCATATTCTCTAGAACTTCTAATGCGAAAATCAGAAAGCGATAACGCATCTATCATTATATAATTTAAATTTTGAAGGATCAAATAAAAATTACTTCAATAGAAGAAAGTTTAATAAATTAAAAGGGAGATTACTAAAGAGAAATAATCATTTAGAGACAACACTTAATAATCTAAAAATAAGAGCTGTTTAAAAATGAAGAAAATAAAATTATTTAAATGAAATTCAAATTCCGAATTGGCGGAGGTTTACAAAAATTTAAAATCTCTAAAAACAAAACAAAAATTGTTTAAAAGAAATTTAAAATGCAGAAATGTCTCAAGAATTTAGTGGATGTTCAAGCAAAATTTACAATTTCGAATATTCTCGAAAATAAACAAATTGGTTCAATGAAATTTAAAATTCCAAATTTTTAAAAAATTAGCGAAAGTTTAAATAAAATTAAAAATTTTGCAATTAAAAAAAAAGAAAAAGAAAGAAAGAAAAGAAAAATTGATAAAATATTTTTCAACAACTTTTGGCCTTAAAAAGGCAAATAAAAATTACAAAAATTCTATAAAATTGAATCTCTTAGATAATGAAATCTAATGCAGGGAATAAAATTGTCACACTTCGAAGCCCAACTTCGATCTAGGAACCTTTTGAACGGCAGGCAAACACGCTACCATGCAGCCACCTGGCCTAGGTGACAGAGACTGAAATTAAGGCTCTGTTTTAAAATCTGGCTGGATATCATCTTTTTGTAAGAAATGGACGGATGCCATTAAATTTAGTGTACTGTAATGCTAGTATGCAATATTTGACGTTTGCATTCTAATAATATTATTGAAGAGTTGGCCTGATCGTCACAGTGGATATTTTACTATAATAGTACATAATTATTAAAATGAAGTTCGTTGTACCGCAAAACACTTCAGATGCGTTTCCTGAGTAAAGAGAAACAACAATAGTTCGGAGATATAATAAGAACTCATTCTGTCGAAATTAGTCCTTTATTTGAAGCGAAAAGTTGCATAAAAGTAAAAGCAAACAGGTGGGTCGGCTTGCTCGATAGCAAGGCAGTGTCAAGAGAAGTCTTTACACCTCTACATCTCAGCAAAGACTGATCATCTCAAATCATCACAATGTTCACAGGTCAGTGAGTATTTTACACCAAAAATAAAGCAATTGGCAAGATCCATTAACGCCAGCAAAAATAACCGTTAATGATAAGAAATAGGTATATTTAAATTTGGCGATTAAAGAGGGGTGTGTAATATCACAAAGTTCATCAGTAACCTTTTTGTGACTTTTGTGCGCTGGGAAAACATCTGCGATCACGAAATATCGAGACAGAAATAACAATTTGTAAAAACATAAACTGCGGATGTATATAAATTTTGTGTTAAACTGAAATAATTACAAGGCTAAAAGTAAATGTATTATGATAACTAGCAGATGCCCAAAGTTCATAATTAAAAAGAAAGAAAATAATACCGGACAAAGTGCATACATACACAGCGAGAAACATATTGTTCTAATATTCGAGCTGCGCTGTACACGTAATTAAAAAGGTAAGATATGAGAGAATAAAATTGCATCTGCCTGCAAAAAGGATAAAGCATTAAACTGTTAATAAATGAGACATGATTTTAGAATAAAAAGAAAAGAGAAGAGATAACATTTAACAAAAGAATTAAAAATGTTTTTTTTTTTTTTATAATAAAAAGCATATATATGGATCTATACCATATATATATCACCCCGAAGCTGGAAAAAAAAAATAATGAGTCTTACCAAAAACCTGTGCATCTTAAATACAAAACACATATACAATAAAATGAAAATGAAACATAATGAACATAATACTACAATATAAAGGATATAAAGGACGTAACTATTATTTTTATATATATATATGATTAGAAAAATGCTATAAGGCAAGTAAAAATATGTATATATATGCACACATATATCCATAGCTAGCCAAAAATAGTGCGCCTTCACAAGGTTTGCCTTATTTTTAAAAAATTGTCTTTCGAATTGAAAAAGTTTTTTTGCAACAAATAAAAATTCAAACTATTTCTCCTGGCTGCCATTATATTATCAAATATAGCTTGCTAAAAATACATACATTGCAATGATGATAAACGTATAACATGTGGCCTTGCTATATGAAAAAGAAAGAATTGTGATCAGCAATTGTTAAAAAGTTCTTTGGTTTGTTTGTACAGTTGTAAAATGTTCCTTTTCACGTGAAAAATAAACAAAGTTAAACCATGTTGAACATCTCAAGTTGCATTACTATACCAACTAGCTGTGTTTCCTTTTTTTTTTAATGAAAGTTTGTAAACTCAGAAAAGTTTTCTGGAGATACAGCTAAAGCTATGTTTACATTGTGCTATGCAATAGTACAGTTTTCTTTGCTTTTCTCTTTTTTATTATTTTGAAAAATTGTAGCACATGTTCAACTTACTTTGTTTGTTTACTAACAAACCATAAATATATCAAAATGCAAAAATTAAACACAGTTATAAAATACACAAAATTATTATTACAAGTCAAAAAGAATATATATATGAAAATAAAAATTGAAAAATTAAAAATTGTTTCGTGTATACACACGGGCAAATTCAGTGCAATTCAATTCTGCTGAATGCAAATCTTTTTACCCTAAACTTGTATTTATTACAAGAAATATGACCATTGGTTATTGCTTTTGGTCATCACACATAGTTAAAAATGGTAAAATTTTCAAGTTATATTCCAGCGTGCAGAGAGCAATTAAGGTCACAGTCCTGATTTTGTATTGCTTGATTATTATTATTATTATTATTATTATTATTATTATTATTATTATTATTTAATTAAATCTAGAGAATTCACAATAGAAATTTAAATATCACCATTGATACATTGAAATAGACTATCTGAATTAAAAATATTAGAAAAATGAAGACTTAAATGATAAACATACCTGAACTATTGTCATTCATTCTTATTTTTTAAATATCAGCGTTATTTATTTATTTATTTTTTAAAAAGAATTGAAATTTGTCAAGAATATAGTAAATAGTTTCCCTGTATATAAAAATAACAAACGATACACCATGAACCAGCCATGAGCATCAAAAACTTAACAACCATATACAAGAATACTACAAACTAAATATAAATGGTACACGAGGATTTGCGCAACTCCTGTGTAGCAATGACTGACAAAACAACAATATAAAATATTAATTACGAGGGCGTAAATTATAGGGATGTGGCTGATTTAGAATTTGTCTAGTGTCTACAAAATTGTTAGGATTATTGTGATGACTTGTATCGAATAGATGATTATTACGAGGTGGAGCAAGGATGATTATAAGTGAACTCTAAATATGGTATTATCAAGATGTGAGTTGAGTTTCATAATAGAAAAGGCTACAGGTGAGTGTTTTTGGACTACAACATAAGGTCCTGTATATTTGGGTTTAAATTTGTCAACAGATTTCAAATAAACAATGTCTTTTTTACAAATTGGTCTTAATTTAGCTGTCTTTTGGTGATAATTGTTTCTTTTAAATTGTGAATTTTTAATGTTGTTATATGCTTTTCTGTAAATGCCATTTAAGTCATCAAATAGTTTATATGTTTCAACATTTTGATCCAAAAAAGGTTGATTTGCATTATAATTATAAGTGTCGAATATTAGTGATAATTCTCGGCCAAAATGTAAGAAGTTAGGAGAGAATGAAGTGGAGGAATGTGTGGAACCGTTGTATAAGTTTTTGTGTATAGCAATAGCGTTTTCAAATTTATATCCTTCTTGCATTAAAGTAGTTATAGAGTATTTTATTGAAGTGTTCACCCTCTCAGAGATAGAGTTACAAGCCGGGTGTGCCGCTGACGAATGAGAAATTTTGATGCCTAGGGTATTGTTGAAAGTATCATAAATATATGCCCTAAATTGGGGACAGAGGTTTGACAATAGGGTTGCCGGACGTCCAAAAATAGTCATATATGAGAATAGGCACTTTACAGTTTTAGGAGCTGTGGTTGATTGAAGTGGATACAGTTCAAGATGTCTGGAAAAGTGGTCGGTCACAGTTAAAATAGAGTGACCGTTTTTGAAAGGTCCAACAAGATCAATAGAAATTGTGACTCCTGAAAATTTTGGTGTGTAAGTAGGTTGAAGGGGTGCGTTAGGAATTCGGTGATGTTTTGCTTGGAGGCATTTTGTGCACGAAGCAACAAAATTAAGTGTGTCTGTGTACATGCCTTTCCAAAAATAACGCGAAGAAAGAAAGTCATATGTTTTTTTAAAACCAAAATGTGACAGATGAGAAATTGTTAATACTTTAGGTTTTAAAGAATCTGGAACAATTATAAGATATGAAAAAGAGTTTTGAGCAATGTTGTTTTTCTTTTGCATAAGGACCTTAGAGTCTGGATGTATGAAGAAAGAAGGATACTTAACACAAGAACCTGAATTTAAAATTTCATTATATATAGGTGATAACTGTGAGTCTTTAAGTTGTTCTTGAACAAAAGTTGTGTTTGAAATTTCTAGTAAAGGATCTTTGTTTTTTGCATTTTTGTTAACCAAACAATTAAGGAATTCATGGGACCAATAACATTAATATCATTTTCGACAATTGGTAAAGGTTGAGAATTTTCAGACATTAGTTGGGGATTCGAGTCAAGAGTTTCTATGTTGTTGTCGTTAAAACTACACTTGGATAAATAATCAGCTAAAACATTTTTAGAGCCAGGTATGTGTTGAAATGTGAAAGTATATTTGGACAGATGCATTAGCCAACGAGTTGTGATGTCAGCTGGGTTAGAGGTTTTTTTATACTTTTCTAATGGTTCACTATCAGATAAGATGACAAATTTACGATTGTAAATATAGTAATTGAATGCATTTATAGATTTTACAATGGCCATTAATTCTAATTTTATTGCGGGGTATTTTTTTCAGATGGTTTTAATGACTTTGAAAAATAAGAAATAGGTAAGAGTTGGTCATTATACATTTGGAGAAGAGCACCTGAAATTGCCGTTCCGGAAGCGTCTGTATTGACATAAAACGTCTTATCCCAATCGGGTAATCTGACCATAGGATGTTTAAAGAAAATCTTTTGTATGTCGTTGAATACACTTTGATGATAATCAGTCTATTTAAATGCGGATTTAGGTTTAGATAAATCAATGAGTGGTTGAATTAATTTAGAAAATGAGGGAATTAGATTTTTATAGAACGTGGCCAAGCCAACAAAACTTCTAACCTGTTTTTTGTCTTAGGTGCTGGAAAGGATTTTATTTTCAATATGTTATTGTTGATAGGTGAAATTGTATGATTTTCAATATGAAAACCGAGGTAATCAATTGCAGATTGGTGGAAAGTACATTTTGCTGGGGAAAGGGTCATATTATATTTAGCCAAAATTTGGAGAATTCTTTCCAATTTTTCATAAGTTTACTGTATTGAATTTGAGCCAAATATAAGATCATCTTGGTATACGTAGATACCTTCTAATCTCATCTCATCCAACAACATGTCCATAAGTGCTTGAAAATAATTGCTTGCGTTCTTCAAACCGAAACAGAGCCTTTTAAATTTATACGAGCCAAACATGCTTGAAAAAGTTACTTTATCTTGAAATTTAATTGGCATATCAATTTGATGATAGGCCTGTTGGAAGTCTAGCGATGTAAAATATTTATATTTTGATAAGTTGGAAATTATCGTTTGAATTTTAGGAAGAGGGTAAGAGGAGCTCTGAATGATTGTATATAACATGCGCAAGTCTAAAGCTAATCTAAATTTTTGTTTACCCAATCCATCCGGGGTTTTTTTTTACCAAAAGGATAGGACAAGCCCATTCAGAACAACTGCGTTCTATGATTCCAGCTGCGACTAATTGATTTATCTGATATAATGCCTCTTGCTGTAAAGATTGAGGGATTGGGAATGGCAATGTCTTAATAGGGAAATCATTAGTAAGTTTGATATTAGGTTTGAATTTATCGGTATGTCCCAATGTTTTCATTGATTTTGAGAAAACTGCATAATTTTCCAACAAAAGTTTCAGCATTTTATCTGCTTCTTGTTTAGGAAGGTGATTTAACTTAAAGTCATCAGATGACAGATCTGTTTTTCTTTTTTGCAATATTTCATCGGAAGCTTTGATAAAATTTACAAACAATTGTGTTTGTTCATTAACCACATTTTCGCTGTCTTTCAAGTCCTCAGAATTTTGGATTATCTCCTCAATTTGGGTAACTGAGCCTATATTGGTGTTCTTGTTTACATGTATAGTTTTGTTTGCATTATTTCTGACATAAATAGAAAATTCACTGGTGTTTTGTTTATCAATTTGGACAATAGAGTCAAAAGCAAGGATATCTTTAGCAAAAGCGTTACTTTGGAATAAATATGGAGTGTCATGAATCATGTTTTTAAGTTTTACAGAGATACATTTAGTTTGATTTGGTGCAAGAATCAATTTAGTTTTTAGCATAACATTTTCAGAAATAGGCTGACTGACATGATATTGTGACACTCAAGCGTTTCAGTTGTTTCTTTAGTATAAATGAATGGAACTTTTAACTCATTGAGCTGCATGATTTTGTTCGTTAAATCTAGTGTGATATTATGTTTTTCAAGAAAGTTAAGTCCTAAAATGCCATCAAAATTACGCGATTCAGGAATATCAACGATATAGAAATGGTGAGAAAAGAATTTTTGTTGAATTTTAAATGTGAAACGAATACATGCCGTGAAATCAAGTTCTGAATTTACCGTCGTTAAAGTTACATTAGATCCTAAGCGTTTGTATTTTAATTTGTCTTTAACTTTATCAAATAAACGCTTCGAAAGCAAAGATGTGCTGCTGCCAGTATCTAAAAGTAGGGAAGCATTTTCTTGAGCAATTAAAGTACAGGGTGATTATAAAGAAACTTTGCCAACATCTGCACTTCTAGTGGCCGTTCTATTTAACCGATCAAGATGAAATTTTAAATATAGTTGTTTGAAGGTATGCGCTCGAGATTCTGTGAATGGCAATACAGTGGTGCTCACGGTTACGGTTATAGTTACAGAAACTCGAAAATTTCGAATGGCAACGCCTACTTTTTCCTGTCTCAAAATGTTCAGCGCATGCGAAAACCCTAAATAGCGTTGAAACGGTACCGATATGTCCAAAAACAAACGTGTTATGCATACACAAAGAAGAGTTCTGAAAACCGGCCAACAAAACACGATCTGTGCGCACGCAGTAACTTTGCATATGACACAGGCAAGATACCAATCACAGAACGCCGTTCGCCAGATATTCAGCGGAGGAAGCCTATAAAATACCAAGCGGGTATGCGAAGTCGTCATTCATGAACTCGCACATGCCGACGATATGACTCTTCCTGGGAAAGTTCGCGGTGAATTGATCAAACTCTATTATCTAAATGGGATGAACGCTGCGGAAGCCTTGCGTGTGTATCGCCGCAATCATCGACAACGACGTGGGCCATGTACTCTGCAAGCTGTGCGTGATTTAGTGCGCAAATTCGAAGATACAGGCTGCACCTGTGACAAACCGCGCTCCGGACGGCCAACAGTTTCTGAGGACGTTGTCATGGAAGTGCATCATACAGTGACTACAGGGCACACAGAAACTGCAAGAGGATTATCGCGCTTGTTGGATATTCCGAACACAACGGTACGCAAGCTCTTGCGCTCAGTACTTCACATGTTTCCCTATCGATTTCAGCGCGTCCAGATGTTGCAGCCGGGTGACCCACAACAACGTCTGGACTTCGCAAATGAATTTTTATTACGATATGATGCTGATAACGACTGGCCACTTCGCATACTATGGACGGACGAGGCGCATTTCACCTTACATGGCAACATTAACACAAAGAATTGTGTGCACTGGGGAGAGACGAATCCTCACGCTGTGGCACCAGTACCATTATTTGACGCCAAAGTGACTGTGTGGTGCGGCATTACAGCTACATTTGTTCTCGGCCCGTTCTTCTTTGAGGAAACGACCCCAGCGGGTCCTGCAACATGTTCTGTAACAGGCTCTCGGTATGCAGCCATGCTGAAAAATTCTGTACTACCGGAGTTGCGTCGGCGGAATGCACTCAATGACGTTGTTTGGATGCAAGATGGTGCACCTCCACATATAGCGAGGTCAGTTAAAAGGCTCCTAGATCAGCATTTTGGTGATCGCATCATCTCACGCCATTATCCTATTCCGTGGCCTGCGCGATCCCCAGATCTGACGCCTATGGATTTCTGGTTTTGGGGATATCTCAAATCCAGAGTTTACCTGTGCAATCCGCAAACATTGTCGGGCTTGCAGGATTCTATACGGCGTGAGATTAGAAACATTCCTCGCGTCATGTTGCGTTCAGCGGTATTGTCCGTCGTCTCCCGCATGCAATGCGTAATTGCTTGTGATGGCACCCATGTGGAAAATGTTTGATGCCAATAAAGGTTTTCTTTTGTCTGATATGTGTTCTCATCATTCAGCAGTTTCTTGTCTCTGTCGAATGCATTATTGCTCGGTGCGCCTTAAAGAACGGTTTGTATGTCTATAACACGTCGGTTTTTGGACATATCGGTACCGTTTCAACGCTATTTAGGGTTTTCGCATGCGCTGAACATTTTGAGACAGGAAAAAGTAGGCGTTGCCATTCGAAATTTTCGAGTTTCTGTAACTATAACCGTAACCGTGAGCACCACTGTATTGCCATTCACAGAATCTCGAGCGCATACCTTCAAACAACTATATTTAAAATTTCATCTTGATCGGTTAAATAGAACGGGCGCTAGAAGTGCAGATGTTGGCAAAGTTTCTTTATAATCACCCTGTATTTATGAGAGGAAGTTCTGGAGTTGGGATATTTACATTAAATACAAATTCACTAAACATGTTTTCTGTTTGTGTTGAACAGTCATTTGCAATGCAAACCTGAGTATTTGTCTGAGACGCAATGGAGTTAACAAGTCTTTTGGCCGAAATCTTTGGCAAACTTTCATCATTAATGTGAAAAATGGGTGCTGACGTAGGTAAATTTTTCTGAGGCACAACATTGTCAGCTTTCGTGTGACTCATTTTGAGTTTTTAAATTCTTGTAATTAGTGTCTGAGTAATTTCTTTTGTATCTAGTGTCTTGTTGGTCCAATTTTGTATTAGCTCTTTGTCATTTAAAGCAATGCTTAGCAGAATGACCATAACGAAAACATAATTGGCAACGTTCAGTTTGTTTTTGTGGATACCGCCGTCTTTGATATGGCGGAAAATTGTGTCGCGTTTTATAATTTTCCTGATAATTTTGTCTGGCATGGTGTTTCTTTTCTCTAACAGGTGATGAGTCATTTTTTTTTGACACGGGTTGAGCAAAATTCAAATTATTTATTTTTTCCGTAAGCTCAGCAATTTTCGATTGCAACTGTTCAGTTGCCTGAAAAGAATCACTAGTAGTGAACACATTATCCTGGACAAATATGTCTTGCAAAACCTGTGCTCTTTCTACTGCTTTCGGATAAGTTTTTACATCTTCCTCTAATAATTTACGTCTGATAGAAGATGGTAGGCAAGACAAAAATTTTACATATTTTATATGATTCGAGGAATCTTTGTCTAGAATTTCCGGGTAAACTTTAGTTACCAAAACATTCAACCGGTGGGCAAAATTTTTAACAGGTTCATGCGGCAAAATAGTAAGCGTATTTAAATCATTTAAAGTCGCAGGGGCAGAAGTCTTAGCAAAAAAATCTGTTATTCTATTTTGAATAAACTCAAAATCTGTAGCTTTGTATAAGACTGGGTCTTCTATCATATATTGCCGCGCTGGACCTTTAAGTTTTGATTTTAGAAAAGCCACAGTTTCATCACGGGACAAGCCCTTAAGTTTTTCGTATGTTAAAATCTGATCAAAGAAAAAATTCACAAGGGAGGAATCTCCAAAGAAATCATCAACTTGGAATTGAAAATTACTAGTCATTTTAAATTTTTAAATCCTTCTCTTTTAAAAATATATATATATGACCTCACACAAAAGTTTTAGCACAAAAATATCAATAAATATATAAATAATAAATTAAATGCATAACACAGTAAAAATATTAAAATAATAAATTACTACCATCATTTTGCACAAATATATTTTTCACCTACCTTGGTGTTCTTCCATCTACACAAAATATCTAACTAGTTTTAAAAATCATGAGCATATTATTATATGAAAGATAAAAAAAATGAGAACCTATATTTATTATTATTATTATTAAAATCATAACCTTTAACAATTCAAAATATCATAACTCGGTACTTTAGTATGAGAAAAATTAAACTTCAGTAAAAACTTATCTTTTTAAATCATTATTATCATTTTTCCCAACACTTAAATACTTTTAAAAACATAAGAATAAAAATTTGTAACATTTTCTTTTACATATAAATTAAAAATATATCGCATGCATTATACCAAAAAAAAAAAATGACGGATTGAAGTAACATATATGACATGTTAAAAAAATATTGTAAGCTGTAAACCACTTTTAGTACCACCTTTTTTTTTAGTAAACCACCTTTTACACAAGGCAGTGGATACCTTAAAATTTTTCTGCTCTCTTATTTTTTTTAATTATTTCTGGATATCACTTTACGAAAATTAATTTGAAATCACCCTTTTTTTTTGTAAGTAAAACAACATATAAAGAGGACGCGAAAAAAAAAAGACATCCGGGCAAACTATAATTCCACTCGTCACTGTACCTAACCGATTACAGACGCCACACAAAATAATTTACAGAACGATAATTTTACACTATCATATCTTGAGCACTTCACTACACGGAAAAAGCACCTTCACAATTTCTCCAAAAGTCTTTCTTCAGCGACAAACGGAGTAAGAAAAAAGAAAACTTTTCTAACCGCCGGAGACACCACACACACACTGTTGTTGAATCCACAATATTCAGAAGATGCAAACTGACGTATTTCACAACGTGCAGAAACTTCCATTCACAAGCACTGTACGAAAAGGGAAAAAAAATTCTCCCGGACACGAATATGTTGAACAGAGTTGCTAATTAGTCTGTAATTTTTTATCAACGGTCGCTCCGTAGATCTGCTTAGACGAAAATCCAAAAGAAGCATACGTCATCAAAGGCGGTGTATGCGGCCTAGTCCATAGTCCGTCACTTATGAATCAAAAGAAAATCGAAGTCCTGCGATATTCGGAGATTGAAGTGTATCAGGTCGGTAAATATCTCGATTTCAAACTGTTCCGCACACAGACTCCATCAATTATGAAGGAGACACAGTCCCATTTTGTAGATTGATAGACACATGAAAAAGTTTTCATACCAACGTAGACATGCAAGCGAAGCCAGACCACCCATTTTAACGTACGTACTTTACTTCAAAAATAGGCACCACTTTGTGTACTGTAGGTTTAGTATGCAATAGTTGACGTTTGCATTCTAATAATATTATCGAAGAGTTGGCCTGATCATCACAGTGGATATTTTACTATAATAGTACATAATTATTAAAATGAAGTTCGTTGTACCGCAAAACACTTCAGATGCGTTTCCTGAGTAAAGAGACACAACAATAGTTCGGAGATATAATAAGAACTCATTCTGTCGAAATTAGTCCTTTATTTGAAGCGAAAAGTTGCATAAAAGTAAAAGCAAACAGGTGGGTCGACTTGCTCCATAGCAAGGCAGTGTCAAGAGAAGTCTTTACACCTCTACATCTCAGCAAAGACTGATCATCTCAAATCATCACAATGTTCACAGGTCAGTGAGTATTTTACACCAAAAATAAAGCAATTGGCAAGATCCATTAACGCCAGCAAAAATAACCATTAATGATAAGAAATAGATATATTTAAATTTGGCGATTAAAGAGGGGTGTGTAATATCACAAAGTTCATCAGTAACCTTTTTGTGGCTTTTATGCGCTGGGAAAACATCTGCGATCACGAAATATCGAGACAGAAATAACAATTTGTAAAAACATAAACTGCGGATGTATATAAATTTTGTGTTAAACTGAAATAATTACAAGGCTAAAAGTAAATGTATTATGATAACTAGCAGATGCCCAAAGTTCAGAATTAAAAAGAAAGAAAATAATACCGGACAAAGTGCATACATACACAGCGAGAAACATATTGTTCTAATATTCGAGCTGCGCTGTACAAGTAATTAAAAAGGTAAGATATGAGAGAATAAAATTGCATCTGCCTGCAAAAAGGATAAAGCATTAAACTGTTAATAAATGAGACATTAAGAGATAATAGAATAAAAAGAAAAGAGAACAGATAACATTTAACAAAATAATTAAAAATGTTTTTTTTTTTTTTGTATAATAAAAAGCATATATATGGATCTATACCATAGCCTAGGTGACAGAGACTGAAATTAAAGCTCTGTTTTAAAATCTGGCTGGATATCATCTTTTTGTAAGAAATGGACGGATGCCATTAAATGAATTCCTTTAATTAAAATAACATAAAAATTAAAAAAAAATTAAGATTTGTCGTGTGATCTGAAGTATTCAGCTATAAGTATGTTAAATTTCAATCTCGAACTTATTAATAGGCTACTTCACTCAGACGAAAACACCCGCTCGCTAATGTTAATTCTAGAAATAGATATCTCTATACACGCTCCTTTGTGCTTTTTCGATTTTTGTTGCAGTTTTTTTTTTATTTTATTGAGGATACTTTCATTTTCGAAACCGGTTCCGAAAGTGAAAGTATCTTAATAAAAAAAACTTGTAATCAAAATCGAAAAAGTACAAAGGAGCGTGCATAGAGATTGACCTCAGCTATCCAATAAAAAAAAAATCATTTAAAAATATTGAAATGCGAACGAGATATCTTAAAATATTTCCTCCATAGGATTAACATTAGCGAGCGGGTGTTTTTGTCTGAGCTTCCGAGAACGAACTCTGTGACAGACAGGCAGAGGAGTGAGACGAATAGGGTTTCCTCAGATTAACGAAACCCTGAAAAAAAAAAAAAAGACACTGAGTTTTGTCGTCTGAATGTGAATGTCTAACATTTTCACACATTTAGGAAAGTACAATGATACCTCGGCTAACGAAGATAATTCGTTCCAGAATATAATGCGTTAATTGAAACGTGATTTTCTATCCAATTAAACTATAAAACGGCTATGTTTTTTAGCGCAAATATTCTTAAAAAAACATCCCTTTACAAAATCTATATTCATTGGCAAAAAAGCGAAAAAGAAATCTTCATTATTCAAAACATTCGTTAGCAGAGTTATCCCACATATGTGAATGATTTTGACTTTGAAATTGTGTCAAAAAGACTATCAAACGAAAAAAAAAAATGAAAAATTTCATAACGTTTCAAATTTCTCTCATCCATACACTAGTTTTTAAATCGACATGATTGATACTTCGTTTGATACACAAAATGACATGATTACTATCATCAGTCTGAGAGTGCTATTTTTAGTAACATCTTTATATGAATGTTTCTATTTTTAATGAGATCTTTAATATCAACCTCATTCTAAGATACATCAATGTCACAACTTTTCCGTAGATGAGGGGTGTAGAAAAATATAGCTATGGTTCTAAAGAATGATGCGAGCGAATTACCCCCAAGTTTAATAATGAGCATGTTCCAATGAATTATGATTGATAAGGAAGAGTCCATAAGAAAATGCGAAGGGAGTTTTGCTGTTTTCTGGATGTTTGCATTTCCGCGTTAGGTGTGGGCTACTAATTATACGGTCTCCTGTGTTATTCCAAAACGATACATTGTTGCTTAAAGATTAAGTAATAAACCAGTTTTAATGGGAGGTATATTACTTAGGCAGTGGGATGATGCTCCATCTTAATCCATCAGTCGACTGTCGTTTGGGGAAATTGATCCGACTGGATAGAAAAGAAAAACATAATAAAAGTTTGCTCTGGACCTGCAGGAGGAAAAAGGGTGAAACTCTCGAATCGATTATGTTTCAAAAGTACGTATCAATGGAGAATTTCTGATATGGCTCTATTAAAAAATCTTTTTTATGGTGATTGTTGGCTCAAGCCCACACTGGTGAATTTTAAATGAACTGATATTTTGTGGGGGAAATTTCTTTTCCTTTTTAACGCTAAAGTCCAATTACTTTTACTAGTAAAAACAGAATATAAAGGAATGTTTTTTTCCCCCCTTTTTTTTAAATTACGAATTTTTTTTTTCTTTTTTAATCAATGCATGAGATTGTTTTACATTATAATAAAAGTTTGCAAATGATCTCAAGATGGAAGATAGTAAACTCTCGAATCGATTATGTTTCAAAAGTACGTATCAATGGAGAATTTCTGATATGGCTCTATTAGAGAATCTTTTGTATGGTGATTGTTGGCTCAAGCCCACACTGGTGAATTTGAAATGAACTGAATATTTTGTGGGAAAAAAATTCTTTTCCTTTTAAACGGTAAAAGTGCAATTACTTTTACTAGTAAAAAAGAAGTAGTAAAGGAAGGTTTTCCCCCTTTTTTTAATTACGATTTTTTTTTAAATCAATGCATGAAAGGGTTTTACATTATAATAAACGTTTGCAAATGATCTCAAGATGGAAGATAGTAAACTCTCGAATCAATTATGTTTCAAAAGTACGTATCAATGGAGAATTTCTGATATGGCTCTATTAGAAAATCTTTTGTATGGTGATTGTAGGCTCAAGCCGACACTGGTGAATTTTAAATGAACTGAATATTTTGTGGGGGAAAATTTCTTTTCCTTTTTAACGCTAAAGTTCAATTACTTTTACTAGTAAAAACAGAATATAAAGGAAGGGTTTTTTCCCCTCTTTTTAAATTACGATTTTTTTTTTTTTTTTTTTTTTTTTTAATCAATGCATGAGAGGGTTTTACATTATAATAAAAGTTTGCAAATGATCTCAAGATGGAAGATAGTAAACTCTCGAATCGATTATGTTTCAAAAGTACGTATCAATGGAGAATTTCTGATATGGATCTATTAGAAAATCTTTTGTAAGGTGATTGTTGGCTCAAGCCCACACTGGTGAATTTTAAATGAACTGAATATTTTGTGGGAAAAAATTTCTTTTCCTTTTTAACGCTAAAGTCCAATTACTTTTACTAGTAAAAAAGAAGTAGTAAAAGAAGGTTTTCCCCGTTTTTTTAATTACGATTTTTTTAAAATCAATGCATGAAAGGGTTTTACATTATAATAAACGTTTGCAAATGATCTGAAGACGGAAGATGATGAACTACAGAATCGATTAGTAAAAATCTTTTGTGTGATGATTATTCGCTTAAGCCCGCACTTATGAAATTTAAATGAACTGGATATTTTGTAGAAAAACTTTTCCTTTCCTTTTTAATATTAAAATGCTATTACTTAATGCTATATTTATAGTAGGGGAGAGTGGGGAGAAATAAGACACTTTTTACAAAAATCAGATAATCAAGTTTATTTGACACAAAAGCAAAAAAATTAATTTATAGAATACAAGATCAACGGCTTTGTAATGCAACTAAAAAAGCATAATGTACAAAAACATATTTAAAAAGAAAAAAATTGTAAGTTTCAAAATATGTCCCATACATCCCTACTAAGGGGGAGGTATGGGACAGGTGTAAAAAAGTATTATAAGACACAGATAATCTAGTGTAGACTACATGTATAATCTAATAAAGATTGTAGATTGATAAATCCACTTGAATGTCCACAGAAAAATACTCATGGTAAGATTCAAGATGGTCAGTCACAGATGACATCAAAAAATCATCGTCAGTGAATGGCTCACTATTAAAGGGGAAATTTCCATTTTTTTAAAAACATACTATATTTTGCTCTATTTTCATGTGAAATTTGCATATTATAAGCAATTTACATTCATCTTATTAAAAGGTGAGGAATGAGAGAAGTCCCATTCCTCCCTTTGCAGGCATGTCTCATTCCTCCCCTACCTTCTTTTATGTTAAACTATACTTGTATAGAAAACTATACTGCTTTTAGGATTAGTTTAAATCATAGATAATATACAGTATACTGTTACATAAATATGGAAAATGTCACATGTATATATTAACATGTCATTAATGTACAGAAAGCATAAAATGTATAGGAAATAAAATTACTTTTGATTCTTGAAATAATCCTTTTTTCTTTATACATTTGTAAGCTTATGCAGATCAATTACTTTTTTCAACTGAAGATTGGGCTACCACTGCTCCATCTTGTGTGAGATTGATGAAATGTTTAGAAAGATAGAAAATCTACTGTCCCATTCCTCTCACTGTCCCATTCCACCCCACTCACTTACTTTTAATACTATAGATACAGCTGAATCGCGAAATAAATAACAGAATTTGTTAGAGTTTTTATTTGTATTTGATTTACCAAATATTTTGTCTTAACACGAGCATTTTTAATTCGTTAAATAGGGTGGGCGTAAATTCTACCTACAACAACAAACAACATACCAAATTAACGGCAAAAATAAGAGGATGTCTATTGTGTTATTTATTTTATAATTATTATATTATTGTATTCATTTGTATTTTGAAATCATGTTTATTTTATATGCATGTGTCAGGTGTTTTACCTGAAACCCTATTCGTCTCAGTCCTCTGCCTGCCTGTCACAGAGTTCGTTCTCGAAAACTGTATAAGTTAGAGACTTGAAATTTTGCCTACTTATAGATGAACGCCTCAGATCACATTATAAATCTTAAAATTTTGAAAAAGTCTTATATTATTTTAAGTAAATGAATTAATTTAATGACATCCATATATTTCTTGCAAAAAGTGACATCCAGCCAGATTCGCGTAGGCCAGGTGGCTCCACGGTAGCGTGTTTGGCTGCTGTTCAAACGGTTCCTGAATCGAAGCTGGGCGTCGATGTTTAAAATTTTTCCCCCGAAATAGATTTCATTATCTAATAGATTCAATTTGCCAGAATTTTTGTAATTTTTTTTCCCTTTTAAGGCCAAAAGTTGTTGAAAAATATTTTATCAATTATTAAAAAAAAAAAAAAAAAAAAAAAAAAAAAAAAAAATCTGAAAAAATGCAAATTTTAAAATTTTTGTTTAAATTGTCGCTATTTTTTTTTTTTTTGGAATTTTAAATTTCATTTTACCAATTTGTTTTGTTTTGAGAAAATTCAAAATTTTACATTTTGCTTGAACATCCCCTAAATTCTTGAGACATGTCTGCATTTTAAATTTCGTTTAAACATTTTTTTTTTTTTTTTAGAAATTTTTAATTTTAATGTAAACCTCGCCAAACTTTTAAAATTTCGGAATTTTGAATTTTATTTAAACAATTTTATTTTCTTATTTTTTAAACAGCTCTTATCTTTAAATATTAAGTTTCTTCTTTAAATCATTGTTTTTCGTTAATGACTAATGCTGCCATCTCACTTTTAATTTATTAAACTTTTTTCTATTGAAGTAATTTTTATTTGATCATCAAAATTTATGTTATATAATGTAATGTTTTAGATGGCGTTAATGCTTGCCGATTTTCACACTAGAAATTCTAGAACATATGCTGTTACAATTGTCTGAAAAGCAGTTCTTGAATATTTTTAATTTGATTAAAAGAGAGAGAGAGAGAGAGAGAGATCATTTTAATATTAAATTTCATCCCGACGTTGTCCAGGCCCGTGATAATAACCTTAAATATACCTAAAGTCAGTGTTGAATGATTTCATATATTTAAACGAAAATCTTTCCAAACGATCCTCATGCTGTGATGGAGGACCATTCTCTTCGGCAACGTACATGAAATACATGAAATATTTAACGTTTAAAAATCTATGTACTATTTATTTTTGTCAAAACTCTTTGAAACATTTATTTATCAGTTGCAAATGCCATCTTTTTGACGTCCTTGTATTATTTTCGCGCTAAAATACTGATATTTAGATGTAATTCATTGTAATACATTGTTTTTCAAATCAAAAGAAAGGTGTGTGTGTTACAGGGCCGAAACTTTGTAATAGATATATCCGCCAATTTTCAAAGCTATTGGATATATTTACATAACACCTTCATATCGAAAATTTAGCATAAATAATTTTACGTTTAAATCCATTATTCAAATATGAGCTTTTCATTTCAGTTAAAAATTAAATTTGAAAATTGTCTGCATTCCCATAGAGTTAATGAATCCCATTATGACCTAAAAAGTAAAATTCTATATTTTTCGAACGAAGAACCAAATTTAAACAAAAACTATGCAGCTAATTCCGGGTGTCTCGCCAACATACCTACCAAAAATCAACCTAATCGGACTTTTTTACTGCAGTTATCGTGGAACCAGACAGACAGACAAACAGACAGAAACCAAAAACTTTTCGCGTCTCCACAGTGAGCCTTCACTGACGTTTCGGCAAAAATAAAGTAATTATCTATCAATTTTGAATAAATTCGTGATTTTAAAAGAAATATAAAGTGTGGATTGAAAGATTAATTTTTGAATATAGAAAGCTTTAGAATCAACATCTGATGTGCACTCATATCTACCTACAATTTCCCTCTTTCATGCATCATGTATGATAGCAGATTATTTTAAAATGCTTAAATCAGGGGTTCCCAAACTATGGTACGCGTACCAGTACTGGTACTCAAAGTCTGATACTGGTATGTGAAAGGAAATACAGCATATTATTATGAAATAAAGAACGACTTAAGTTTATCACCCAGGAAATTTTCGAACGCTATTTTCTTTTTTTGTTACTAGATTTTAGCACAACATATCTATGTGAATGTGCTTTTTCTTCAAGTCTTCATATGAAAAACAAATACAGGAAAGAACTAAACATCGCATCTGACTTACCACTAAAGCTAACTAATATTGGACCAGACATGAGGAAGCTGTGCTTGATAGAGCAAGCTGATCCTTCTCATTAACGATTACTCTGGAATTACGGCAATAAAGCTAACTATGTATGAATCAGTAGGCCAATATGCTATATATGTGAATGTACTTTTTCTTCAATTCTTCAAATGAAAAACAAATACAGGAAAAAAAACTAAACATCTGACTTACCACTAAAGCTAACTAATATTGGACCAGGCATGAGGAAGCTGTGCTTGATAGAGCAAGCTGATCCTTCTCATTAACGATACTCTGGAATTGCAATAAAGCTACTATGTATGAATCAGTAGGCCAATATGCTATATATGTGAATGTACTTTTTCTTCAATTCTTCAAATGAAAAACAAATACAGGAAAAAACTAAACATCTGACTTACCACTAAAGCTAACTAATATTGGACCAGGCATGAGGAAGCTGTGCTTGATAGAGCAAGCTGATCCTTCTCATTAACGATACTCTGGAATTACGGCAATAAAGCTACTATGTATGAATCAGTAGGCCAATATGATATATATGTGAATGTACTTTTTCTTCAATTCTTCAAATGAAAAACAAATACAGGAAAAAACTAAACATCTGACTTACCACTAAAGCTAACTAATATTGAACCAGACGTGAGGAAGCTGTGCTTGATAGAGCAAGCTGATCCTTTTCATTAACGATACTCTGAAATTACGGCAATAAAGCTACTATGTATGAATCAGTAGGCCAATATACCATATATGTGAATGTACTTTTTCTTCAATTCTTCAAATGAAAAACAAATACAGGAAAAAACTAAACATCCTATCTGACTTACCACTAAAGCTAACTAATGTTGAACCAGACATGACGAAGCTGTGCTTAACAGAGCAAGCTTATCCTTCTCATTAACGATACTAGGAAATTACGGTAATTAAGCTACTATGTATGAATCAGTAGGCCAATATGTCATGGGTATTGTGGTTGTTTTTCAACCAAAATACTGTATTTTCTTGTGGTACTTATTATTAAAATATAATGATGATAATACTTTTTATTTGAATGTTAATATAAAGCAGTCAATCTAAGTACCAATTTAGTAACGTAATCATGCATTTTGAAGTACAGTAAAACCTGCTAAGATGAAAGCATAAAAGGCCTAGGGAATATACCGTTTTAGACAGGTTTGTTTTTGAAGTGGTTATATATATATATATATATATATATATATATATTAGCTTTATATTGTTACTTGGTGGTACGCGAAAGTATGAGCTTCGATTTAGTGGTACGTCTGTCTAAAAGTTTGGGAACCCCTGGCTTAAATGACTATTTCAAATCGTAAACAGAAAAAAAAATCCCTGACGGCTCGGCCTACAGGCACAGGTAGATTTCGAAGACGCAGAACGGCAGAACGTGGGGCGCCTGTTTGTCGGGAATTGCGGAAGAAATGACCTTTTTGCGATGATGCTGCAGTTCGAACCGCCTACTTCGAAACCAAACTTGTTTGCAGGCGGAGCCAGCAACGATTTTTTTTTTTTTTTTTTTTTTTTTTTGCTATAAGAGTTGGTCCTATAAAAAACATGTCAATATAAAAATTTTAGATAATATTAAGGGGATTTATAATAAATTTAAGCGGATTTGAAATCTTGGGAATTGACGAAATTATGAATTTTTTTCTTCTAAAACCCCCCTTCCCCCCTTAAGGCAATTTTTAATTATATCAAAAATCTGTCATACATAAATTTTCGGCCCTTCTCCTAGAAGTAATAATAACTTCAAACGGATTCGATACGTATCATAATTAAGAAATTATGGGGTTTTTTCTGTTTTCACAAAAAGTCCCCCCCCCCATCCTCCCCCCTTGGTTCGATTTTGCCCATTAACGAACTTGACCGAGATTTTATGCCCCTTGATTTTATGTATCAGTTTCGAAAAGATGCGGGAGTTGGAACCACCTACTTCGAAAAATAACTTGTTTGCAGGCGGAGCCGGCAGGGATTTTTTTGTTTTTAATGTTTTTTTGCTATAACGGTTAGTCCTATAAAAAACTTGTCAATATAAAAGTTTTAGATAATATTAAGAAGATTTATAATAAATTTAAGCGGATTTGAAATCTTGGGAATTGACGAAATTATGATTTTTTTTTTTCTAAAACCCCCCTTCCCTCCCCCCTTTAAGGCAATTTTTAATTATATCAAAAATCTGTCATACATAAGTTTTTGGCCCTGTTCCTAGAAGTAATAACAACTTTAAACGGATTCGATACGTATCATAATTAAGAAATTATGGGTTTTTTTTCTGTTTTCACAAAAAGCCCCCCCCCTCCCCTTGGTTCGATTTTGTCCATTAACGAACTTGAACGAGATTTTATGCCCCTTGATTTTATGTATCAGTTTCGAAAAGATGCGGGAGTTGGAACCGCCTACTTCGAAAAATAACTTGTTTGCAGGCGGAGCCGGCAGGGATTTTTTTTTGTTTTTATTTATTTTTTTTTTATTTATTTTTTTTTTTTTTTGCTATAACGGTTGGTCCTATAAAAAACTTGTCAATACAAAAGTTTTAGATAATACTAAGAGGATTAATAATAAATTTACGCGGAGTTGATATCTTGTGAATTGACGAAGCTATGATTTTTTTTCTTCTAAAACCCCCCTTTCCCCCCCCCTTGGGGCCATTTTTAATTATATCAAAAATCTGTCCTACATAAATTTTCGGCCCTTTTCCTAGAAGTAATAATAACTTTAAACGGATTCGATACGTAAAATAATAAAGAAATTATGAGGATTTTTCTGTTTTCACAAAAAGCCCCCCCATTTCCCCCCCCCCCTTGGTTCGATTTTGCCCATTAACGAACTTGACCGAGATTTTATGCCCCTTGATTTTATGTATCAGTTTGGAAGAGATTTATGCAGAATTTTTCCAGTTATCGTGGTCAGAAAAAAGTGACATAGATAGATAGATAGATAGATAGATAGATAGATAGACAGATATATAAACTTTTGAACTGGGGGTGTTTTTGGGTTCTGAGAGTCATGATCGGCGTAGATCTGCAAAAATTTTTCAAAATTTCCAACTTAGGTGAGAATGTAATAGGTAGTATTTCTTACGAAATCTACCTAAAAAGAAGAGAGAAAAATCTGTTTCCCCGCTTTACTCCACAATCGTTGTCAAGGTCATATTTCTATCTGATTTCTATTCTTTTAACAAATGATGATATTTCGGAATGTTTGGAATAGTTATTTTCAGGCGTAACTAAAATGGAACGTTAAATGCATAGAAAGTTATTCAAATGAGAATTTCTTCTTTTTGGATGTACATTCCTAAAGGTCCAGGCCTTTTGGCTCATAAGTTCCAAATCTAATACCTAATCTTAGTCTACATTATTTTTTTTTGTAATGATGTTTTTGTTTCCCATCTCGAAATAATACACACGAATGGAACTAATTATTAAATAAAAAGGTTCACTTTTAACAAAAATTTCACTTTTTAAAATTTTTCCTCATTTTTTTATTTTTTTATCTTATTTATTTATTTATTTATTGTAGATAGTTCATCTGAATTCGTTTAAAATGAATTCACGGTTCTCGTTGGCTTTTGACCAACCGTAGCAATTTGGTTGATCAGCAAATAGAAACTGTACCCAAATGGAAAAAAAAAAAAAAATAGCAAAACTGATCGCCGTGAAACTTTTGTTCTAAAAAATTGTTCTTTAACCGCCGGCCGCGCCATTTCTTTAAGCTCCATTTTTAATTAGTCTTGGCACCTGGGATGGGGACACCACCTACACAACACTTGCTGCAGCTTTGGCTGGTGATTTGATAGTGATGTTGAACAACACATCTCTAACAAGTTGGAAATTCTACGTTAACCCTTAACCGGAAACGTACCGTCTGTGAGACGGGTGCGACTCAAACGTGAAAGGTTCCATTCTCCCATTGGTTGACAAAAAAACGGCATGCATTGTAGCTAACATAACATCGTTTTGTGCTGCTGCCCTCTGTGGACAGGATAATAAAACACAATTATTTTGGGATAATATAAATTTATTATACAAACAACTAAGTACATTTAATGTATACATAAAATATATTTAATTTCCATTAAATACATTTTATGTGAATTAAAATGTATTTAATGGGATCTTTTTAATTAATTGATATTTGATCATTAGAAATACTAATTAATTATGTACGAGAATTGTTAACAAATTGTATAATATTAATTTGTAAAATTTAATACATATTTCTTTGCATTTCTTATATTATAATTTATTATTATAATTTTTGTAAATAATTTAAATTAAATATTTATAAAAATAATATTTCCCATAGTGATATTTTTTATTCTTGGTCATGAAATCATGACATGGTAAATTATAATAATAATAATAAAATTAATTAAAAAAGAAGAAAAATTAAAGAGAGATGTTATTGTATTCGATTAGTTTATAAAGTGACACCTAAAAATAAATTATATTTTGTTTAATACATTTTTACTTATTAAATATCAATTAAAATTTTTATTAAGAAAATATAGATTTTATACAGGGCCCCTAGATCAAACTTTTGTTGTTTCTTTCCAGTGTGACAGTATAGTAATATACAAAGATTAATCAATTAATGTTTTTTATAATCAGTATAATATTGGTGTATTATTACTGTAGTTTTAACATTTTCTTACTCTTACACTGCAATCCAATAAATCTGACATAATTTTCTCTCGTAAAAGTGAAAACATATACAATACACATATGCATGTATGATATACGTATGAATATATATATTTATATACGTATGTATATTTATATTTACATATATTTATATATATGTATATAAATATATGTAATATATAATTATAGGAATATATACATGCATACATGTCTGCATAATTTTATATATATGTAGGTCTGTATTTCTAACATAGTGGAAGATTTTATATGATTTAGATATTATCTGCTACTCCAGTTTTCAAAAATTTATTGAAATCACAATGATATTTTATTATATTATTGATGTAGGCATATACAATAAATGAAAAAAAAAAAAAAAAGTCAATACTTCTGGATTCTAATAAGAACCAAGAAGCATACGTTTCTATTATGTATTTTTAATAACAGATAATATTTATAAAAAAAAGTTTAGTTTAATCCTAAACATACGTACATGTAATGTTTGGGCTTCTACAAAGTGTATCATCCAAAACTAAAATTCATTGTTTGAGTTACATTTAAAAAAATCCCAAGTTTTTCTTTAATATATATTGGCCTATTTTCTTAAATGTCTTATTAATTATTTACTGAAAATGGAAGAGAATGTATTACAAACCACTGAGTGAAAATATTAATTATATGCATTTAAATAATAATATTTATATATGTATATACCCACACACACATATTTAAATAAACTATTAAATACTATTAATTATATATATTTAAGTATAATACTAATTACTAACATTAACTATAGATATTTAAATACAATATTAATTAAGATTTATTATATATTTACATAATAATTTTTAAAAAAAATTATACTGATCTTTAAGTCAAGTAAATAATCTTTATTAATTAATTCCGTAAAGATCAAAATAAAACTCTAAAAAAGGATTTTTTTTTTTAAATCAGAGAGGACAAAACTTAAAACCTTTAGCTTACAAGTCCGGTGCTTTAACCACCGCGCTATATCGTTCACCAAAGCCATTAAATAATCACAGACAGAATGTGCTTTAAGGAAAGTTGTACGAAAATATAAAAATCAAGTGACTTCCGGTTTTTTTGTCAACCAATGGGAGAATGGAACCTTTCACGTTTGAGTTGCACCCTGTGGTGGTGTGGTGGTGTGGCGTCTACATATCTACCCTTTATGCAAAAATGAATGTATCCTCAGTATTATCACGCCATCTAGTTGATTATAGTCTAGTCGCGCTATTGGTCCTCTCCCCCCTGACCCATTTGTAACACCTGATCTTTTTTAGTTGTTGACAGAAAAAATACTTTCTTTTCGCCGCAGTCTGTCAGACGGTGTGTTTCCGTTTATGAAATCTTTTGCTTTAGGATATCGAGATGGCGGAGCCGTCAAAGCGGTACGCTTGGTAATAAAGACTTTGAAGAGACTATTTTGCGATGGTTTGATGAAGTAGGAAGTGACATAAGCGATGTTGAAAGTATTTCAGATGATGAATATATAAATTCTGAACACGAAAGTGATTCAACATTGTCATAAAATTCTAATGAAAGCGAAAATGAAGATATAATAAATGACGAAAAATTAGCAGACGCAGATACGAAATATATATATGGAAATAATCGGTACCGATGGTCTGTTTCAGAAGTTCGCCCCTCGTCAAGAACAAAAAAACACAATATTATAAAAGTGCCAGTTTTAAGAGGAAAAGCTTGAGATCACGGAGAAAAGCTCGATCCATTCTCTGTCTGGCAGTTGTTGTTCACAAATGATATGTTAGTGCATATAGTGAAAAGGACAAACCATAAAATAATTCAAATGCGAATGAAATATGATACTCTGAGCAGTAATATGAAAGAAAGTAATATGGAGAGACGACTAGAAAATCCCCAATTACCCCGGGAATTGAGCTTTATAATAGCTCGCATTCTGCAAAAACCTGTTGAAAATGTGTCCCAGGTAGATGATGACTTAATACTTCTCAAAGGCAAAGCATGTTTTTTGTGTCCTAGAACTAACCATAGAATGACAAAATACCTGTGTGTACAGTGCCGGAAGCCTGTATGCCTGCAATGCTGGAAACCTAAATGCAATGATTGCATAAAAAATGCTGATATTTAGAACATGCTGCAATATTTACTATTAAATGTTTTGTTAATTTTACTGTCTAATATATTTTTTCAATCCATATTCTACTAATATATATATAAATAGTTGCATTTATTTCATCATTTTGTGGAAAATGTAAATATTTGAATAATAGTGTGTAATTTTGAAATATTTCTTCTATCCGACATTTAAAACTTATTTTTATGCTGTTATATTAAAAATTTGTTCCTGTTAATGCATTACTGTTAAAGAATAAACGTTTAAGTTCACTATTTAGTAAATTATTATGAGTTGTTTTCTTTTTTAAATTTTATAGCAATTTTTAAAATTTAGCAGTCTCACAGACGGCACGTTTCTGTTTGTGTTCTGAATTTTCACGTTTCCGGTTAAGGGTTAAACGTGACATATGAAGTGAGTTCGTTTTATAACTATAGTTTCACAATGTAAAAAAAATCATCCTTATTATTTCAGTGAAATGAATTATATCGTCTGCTATGAGCAAAATGAGCAAGTTTTTTTTTTTTTTTTTTTTTTTGCTTATTACGTATACCACGTTCACAAATGTGAATTTTTTTTTGTACACCAGACAGCGCTGCAAAATTCACCATGGAGATATTCTACTTTTATGTTCCTGTATTGCTAATAACCTGGAAATTTTAGGCGAACTGATAACAAGTGGGAAATTGTACGTTAAACGTGACATCTGAGGTGCGTTCGTTTTATAACTTGTTTCACTATGTAAAAAAATCGTCCTTATTATTTCAGTGAAATGAATTATATCGTCTGCTATGAGCGAAATGAGCATGCCTTTTTTTTTATTATTACGTATCCCACGTTTACAAATGCGAATGGTTTTGTTTCTACACCAGACAGCGTTTCAAAATTCTCCATGGAGATTTTGCTTTGCGAATGATTACCTCCCTGGTTTAATATTTTTATGATTCATAATGAACGAATCTCCTGTGTTTATTTACTCTAATGGATTGAGATATTCGGTTAACCTAATTTCCGCTGAAGTTATCTCAGAATCTGTAAATTTTTTAATGTAACTCATCTCTCAAGCAAACAATTTTTTTGAACGATCTTTCTAAAAATGTAACTTTTATGCAATTTTATTCGAAAAAATAATTTTGAATAAAAATAGCCGCTTGGCATATGAAAAAAGAAGTGGTTTGCCGATATTTGTTTTCCTCAGTAATTTGACTTATATAGATTACGTGGGATATAACTTAATAGAATGAATAAAACTTTTATTAATATATTTTTATATTTTGATTCGATTTTCATAAAATTTGAAATAACTCGACAAAATTCTGCAACGATAATATATATTAAATTTCAACCCATTCGTTTGGGTAGTTTTTACGCTGTTATACACTCACAAAAATGAATACTCAAATTTCAAGAAATTTTCTTCGTTTTCGACGAAACGGTTTCCTGGGAAATGTTCCGAGCAAACATTTCGTCAAATCGAGTAAATTTGCATCCTCAAAATTGCAAAGAAATTAGTTTCCTCAAATTGTTTCTTTGACGACAGTTCCAAAAAAAGGTTGGTGCTGCCATCTATGGGAGTTTTTAGAAGCATCTTTAATTGACTAGGGCAAAAATAAGATCACTTGGGATTCGATCGGATTCGAACACGCGAAGTGCTCTAACCACAGCGGGACTTCGGAATTATTTGATTTTAAATGTATTTATGGGATGTTGATGTGTGTTTATATTTTTAGAAAGCAGATTGTATTTTTATCGGTGCTGTTATACTTTCTGTATGTTTTAATTAATAAGGCTAGATTATTATTATGGTTTTTCTATGGTTAATAAATAATTAGAAAATGGCTTGATTAATATAATTTATTAGAGAAATTTCCTTTGTTCAATGAATGATTAAAATATGGTCTAATTAATTTGTTGATCAGAAATAATTAATTTTGAAGTGCATATTTCGAGGAGCGAATTCATCAATTTTAGCGGATAAGATTACTGTTTATAGAGGGGGGTCAGTTATACATATTTTAAATTTGATTGTTATATGAATATATTTCTTAAATAAAAAAGAGCTCCTAAAATTGTGATTTTTTTTTTAACCATTGGGAAAATGTTGATGTTTTCGGTCGAAAATGGACCAAATGATGTTCGCATTTTACTATTTTAACCGTTTTTAACGAAATTCTGTAACTTTAGAAGAATTTTTTAAGCGTTTTTAACGAAATTCTGTAACTTCAGAAAAAAATATCTTTGAATAGGCAATAGAAATGCATAAAATCGTTACAAAAAGGATAGACGCAAATTATCAGATATAAAAAATAAAGTAGAAATTTGGTACATTCCTGTTATAGCGGCCCCCAAGGATGAAATGTTTTTGTTTCTGTTTTCATTAATATATTGTAAATTTAATACTTTCGTGTAATTTTTTTTTTTTTTTTTTTTTTTGAACGATTTTGTAACAAAAATAATCTGGCCGGGAATGGGGAAACATTTTTGTCAAATATTTGAGATTTTCCATTTCATTAAAAATCACTTAATTTTGAGACGAAATAATTGTCAAAAATGACGAAATATAGCTCAAGAATTGCGGAATCGTCAAAAGTAAGAGTTTTATTTTTGACAGCGAGGAAACAGTTTCGTCAAGATATTTGAGGATTCGCGTTTCGTCAAAAACCACGTGACTGTGTGACGAAATGATTGTCAAAAGTAACGAAATGAGGCCTGAGGATTGCGGAATCGTCAAAATTGAGTGTTTTATTTCTGAGAGTGTATGCGGACGGACGGACAGACGGACGGACCAGACGACGACTGTAGCTGCTACTATTTATATAATTACGAACGCACCTAAAAAGGGGATAAGAATAGCTAAACTACAAAAAGGAAGAAAGTTTTTCCCCCTCCCCTGTTCCTCATACTATAAAAATTTCTTCTTTTCCTGTGGGAGGAAATATTTCTTAGATTATATAAGGGATTCATTGTTGGTAAAATGTAACAAATAGAACAGAAAAAATTAAATAAATGGAAAGAGTTTTAAAAGAGGGGATTATTTTGAGGGTGGGCGCAGGAATTTTTCTCCCGATTGATTATTTATTGTTATAACAAAAGAAAAAAATTAACAGTTTTAACGATTTTAAAATTGAGAGCTCGGAGAGGCAAAGGGAATAATGAAACTTTTGGAGAGAGGTGTTTTTTTTTTTCTTTTTTATGATTAATTATTCATTTTTTATTGCTATAGAATAAAAAAAGCAGAACAATTTTTAAAGTAAAGAGTTTTAAAGATTTTAAACTTTGCTCTGCACTGGGGGAGGGAGCGGCAAAAGAGGAAATGATAATTTCAAAAGAGAGGAGTATTTGTATGGAGGATAATGTATGGAGGTACACCTTGAACGATTAAAGAATTTTAATTTAAATTTGTATATTTGTATGTTATGTTTTTCTTTGTACATAGTGTATTTCCCTTTATTATTATTTTTTAGTGCTGCAATTAGACTCTAAATTAATAAGTCCCCCTTCTACAATTTTGGTTTTAAGCTTGCCCTACCACTTTTTTTTCTCTGTACATTGTACATTTTTTTTTTTTTTTTTGTGACAGTAGAATTAGTTAATAAGGAACTTCATTGTGAATAATTTAAAAATATTTTTTTATCCAAATTTCCACTTAAATTTTCAGCAGGACTGAAACTAAGCCATAAATCTTTAAATGGTACTACTGAATGTACGTCACTCATCAAGATACTTTCACTTTCAGAACCGGTTTTGAAAGTAAAAGTATCTTCGTAAAAAAAAATCCGCAAAGAAAATCGAAAAAGTAGCTGTTGAAAAAAAAAAAAAAAAAAAAAAATCATACTGAATCACCCAATTGTCCAATTTTAGGTTTAATTTGCATATTTGTAAAAAGCAAAATTGTTCACGTTTTTACTTACACAATATACGTTTGATTAGGCTAATTCTTGTAATCGTTTTAAAAATCGAAAAAAAAAAATATTTGACGGATTTACACGTTTATGACATAATCCGGAAGTATTTTTTTTTTCGGACTCTCGAAATATTCGTTCTGATAAAATGTATATAAAAATTTTCAAAATTGTTTATTTTAAGGAGTGAATATAAAATACAATAAAAAAACATAAATTTTGCATGAAGAATGAAGTCGATCAGATAATTAGTTGCCGAGATATTTGTAATCGTATTTTCCACACTCTTCGATTTTTCATGACACTGTATTTCATTCAAATTTCAATTCAAAGATATATTTTAATATTGGAAATGACAATGAGACGTTTAATCCGACGCAGTAAACTGTTACTTTATATGATTATCATTTTTGGAGTTATAAGGATGTTTCTTTTACGCATTTTACAAATAGTTTACATATGTTTTATTTTCATACTTTATATAACATGCATCTCCATGATGGGGTAAGTATTACGGTGGCCCCCCAACGACTAGTTTTACGTATTACCCGTTGATTAGACTTCACTACGAAATCCCCCCCCCCCCCCACCCCCCAACATCAACAAAAAATTTGAAATTTAAAATATATATATACGCTGTTTGAAGTATTAACATGTGTGAGATAGAAGAAAGTTTTAAATTTGGTTTAAGTTTAAAATCACCCGACTAGTTTAAAATAATTATTTTTTTTAATAGTTTTGAAATTTGTCGAAAATATTAATTTTTAAATTTTTATACGAAAAAAATACATTTCAAACGTCTAGGACATGTTAAAAGTCGCACTCTCATTATAATATCAGTTACACCTGTTTTCATAGACAAAAGTTTTTTTTTTTTTTTTTTTTTTTTTTTTTCTTCTTGTCGAATAAAATATTTGAATGCGTTTATTTCAATTTCCCACTTTTTTTTTCTTTTCCCGGGAAAAGATTAAGGTTTTGTTAAATGTGTATGAAAATGGTTGAATTTTTTTTTATAGCTCAACATCAAATAATAGATTTAAGCAAAGCTCTTCTAACCTACATTGGTCCCTGGGGCAAAGATCCAATTGGGGGCATGTTTTTAGCTACAATTTGTACTCATTTTAAGTAAAAATACCTGATAGTAGTCTTTAAACAGCCCCTTATGTTGGGGGCGGGGTGCTAGGGACAGCAGCCACGTTTACCTTTGCGATAATCAGGCCCTTGATTTAAGGCTCCTCATGTCAGAAATTATCTCTGTATGGGCATGATGCTGTATAAACAAATTCCTAACCAACAAACGAAACCTTTGCTTAATAGGTATAACTTTGAATAGGACGCGGGTCCTGATCTTAATACCTCTCCCCCCCCCCCCCCCTTCCTGTCCATTCGTTAGCAGTTTAGATTATGTTCGCCCATGTTTCATAGTTAGTCCAAATATTAAATGTAGTGATGGGCAGAATGAATGATTTTGATATTCGAATGAATCATTCGGGCATGTGCAGAAGCATATATGCCAAATTTCAATTTTTTTTTTTTTATTCAATTACTCCCAGAAATTTTCAAAAAGAAAAATATATTTAAAATTTTAATTAGAATTACAGAGCGAGATAAAAATATAAAATGTCTTTCGTTTTGCAAAATTTCTGGAGGAAATTGATTAAAAGGAATACGAATTTTGGCAACTATGCTTTTCCTTCTTTTATGTTTACAAAATCTCTGATAGTGATTGATTAAAAAAAAATACGATTGTTGGCAACTATGCTTTTGCGCATGCCCGAATGATTCGTTCGAATCAAAAAAATCATTCATGCTGCCCATCACTAATTAAATGTACAGATAATGGTACCTCCTGCTAAAAAAAAAAAAAGAAAAGAAAAAGAAAACAAAAACTTTCGTTCCATTCAGAACTGATTTTGTAAGTTCTCTAGCATTTTTGAGATTGATAATACAAAACTTGAAAGCTGTCTCAAGATAGAGACAGTAATTTTCATCGACTTCAGTTGAGCAATTACCAACCGCAGTTTCAGTTTTCACTGAGCGGACGCCTGCACTGAGTGACGACGCACATGGACACCAATTCTCATTTGTTTACAACCGGCTGGGTGGTCTTATGAGCGGTGTATCACTCTTAGCTTTTCGACAAAGCACTTTTTTTAATCCTCCAGATAAAACTCAAAGAACGGCCGGATGTCGATAATTTTATTTTTTTAGAACTCAAGACAATTTTATCGCCATTAGCGGATGATTCAGAAGCAAAACTAAGATTGTTTTAATGTGGTCTCATGTACTGATGCCGTAATTCAATTTCTTGACATGGCAGTTTGGATTATACGGATCATATTTGAGTGTTTTTGACAGTTTGTTTTAATTGTTTATTCTGTTAATAATTCTCCTGTTAGTTTTTTTTTTCTCTCTCTCACACATACGGTCAATTTAGATATCTTTCGTCAACAGGCGCCAAAATTAAAAAAATTTCGACGTGTCGGAAAAGTTACATAAGTCGAACATCAGTCGTTGTCTTTTCTCTCTAACATCATATATAGCAATAATTGTTTCAGTTATGAACTTAAACAAGAGCGAAAAATCGTGCACCAAGCATAGATTATGAAACACTTTCCAACACATAAAGAAAACTGTTACGGAACCTCACCGTTATAGAAGGAATCACATAGAAGGAATCTAGGAAAAAAAGTGACCGGGAAAAAGTAACAGAAGAAACAAGAGCGGAAAAAAAGTGACCGGAAAAAAAGTAATCGGAAAAAAGTAACCGGAAAAAAGTGACCTGAAGAAAAGTGACAAGAATTGATAAATATTGAACTCATTAATAAATAAGTGTTAAAAGCTAAGGTGGTAACAAATATCTGTGTTATATCATTCCCGTAGAATATTTGCTGTAAATATTTGTGAATGCAATTAGCAATAGTGTAAAAAAGTGAGAATATTCGCGTACGAGAACGCTCGTATTCGCGTTCGCGAATGTCAAAAATCAAGCAGTGATTAAAGCGAGTATTCTCGTATGTGAATATTCGCACCAATTTTCAATATTCGCATTCCTAGACATCGACGAAAAATATTCGTATTCGCGTTCGCGAATGTTAAAATTCAAGTATAGTGACTAAAACGAGTATTCTCATATGCGAATATTCACACCACTTTTCAATATTCGCGTTTGCGAATGTCAAAAATCAAGAGTAGTGATGAATACGACCATTCTCGTACGCGAATATTCTCATTTTTTTTTACACTCTTGCTAATAGCATTCACAAATTATCAATTCCTTTTCACTTTTTTACCGGTTACTTTTTTTCCGGTCACTTTTTTTTCCGCTCTTGTTTTTTTCTGTTACTTTTTTTCCGGTTACCGAAAGGAATAACATTTTTCAACTATGTTGGAAAGTGTTAAAAAGATACTTGCGAAGGAGAAGACAACGAAAACTGTTTGTGCTACAATAAACTCTTTTTCTTTTTCTCCTGATTATTGGACCACCTTTCTGTAAATAGGACATCTATATTAAATGTTTTTTAAAAGTCAAATAACAAAAGTAACTTAAAAAAAATTTTTCATAAAACTTTTGAAATATATGTAAGTTTAATATACAGGCGACAAAAAGTGGGTTTGTCAGATTTAATTGAATTTAAGAAATGACTCTTTACAAAAGTAATTTTTTAAGGAACGCATCATGAAAATTTCCGCCTTTACAAAGCATGTCTCTACAAATAAATTTCTATGATAAATTTTATTTAATAGCACGCTTTATCAATGCGGAATATAATTCATTTCTTTTATTAAATAAAAATTTCTAAAATGTTTATTTAACCCAAGCTAGTAATGAAATTATCGGTCTGCAAACAATTATAGGACAGCTTTTTACTTAAATACAAAATAAAATTAGATTCTTTTAAAAATGTATTATAGCACACGCTGTATTAATCTTTTTTCGTAAACGGAAATGGTTGGCAGATACTCTTATTCAGAAACTATGAAATCGAATATATATATATATAACCATAAATGAAACATTATCATAACACCAACTTAAACAATGAAATAATTAAGAATGAAATAATTAGTTGACAATGAAAGATTCCCCAACACACTTAATATGGAATCAAAAACATTGAAAGAATAAGAAATTAAATAAAAATTGAATAAATAGAATTAAATGAAATGAAATTTGTGGAATTTAGACAGAATTATCAAGTTCCAATGGCCTAAATACCACAGATAAAATGAAATGAGATGTTTCATCATCATATTAGCCATACATTGCTAAAAAATATGATATTGGGACTACATCTCAAATACAATGATTCAAATCAGTGATAAAATAAAAAATAAAATACAATATTAAAAAGGAAAGAAGCCATACTTATAAATTACAGAGAGAACATTTAATAGAGACATTAAGTATAAAATCCATAAAGATGAAAAGAGATATAAATAAGATACCTTGCAGTTCATGAACCATCATGAAAACTCCAACATGACTGGGGAATGAATTGCATAAAAAATCATAACATGTTGCCAATTTTAGAAATATAAATTGCTTAGAAATATAAATTGCTTTGCAGTGATGCCAGAAATAATGTTAAAATATAATGGATTATAAAATAAACAGGAACATTAGTGCTGCCATCTATTAGTAAAAGTGAATATAATCTGAATCGAAGGAATTGGATGGAAATAAATGTTTCATAATTCAACCAAATTACTATCTTAATTGATACCAATTAGTTAAATAATAAATAAATGAAATTAATTAATAAATAGAAAATCGAATTACATTAAAGGATGTATTAATGAATAATACTATGTTATAAATAAGTATTAAGATGGAAAAATTAATAATAAAAAACAACTTAAAATAGTGCTGCCCTCTAGTGGTAAAAGTAAATATAAAGGAATGGATGGAAATTAGTGTTTAATAATTAAACCAAATTACTATCTTAATGATAGCCATTAGTTAAATAATAAATAAATGAAATTAATTAATAAATAGAATGTTGAATAATATCTAAGTAATGGATGTATAAATTAATAATACTATGTTATAAATAAGTAGTAATATGGAAAAATTAATAATTAATGCAACATTAAAAATGTACCATTAAATGGCAACAACGATTAAATAACTGTACTAAAAATGCAACATCAATTAAAATAAATTAAATTAAAATACTAAAGATTTGAATTAAGAATCAAAGAATTTAAAATTAATATTGATTAAATATTGAAATGAATTAGTCACAAATAATGTGGCTTCAAACAAAGTTAAATTAAATAAAAACACTTAATAAAATTAAAACATATTATATTAACACTGTATAAAAGTAAACATTATCTTAGAAGTAAATATGATATTGTCCACCAAAGGTATTAATCCAAATCATTAGATCAAATACATTCTTAATATTAATGAATATAAATTCATTTAAAATAATTAAATAATGAATAAGTAAATCTAACTAAATTAATATACATATAAAAATAACACATCGCAGTCCATTATAAAATGTGTATGATCAAACAATTGTGTAAATCAAAATGCCCCCTTTTTTTTTAATATAAATTAACCATGCGTATTTTTCCATACAACGCCGCCACACACCTCCTCAATCCAACGTCTACCCACCCAACCGTCCTATTATATATATATATATATATATATTTTTTTTGGTAAATATTTATAAGATTATATGGTTTTTTTATACATTTTTGAAACGCATGTGTTAATTTGGTTGTAAAGATCAAATAGGAACTAACTATATATTAAGGAATATATGAATTTTTTTTGGAAAACCATGTTGTAATGCTTCATTGATAAGTTTTTTAATATTTTTGTTAATAAGTTGAGAGGAACATAAACATTTTATTCTATAAATATGATTAAAGAGTATATTACGATATACAGAATTATGAAGACATGATTTAAAATTAGTAAATGAATTAACTTTAAATTTAAATTCTTTACGTTTATCAAATAGATCTATTATTGTTTTGTTTTCTTTTAGTGTAATTTTAAGATCTAAAAAGTTAATAGTATTGTTAGAAAGGAGGTTTTCCGTTAATTCTAAATTAGTAGGATAATCAACTGGAAATATAGAAATATTAGTGTGATCAGTGGCAATTAAAATAATGTCATCAATATAACGATATAAATGTATATTACTATTAATAAATGTACGTTCATAATGATAGTAGATAATAAAGGCCGGTTCTGCATCAGCGGTGGGTGCGGTGGTGACCTTCTGCGGATTGTGAAGGTCACCGGAAGTGGCAGGTGTTGACACCGGAAGGGACAGGTGGGGATAACAGGCATGTTGAGACAGGAAACCGGAAGTAAGACCGGAATAAATTTGGAGATAAGGACAGGATGACTTTTTTTTTTTGTCTAAAAAGGGTTTTGAACACGATAAAACAAGTTATTTCTTGAAAGGGAAAATTTTTTAATTTTTTAATTGTGGACCCACCATAACCACCCGCTATGAAAACGCCACATTTTTTTTTTTTTTTTTTTTTTACCTATTCTTTTGCACCAGACATCTGCGTGAGACCTGTAACGAAATAAAAGGGTTTAATTATTATTATGCTTCAGCAAAGTCGAGTGGAGTTGAGGGGTAGGAAGCCTGCTTTAAAAATAATAATGTTAACAGAATGTACAATATTTTTTTTTTATTGTGGACCCGCCATAACCACCCGCTATGAAATCAATTCACCTGCAAAAGAATTTTTTTTCCCTTCTTTAAACATTAACTTAAATGTGAATGAGATTAAAATAGATGTGAGGGCTAAATTTTTAGAGAGTTAAAATGAAAATCCACTGAGGGTTGTGTTAAATAAAAGGAGATGATCGACTTTGACAGCATTTTTCTAAAAGTTTATTTATCGAAAAAGGAATCATACGTTTCGATTATATTTGTTAACTATTATAGTTTGACATTAAAAAGCAGGTAGACATTCACATCTTTAGCGCTCGTCGACCTAACTGTTCGGAATATTTTTCGAACCCATTATGTTTGACTTTATAAAAGTTTCATATAAAAAAATTATTCTTTAAGTATTAACTGAAATGAGATTGAAATAGATGTAATGGCTAAATTTTTAAAGATTTAAAATGAAAATTGTTGATAGCCATGTAAATGAAAGTAATGCGATTACTTTGCTTTATAAAAATCTAACACGAAGAAAAGCTGGTAGACGTTTACCTTTCGCACTCGTCAACCTAACCGTTCGGAATTTTGTTTAAACTTCTCTCGAGTTCGTCGACCTAACCATTCAGAGTTTTTGTCGAAATCCGGATATATATTAACTTACAATAGTTAACTTTTTTAAGGGAAGTTTAAAAAACATACTTCCCAAAGTGTCTTAGAAAAATTTCAGAATTTATACACACATAAGAACCTCGCCTATAGGTGCAAGGTTCTGACTTTAAAGCTACTAGATGTTGAAATTTAAACTTCTTGCGCTCGTCGACCTAACTGTTCGAAATTTTTTTTTTCAAACCTTGTGTCAATACGTGTTAGGATCCCTTAGAAAGACCTACATGGAGGCACTTATCCCTAATATAGATAATCATTCCTAAACTAACCAGTTACAACACACAAGAGATAATCGTTACATTCAGTTAATAAGTGATTTGACATGTAAAATATTAAATATAAAAACATATATGATATATACAACACACAAAAAGAATTTTAAAGATTTTTTTCCCTACAATTTTTAACAAGAATTTAGCAATAATTTAACTTGAGAGCAGGTATTTTTTTAGAGTTATACGATTATAATAAATTTTAACCCTATTTTACTTAATACAACCAACATTTAAAAAAAAGAGAACGACATCTAGTTTTTTTAACGTCACATATTTGAATTATTAACCTATTTTAGTTAAAAGTATGATACTTAAGTGATTTTATTTGAAAAATCAATTCAACATTTTAAAAGCAGTCGAAAGATTTTTACTTTTAAAAATAACTAACAGAATTTTTTAAAGCAGTAAGGTAGATGACACTAACTTTAAATTAACTTTTTATAGGTCACTTTAAATAAAATACATATTTTTTATTATTATTAAAGAAAAATATAAACTACTCACACATTATTATGCTGCATTTTAACATAACTGAAATACTACAACCTTTCTGCTGACATGTGGTCACGGAGGAAATCTTTTCATATAGAAGGCAAAATAAGATAATGAATTGATAATCATGATTCGTTATGCATATGTTTAAACAGGAAATTATTTAAGACGTGTGATTAAGACCATTTTACATGGTATTACAGAATAAATCTTTTCACAGGATGCAAGATAAGATAATATAACGTAATGATTTAATAAACACGATTCGTTATGCATATTTTAAAACAGGAAATACATCCGTCAGATAACATTACTTTGTTTATATGAAGTGACCAAATACAAATTTTGCTGATAAGATTAATTTAATTTCAAAAATATTATTGACAGAACATTCAAATTTTACACAATATTTTTAAAAATTTAAATAAGGGAAATCAGAAAATTGTACACGATATTTTAAAAAATAAATAAATTAGGGAAGTTACAAAATGTTGTACACTCTTTTATTTAGAAAAAGAGAGCGGATATTTTGTTTTGAGTTATACGATTAAAATAAATTTTCATTATATTTGATTTTACACAACCAACATTTTCAAAAAAGAGAATGGAATCTAGTTTTTATAAATTAACGTACTTCAATTTTTCAAATACTTAACACCCCCTCTTTTGCTAGACTTTATACACATAAAACATAAAAGGTGTTTTCGAATACATCATTTAGAAATTAAGCGACTTGATAAGTAAAACATTATTTATAAAAGCAATACATACGAAAGTAATAAAGATTTTTACTTACAAATGTACGAACTTCTAATAGGTAACACTTTCTTAATCACTGTGCAAGAATTAAGTGGTGATTAAACTTATAACATTATATGATGAAATAATCACGTGACGTATATTTAAACCAATAAAATGTCAGTATTTTTAAACTAATACAAAGTTAGTATTTTTACACGAGCGCCCTCTATCATTATATAAATTTCAATGAAACGAGTTCATAACATTCTACTGCGACCTGATATCGTTGTAATAGGTTGTATTTTTCGTTAAGTTAGTTTTCATTTAAGTTATTATGGAACGAGTTATGAATTCTTATGTTGGTGATGTAACCAACTTGGAGTGTCAGCACTCATCACCAGAGTTAAATAATCAAGAGATGGATTCTACACTTTTATCTAAACAAGGACCCGTTTCGAATTGGGAAGTGAAACCCACCTCATCAGGACTAAAGAAACAGAAGTTACCTCATGTGTGTAAGATGTGTAACAAGGCATTTCCTCGAAAAGTTAACTTAGTGTTTCATATGAAATGTCATTTAAAGGAAAAGTCTTTTCGTTGTGAGGTGTGTGCTGAAGTTTTTTCGCGAAAGAGTGATTTACGTATGCATCAAAAGATTCACAAATCACCCAAACAATACAAGTGTGGGGATTGCAACGAACTGTTTTCAAGAATGTATGATTTATTAATTCATAAGAAGACCCATAAGACTCATAAACAACATTCATGTATAAAGTGTAGCGAAATGTTTGATTGTGAATCAGATTTAGTACAACATTGTGATACTTTTCATAAAGTTGTGAAATCACCCTATTCAAAAGATTTGTTATTTGAAAAAGTGAAGCATTTTAAAAGACAAAATGATGTGCGAAATATTTTTACTAAAACTATCATTGTATCCAATGAGATGAATCAAAAAGACTTTCATTCATTTTTTATCAGTATTCGAACGGATGTTTTAAACGAATTAAATTATCAATTGCAAATAAAAAAGTCAATAAAATGGTATGCAGCCGTTAAAGTGGATGTCTGTCGTGAATCACAGGATGGTAACTTAGAGAGAGCAACCCCCTTTTTCCTTTCCAAAAGTGAACTGGAATTAACAGACCAAAACATACAAGTGCATGTTGAGAATGCCTTTCTAAAGTTGTACAACGGCTTTGAAGATTTTACAGAACGTGTATTTAATTGGACATTACAAAAAATTTTAAAATTAGAATTGATTACAGCTCAATATGACAGTCTTATTTGATTTGTATTATTTTAGATGAATAATAAATAGTTTGGTTGTGAAAAAAGTGTTATGTGTTTTCTCAAGCTTACACTGTGTGATGTTTGAACTAACTTTGTATATTTCGATTGACTTAGACAAAATAGGAGTGTGTGTTGACATTTAAAAAGATTTTAACATGAGATAAGAGAGTTATAATTAAAACTGGACTTACCTAAAATTTTTTCAAGATAGTCTCGATATCCTTTCCATTACAATTGTTTTAAGGAAATAGAATTCAATTTTTTTGCGAATAACACTTTGTTGTTAACATCACGTGGTTTGTCTTATCATAACTATGAGATAGATCACTTCCGATTAACATGATAACAAGAGTATAAAAATGACTAATGCAAACCGATTTTCCTGCCTAAACTTGTTATCAGCTTGCATGAGTGACTCATCTTTACTTGACCTATATCGCCACCAGCTTGTGATATTTCAAAACTTTGAAAATTTATCACATTTTAAGAATAAAACTTAAACATTTAAAAACTTTAAAAATTTGTGTTAGTGAAATTTGTTAGATTGACACAATTTAAAAATAAAACTTAAGCATTTGAAAACTTAATCATTTAAAAACTTTAAAATTTCGAGTTATAGAAATTTGTTGGATTGTCACATTTTCGAAAAAATCTGTTAAACATTTGAAATTGAAAAATCAACATATCATTTTCAAAGCAGTGAATAGATGTATACCTTTAAAAATTCGACTTAGTGGAATTTAGTAGTGAAATTTATTAACCTAACACACATGCTAAAAATAAAACTTTATGAAATTTTCCCATTTTTAAAATAAAACTTATTTAAAAAATAAAAAATAAATAAGCAACTATTAAACATTTTGAATGTCTTAGACAAAGTAGGAATAAATTTGTTGAAATTCTATAAAACATGAAAAATTTCATAACTTTTAAAGGAAATTTTACTTTTGGTGAAATAAACTCGAGGTATTTATTATATGTTACTTAAACTACAAGAGAATTGATTGAAAATGTCTTACTTTTAATCACTCACAAGATAAGATATGATATTACAACATACACATAGGAATGACATAGGAATTATAGATGGGTTTTTCTCCCACACATGACGTCACTGATAACATATTTACTGATCAAGTCATAAAATCATAGTTTAGGGTAGGTTTTTAAGCACGAAGTTTAGTTGAGATTTAAGATATTTGAGAAATATAAACTACAACTTTGACTACTTTTTGAAATTTCCCCCTACATAAGAAAAAGAACATAGAAAAATAAAATGAAAAGTCGTATTTGAATGGAATCGAATTATTATCCTTTCACTTAACAGCTGAATGCGTCGGCAATTACATCACAAAGGCACTGATAACAACTGATTGAATATATTGTGTTTCTTTTTTAAGGTTAAATTGATTTAATATTCAAGTTATTTCTTAATGATACACTTAAATGTCTTTACATATTATTTTAAAATGTAAAGCATTATAGCTGAACGAATGATATAAGAAAAAGTTAGAATAGATCACATATTTTTGTTATTAAAAAAAACTTATATGCAAACAAACTTTTTAAACTTAGTAAAATATTTTTAATTTATAAATTTAATTTAAAAATAAAATATTTTTAAATAAGAATATTTAAGAATTTTTAAAGTATTTTAAATTAAATTTATAAATTAAAAATATTTTACTAAGTTTAAAAAGTTTGTTTGCATATAAGTTTTTTTTAATAACAAAAATATGTGATCTATTCTAACTTTTTCTTATATCATTCGTTCAGCTATAATGCTTTACATTTTAAAATAATATGTAAAGACATGTAATTAGACGGTTAAACCTATGGTTGCATTTTTGTTTAACACTGATTTTACCGATATTGAAGGTTCTTATCATGGGACTAAACGAGTTAGCTATAAGTAATATTATTTTTACAAAACTTGTATGTACAGTGCGTTTACAATATTTATTATTAGTGCTAAAATGTTACAAAATTTGGGGAATTTAATATTATTTTTATAAAACTTGTATGTACAGGGTGTTTACAATATTTCTTATTAGTGCTAAAATGTTACAAAATTTGGGGAATTTAATATTATTTTTATAAAACTTGTATGTACAGGGTGTTTACAATATTTCTTATTAGTGCTAAAATGTTACAAAATTTGGGGAATTTATCCTAAACTTCGATTTAAAATCGGGTTTTACCATATTTTTGAACGAAAGTGACTTAGTAAATGTGTTAGAAAAATAAGAATTTCATGTAATTTATAAATAAATAATATTTTTATTAAAGTTTAAGTAAGTTGGGACATAACTTTTATATTAAAGTGATCGACATAAAGTACATTCAAGCTATGACAAAAGACCTGAGATAGTTCACATCAGGCAAGTCCAAACAGTTAAAGCAAGAGATGAGTCAGCAAAACAGGCGTGCAGCACAGAAACAAGTCTCGACAAGCGAGTGATAAGTGAACAAGAGAAGGCAAACGGCTTATAACAAAGTACAGGTAAACAACACCAACTGAATGCACGTGGGTTTTATTTTAACCTTGTTCTTATCGCAAACCGGAAACTACGTCACAAACCGGAAACTAGTAGCGCCTCTAGCGGCGATTGCAGCGCCCCCTAGCAAAGCTAATGTAGAAAGATTAGTTAAGTGAAAGCAAGTATAAGACGTTGACGTGTTTTTTGGTAAGTATTTCATTCTGTTTTGTTTCTGAAAGGTAATCGAGCTGTATAAAAATTAGCAAATAATTTAAAAGTGTATGTTTTTACTGCACATGTGCAGATACTTGATATGCACCAGTTGGTTACAAGGATAAACAGATTATAGTTTCTCAATAGTTAAAATTAAAAAGTTAATTTTGATTTACTTAAAGATTTTTAAACTTTTTGTAAACTTTAAATTTTTTAAAACTATATTTTTGTTAACTTTTTTAACGTAACTTACATTTTTTTTTAACTTTAAAAACTTTTAGTAAACTTTATTTTTATTAAAAATAACTTATTCAACCCTCTGTTATTAAGTGAACCTAACATATCAAATTTATTCACTTTAAACATAAATCCTAAGTTTATCAATAATTCAATTTAACCTTTCGAAAAATATAATTAATTAAAAAACTATGCATCGTGTAGTACTTTAAGCAGTAAACCCTTCAATTAAATTAGAAATTTAGATGATTTCCTTTATCGAATATCTTAAATCGTCTATAAATACTGTTATATCATGGCTTGCTCAGTTAAACCTACCCTAAATTATAAAACCGAAAAATAATTTTTGTTCTGGGTTCGAATTCAAGTTAAAACTTTTAATTATCTCTTAATTCTATTACCCACCGATAGAGGGCTATACAAAAAACTATTATTTCATTTTAAAAGGTTCACATCTAAATTCTACTTAAACTCTAAGTCATTTCAAATTTTAACTCGTGACTTTTAAAACATTTGATTGTTTTACACAATAATGTGCTCGTTTGCTTTTTGAATGCTAATTAAGTTTATTGTTTTTAAGTGTATCATTAAGAAATAACTTGAATATTAAATCAATTTAACCTTAAAAAAGAAACACAATATATTCAATCAGTTGTTATCAGTGCCTTTGTGATGTAATTGCCGACGCATTCAGCTGTTAAGTGAAAGGATAATAATTCGATTCCATTCAAATACGACTTTTCATTTTATTTTTCTATGTTCTTTTTCTTATGTAGGGGGAAATTTCAAAAAGTAGTCAAAGTTGTAGTTTATATTTCTCAAATATCTTAAATCTCAACTAAACTTCGTGCTTAAAAACCTACCCTAAACTATGATTTTATGACTTGATCAGTAAATATGTTATCAGTGACGTCATGTGTGGGAGAAAAACCCATCTATAATTCCTATGTCATTCCTATGTGTATGTTGTAATATCATATCTTATCTTGTGAGTGATTAAAAGTAAGACATTTTCAATCAATTCTCTTGTAGTTTAAGTAACATATAATAAATACCTCGAGTTTATTTCACCAAAAGTAAAATTTCCTTTAAAAGTTATGAAATTTTTCATGTTTTATAGAATTTCAACAAATTTATTCCTACTTTGTCTAAGACATTCAAAATGTTTAATAGTTGCTTATTTATTTTTTATTTTTTAAATAAGTTTTATTTTAAAAATGGGAAAATTTCATAAAGTTTTATTTTTAGCATGTGTGTTAGGTTAATAAATTTCACTACTAAATTCCACTAAGTCGAATTTTTAAAGGTATACATCTATTCACTGCTTTGAAAATGATATGTTGATTTTTCAATTTCAAATGTTTAACAGATTTTTTCGAAAATGTGACAATCCAACAAATTTCTATAACTCGAAATTTTAAAGTTTTTAAATGATTAAGTTTTCAAATGCTTAAGTTTTATTTTTAAATTGTGTCAATCTAACAAATTTCACTAACACAAATTTTTAAAGTTTTTAAATGTTTAAGTTTTATTCTTAAAATGTGATAAATTTTCAAAGTTTTGAAATATCACAAGCTGGTGGCGATATAGGTCAAGTAAAGATGAGTCACTCATGCAAGCTGATAACAAGTTTAGGCAGGAAAATCGGTTTGCATTAGTCATTTTTATACTCTTGTTATCATGTTAATCGGAAGTGATCTATCTCATAGTTATGATAAGACAAACCACGTGATGTTAACAACAAAGTGTTATTCGCAAAAAAATTGAATTCTATTTCCTTAAAACAATTGTAATGGAAAGGATATCGAGACTATCTTGAAAAAATTTTAGGTAAGTCCAGTTTTAATTATAACTCTCTTATCTCATGTTAAAATCTTTTTAAATGTCAACACACACTCCTATTTTGTCTAAGTCAATCGAAATATACAAAGTTAGTTCAAACATCACACAGTGTAAGCTTGAGAAAACACATAACACTTTTTTCACAACCAAACTATTTATTATTCATCTAAAATAATACAAATCAAATAAGACTGTCATATTGAGCTGTAATCAATTCTAATTTTAAAATTTTTTGTAATGTCCAATTAAATACACGTTCTGTAAAATCTTCAAAGCCGTTGTACAACTTTAGAAAGGCATTCTCAACATGCACTTGTATGTTTTGGTCTGTTAATTCCAGTTCACTTTTGGAAAGGAAAAAGGGGGTTGCTCTCTCTAAGTTACCATCCTGTGATTCACGACAGACATCCACTTTAACGGCTGCATACCATTTTATTGACTTTTTTATTTGCAATTGATAATTTAATTCGTTTAAAACATCCGTTCGAATACTGATAAAAAATGAATGAAAGTCTTTTTGATTCATCTCATTGGATACAATGATAGTTTTAGTAAAAATATTTCGCACATCATTTTGTCTTTTAAAATGCTTCACTTTTTCAAATAACAAATCTTTTGAATAGGGTGATTTCACAACTTTATGAAAAGTATCACAATGTTGTACTAAATCTGATTCACAATCAAACATTTCGCTACACTTTATACATGAATGTTGTTTATGAGTCTTATGGGTCTTCTTATGAATTAATAAATCATACATTCTTGAAAACAGTTCGTTGCAATCCCCACACTTGTATTGTTTGGGTGATTTGTGAATCTTTTGATGCATACGTAAATCACTCTTTCGCGAAAAAACTTCAGCACACACCTCACAACGAAAAGACTTTTCCTTTAAATGACATTTCATATGAAACACTAAGTTAACTTTTCGAGGAAATGCCTTGTTACACATCTTACACACATGAGGTAACTTCTGTTTCTTTAGTCCTGATGAGGTGGGTTTCACTTCCCAATTCGAAACGGGTCCTTGTTTAGATAAAAGTGTAGAATCCATCTCTTGATTATTTAACTCTGGTGATGAGTGCTGACACTCCAAGTTGGTTACATCACCAACATAAGAATTCATAACTCGTTCCATAATAACTTAAATGAAAACTAACTTAACGAAAAATACAACCTATTACAACGATATCAGGTCGCAGTAGAATGTTATGAACTCGTTTCATTGAAATTTATATAATGATAGAGGGCGCTCGTGTAAAAATACTAACTTTGTATTAGTTTAAAAATACTGACATTTTATTGGTTTAAATATACGTCACGTGATTATTTCATCATATAATGTTATAAGTTTAATCACCACTTAATTCTTGCACAGTGATTAAGAAAGTGTTACCTATTAGAAGTTCGTACATTTGTAAGTAAAAATCTTTATTACTTTCGTATGTATTGCTTTTATAAATAATGTTTTACTTATCAAGTCGCTTAATTTCTAAATGATGTATTCGAAAACACCTTTTATGTCTTATGTGTATAAAGTCTAGCAAAAGAGGGGGTGTTAAGTATTTGAAAAATTGAAGTACGTTAATTTATAAAAACTAGATTCCATTCTCTTTTTTGAAAATGTTGGTTGTGTAAAATCAAATATAATGAAAATTTATTTTAATCGTATAACTCAAAACAAAATATCCGCTCTCTTTTTCTAAATAAAAGAGTGTACAACATTTTGTAACTTCCCTAATTTATTTATTTTTTAAAATATCGTGTACAATTTTCTGATTTCCCTTATTTAAATTTTTAAAAATATTGTGTAAAATTTGAATGTTCTGTCAATAATATTTTTGAAATTAAATTAATCTTATCAGCAAAATTTGTATTTGGTCACTTCATATAAACAAAGTAATGTTATCTGACGGATGTATTTCCTGTTTTAAAATATGCATAACGAATCGTGTTTATTAAATCATTACGTTATATTATCTTATCTTGCATCCTGTGAAAAGATTTATTCTGTAATACCATGTAAAATGGTCTTAATCACACGTCTTAAATAATTTCCTGTTTAAACATATGCATAACGAATCATGATTATCAATTCATTATCTTATTTTGCCTTCTATATGAAAAGATTTCCTCCGTGACCACATGTCAGCAGAAAGGTTGTAGTATTTCAGTTATGTTAAAATGCAGCATAATAATGTGTGAGTAGTTTATATTTTTCTTTAATAATAATAAAAAATATGTATTTTATTTAAAGTGACCTATAAAAAGTTAATTTAAAGTTAGTGTCATCTACCTTACTGCTTTAAAAAATTCTGTTAGTTATTTTTAAAAGTAAAAATCTTTCGACTGCTTTTAAAATGTTGAATTGATTTTTCAAATAAAATCACTTAAGTATCATACTTTTAACTAAAATAGGTTAATAATTCAAATATGTGACGTTAAAAAAACTAGATGTCGTTCTCTTTTTTTTAAATGTTGGTTGTATTAAGTAAAATAGGGTTAAAATTTATTATAATCGTATAACTCTAAAAAAATACCTGCTCTCAAGTTAAATTATTGCTAAATTCTTGTTAAAAATTGTAGGGAAAAAAATCTTTAAAATTCTTTTTGTGTGTTGTATATATCATATATGTTTTTATATTTAATATTTTACATGTCAAATCACTTATTAACTGAATGTAACGATTATCTCTTGTGTGTTGTAACTGGTTAGTTTAGGAATGATTATCTATATTAGGGATAAGTGCCTCCATGTAGGTCTTTCTAAGGGATCCTAACACGTATTGACACAAGGTTTGAAAAAAAAAAATTTCGAACAGTTAGGTCGACGAGCGCAAGAAGTTTAAATTTCAACATCTAGTAGCTTTAAAGTCAGAACCTTGCACCTATAGGCGAGGTTCTTATGTGTGTATAAATTCTGAAATTTTTCTAAGACACTTTGGGAAGTATGTTATTTAAACTTCCCTTTAAAAAGTTAACTATTGTAAGTTAATATATATCCGGATTTCGACGAAAACTCTGAATGGTTAGGTCGACGAACTCGAGAGAAGTTTAAACAAAATTCCGAGCGGTTAGGTTGACGAGTGCGAAAGGTAAACGTCTACCAGCTTTTCTTCGTGTTAGATTTTTATAAAGCAAAGTAATCGCATTACTTTCATTTACATGGCTATCAACAATTTTCATTTTAAATCTTTAAAAATTTAGCCATTACATCTATTTCAATCTCATTTCAGTTAATACTTAAAGAATAATTTTTTTATATGAAACTTTTATAAAGTCAAACATAATGGGTTCGAAAAATATTCCGAACAGTTAGGTCGACGAGCGCTAAAGATGTGAATGTCTACCTGCTTTTTAATGTCAAACTATAATAGTTAACAAATATAATCGAAACGTATGATTCCTTTTTCGATAAATAAACTTTTAGAAAAATGCTGTCAAAGTCGATCATCTCCTTTTATTTAACACAACCCTCAGTGGATTTTCATTTTAACTCTCTAAAAATTTAGCCCTCACATCTATTTTAATCTCATTCACATTTAAGTTAATGTTTAAAGAAGGGAAAAAAAATTCTTTTGCAGGTGAATTGATTTCATAGCGGGTGGTTATGGCGGGTCCACAATAAAAAAAAAATATTGTAGATTCTGTTAACATTATTATTTTTAAAGCAGGCTTCCTACCCCTCAACTCCACTCGACTTTGCTGAAGCATAATAATAATTAAACCCTTTTATTTCGTTACAGGTCTCACGCAGATGTCTGGTGCAAAAGAATAGGTAAAAAAAAAAAAAAAAAAAAAAATGTGGCGTTTTCATAGCGGGTGGTTATGGTGGGTCCACAATTAAAAAATTAAAAAATTTTCCCTTTCAAGAAATAACTTGTTTTATCGTGTTCAAAACCCTTTTTAGACAAAAAAAAAAGTCTCATCCTGTCCTTATCTCCAAATTCCTTCCGGTTTCCTGTCTCAACATGCCTGTTATCCCCACCTGTCCCTTCCGGTGTCAACACCTGCCACTTCCGGTGACCTTCACAGTCCGCAGAAGGTCACCACCGCACCCACCGCTGATGCAGAACCGGCCTTTATTATCTACTAATGATACAAGTATAAGTCTGAAAGTATACTAGATGTACATCCCCCTTGTGGTATACCGACTTTCTGTAAATATAACGTGTTATCATGCATTATATAATTATTATATATAATGAAATTTGTTAAAGTTTTAAAATAAGCTGTATCTATATGAATTGGTAAATTAAGTGAATGTTGATACTTATAAAATAATGCATTTATAATATTATGTAGATCTAATAAATCTATATTATTAAATAGATCTTTGAAATCATATGTCATTACTGTTAACACATTTAAGATTTTTCAAAATATTGACGAGTTGATAGCTATTTTTTATACAATGTGTGTTATCAGTGGATGTTGTCAGTGTATAAATTTGATTGAGAATTTTTAATAGATGTTTATTGGCTATATTATTATATGTATTGCATCCTATAGTTACAGTCCTAAATTTAATTGGATTTTTATGAAATTTGGGTATAAGAACTAAATAAGGATAATTAAAGTTAGTAGAATTAATATTTAATAATTTATAATAACTGTGAATTTTACGATTGTTTACAATTACATTTTCATTAGTTTTTTTAAAAGAATTGTTAGTAGAAATACAGGATGTAAGTAGTTGGTGATAATAAGCTTTACATATGATTGCATAATTATTAGGAGATTTGTCAATATATGTTATTACATAGTTTTTTTGTAATTTAGTAATTTGCTGGAACAAATGTTTTGTGTTAATTTTAACCATATTCGATAAATTTTGTTTTAAAGACGAACTTAATTTTTCAATAACCAGTATTTTCCATTGATTAAAATATTCAATAGGTTTACTATATGAAATTGAAATTTTATAAATAAAAATGTCTATATCATATATAAACTGTTTTATAATAGAATTTACATTAAATTTAGAAGGAAGTCTATATTTAGTACCATAACCCATGAGTTTTTGCAGTTTATAATCATTCACAATATTAAGATTACCAGCGATTATATGTCCATGATCATTATTATAATGAATTTTTTTTAGATTGGGGTCATTGCAATTACACTGAAAAGTACTAGCATCAGATGTATTTTTTGAAAATGCATTATAGTTAAAAATCTTTCTTCCAATTGTAGTAGGATATTTAAATGTCTTTGAAAGTTGATATATATATATATATATATATATATATATATATATATATATATATATATATATATATATATTTCGATAGAGAATTCAAGTCAGAGGATCTTTCAAAAAATGTTGTGAAAGTTAAGATTTTGAATGGAATTTTCTGACTCAACACCCCGATAAAAGTCGTTATGTGACAACAATAGCTTATTAACACACGATGTAATTCTATATTTTATTATTGATAAATGAAAAACTATTCGATTCCAAATCACTTCAATAGTCAGACTGCAAGTGTCATGTTTTTACGTTTAAAAATGTGTCCGTTTTTTTTTTTTTTTTTTTTTTTTTTTTGTGTGTGTGTGTGTGTGTGTGGGGGGGGGATTATTAACAATCAACCACATAAAAAAAAGACAGAATATTTTAAATAAGAAACTTTCCCATGCTATGTTTACAATTGGTATGTGAGATACTGATTCTTGAATTTGATAAATGACAACTAGCCACGAAATAAATAAATAAAAATAAACACCAAAATATTTGAAATAAGAAATTTTCCCATGCTATGTTTACAACTGGTATGTGAGATACAGAGTCTTGAATTGAAAAAATGACAACCAACCAGAAAAAGTAAACAAAAAAAAAATAAATAAACACCAAGATATTTTAAATAAGAAATTTTCCCATGCTATGTTTACAACTGGTATGTGTGATACAGAGTCTTAAATTTGAAAAATGACAATCAACCACATAAAAAAAAGACAGAATATTTTAAATAAGAAACTTTCCCATGCTATGTTTACAATTGGTATGTGAGATACTGAGTCTTGAATTTGATAAATGACAACTAGCCACGAAATAAATAAATAAAAATAAACACCAAAATATTTGAAATAAGAAATTTTCCCATGCTATGTTTACAACTGGTATGTGAGATACAGAGTCTTGAATTGAAAAAATGACAACCAACCAGAAAAAGTAAACAAAAAAAATAAATAAATAAACACCAAGATATTTTAAATAAGAAATTTTCCCATGCTATGTTTACAACTGGTATGTGTGATACAGAGTCTTGAATTGGAAAAATGACAACCAACCACACACGGGAAAAAAGAAAAAAAAAATTGAACACCAACATATTTTAAATGAGAAATTTTCCCATGATATGTTTACAACTGGTATGTGACGTACTAAGTCTTGAATTTGAAAAATGACAATTAGCAACGAAAAAAAAAAAAAAAAACGTTAAACACACACATACACACAAAACACAACAACCTTTTTTTAAATTTCCTGCATTTATTTGAGAAATATATCTGGAACCCACTCTACTTTTGTGTTATTATTAAAATTGCTCAGAAAAGAAAAGAAAAAAAAAGACAAATGTTTTAATCTAGAAAAATATAACCGCGAACGAAAAATTATACAAAGTCTCTTCCGAGTTGCCCAAGATAACCCAAAGCGTTCTTCATCTTTCTAGAAATCTCATAAACCAATATATTTTCGGGATTTAAAGAAGCATTTATAAAAATAAACTTTCTTTTACTGCCAATAATTTTCGGAAACGTTTCCGAGTAGTTTTTAAAGTGCATTAATCAGTTTTCTCAACCAGGAATATATAGGTTTTTCGGATGCTATCAATTCCCAAGTAAACATTTTCATGTTCTACAAACATGTTTTACAGACAAACATGATAAAATAACAGTGTTAACATTAACAATAAAATAAAAATTAATTTGTTACTTTTGCAGGTATAAGTTCAATTACACAGCTGAAAATGTTTTACTTGAGAATTGACATCATCCTAAAAATCGATTTTGCGGGTTTAGAAAACGGATTAATGCACTATAAAAACTACTTGGAAAAATTTCCGAAAATCAGTACCAGCAAAAGAAACGTTTTTTCATAAATGCTGCTTTATATCGCAAAAATGGATTGGTTTCTAAGATTTCTAAAGATAAAGAACGCTTTTCGGAATCGTGGGTATCTCGGAAGAGGTTATTGTATTAGTTTCGTTCGTGGTATATTGTATTTTCGTAGATCAAGAAACATTTTCCCTTTTTACTTTTTTCTATCTATAATAGTAGAAAGTATTGTAATCGATTTTTTTTTTTCGACGGATTTACACGTTTTTGGGATCAGAGAACCCGTAAAACATGTTTATATTAGAAAATGTCTGTTTGTCCATCTGTGTGTCTCTCCTCATTGTATCATCGAAAAGTGTTTGAATTGAAACAAATTTTTTTACAGGTTTGTGACTAACGGCTAGCATATCCTTCGTGAATTTGGAGATATTCCGCTGGAAGGGGCGTTGCAATAGGGATTTTTGTGCCATTTTTATTATTTTACCATAGAAAAGTGTATGAAGTTATGCATACAATTGAACCAATTTTTATTTTATAGGTTTGTGACTAATGGCCTGCAGGTCCTCATGAATTTGGAGCTATTCCGCCGTAAGGGGGCGCTGTAATAATGATTTTTGTGCCATTTTCATTATTTTACCATAGAAAAGCGTATGAAGTTATGCATAGAACTTAACCACATTTTATGTGTGAGTTTTTTATTATTGCCTGCGAGTCCTTAGTCTTCCTGGAAGTCTTCCTGCGAGTTTTGGAGTATTGCGAACTATTCCGAAGGAAAGGAACGCGGTGATATCCACACAAAACTTTCTTATATTTAAATCAAATCAATTAAATGATTTAAATATTACAAGAAATTACATCGATTTAGTAAATAGGTTTTTTTATGTATAATATAAACGCATAATATTATTATGGAATCGTGGACAATGAAGAGTTTTAATGCAGTAAAAACAAATTCATTTACTTCAGACAATCGAGTCCCATGATGTGATTTCTGTAGGTAAAGGTTAATTGAATTGTGATGCATTTAAACTGCTGATATATGCAGGGCCTGACTAATGCAGAGGCATGCGGGGCAGCTGCCCCGGGCCCCCCATTTGAGAGGGCTTCCCATGGGAGTAATCAGGATTTTATTAAAAAGGGGCCAAATGGTTATAATTGGTCAAAACTGAACAATATTCTTACATTTTCAAAGATTTAGAAAGATAGTGCGGTCTTCTCTTTCCCCTTTTTGCTTCCCATATCCACCACCCCCCATCTCCCGCAAAAAAGAACGAATTATGTTATTAGAATACTAATGATTAAAATTTTATTATAACAACTTAGTAGTCCATTGTTTTCAAAAAAACGTCTTTATTGGTATTTTCTCTAAAAGCATTCATGATGACCAATTGGGGGCATTTTTCTTTCAGACATCATATGGCTAACGTAGATAATTAAAGGAAAATTTGCCAAAAAAGTACTCCTGTCAACCAATCCATCATTTTTTCTACTAGTTTTCCTACTAGTTTTCTTGCTAGTACTTTTTCTTAAAGTAACTGTAGGAATCCATCTTTTCCATCTTGACCATCTTTCTTGTAATACCCTATATATAGATGTGAATAGTACCTGGTACGAAATTTATGTATACATACAAGATGTATGAAGTTTAGTACTAGCTCAGAGTAAATATTAGTATTATTAGAAGGTCTATGAGTACTAGTCACTTCAGCTTGATTCGTAAACAGTTTCTATGGATAGTTAGAAGAAGGCTCCCCAGAATGATGCTTGTCCCGGTGCCCTAGATAGTCTAAGTCGGGCCCTGGATATATGCAACGCATACTTCGAACAAATGATCAAATTTCGGTGCCCCCTCTTAGATGACCGCAACCAAAATTGAAGGACAATGTATTCATATCATGAGGATTATAAAATTGATGTTTCGCTGAGTTCTGCGCACATAAATTGGAGATTCAGGACCTTCTAAAACGTCTAAATCCGTTGAATGCCGGAAGTCTAAATTTTTCATGAATACAATGCTTTCTTCTTTTATAGATAGAAGGAAGTAAAAATGTGACTGGTAGAAGAATTAAAAATATGTATATCTATTTATAACTTTTACATTACTAGGGGGCTCTGCCCCCTACGAGCTACGCTCGCCAATCCCCGTTCTGACACCGCAAACTTTAAAAACACTGTGATTTCATCAACTCTAAAACAATACGGAAGATTGAATTCTATTTAAATGACCAGAAGCAATAATTAGAGGAATATCTGCTGTAATCGGGTTTCCATTTATTTTCCTTTGACTGAGGGATTTTAAGACCAAATCAACTGCTGTCGAAACAGCTAACTACTGTTTTCGTGATTGATTAAATAAGATCAATTAAACATTTGAAAATCAACTTGTGTAAAATGTTTAAGTAAACAATGTCGCTGCATCGGAAAATTTTACAATGGTGCTATAAAAAATTGGGTACTTCTCCATTATCCCTTCGGCTACTTTCTATAAAAGAAATAAAACTGTCGCCAAAATATAGGATTTAACGCCAAAAGTGCATGACCTAGGCGTCGCATTCAATTGACATCAGATGCGCTGCACGTGTTAGTTATATCATTGAGTGATTTTTAATTCAACGTTTATCTGTATTTTTAATGATAATTTAACCATTTATTAGTTATTTCGTTAGTTTAAATGTAATTATAAAACGTAAAAATATAGTTTTTAATTGAAGGAAAATATTATTATTTACGCTGTTTTAAAATTTGCAATAATAGGTAAAATATTTTGTCGAAATAAAGTAATACCTCCGTGTATATTTTTAAATTGAAACTGTTTGGAAATACTGTTATTTGAGCATTTTAAATGTGAAAATTACTTTAGCTAAAATAATATAAAGTTAAACATTTTTACATTACAATTTTATTTGATTTCACATAAATTTTTCCAAAATTTTGCAATTTACAATTTCTATATATCTTAGTGTTCAATTTACCATGTCTGCTTTGCCCATGCGAACGAAAAATGACGGTAGCCTCATCTATATACCAAACATATTTTAAATTTCATTAAATATCGTTAAGTCTAGATGGATGTAGTTTTGAATTAATTATCCATGCATTAAAAATACACTTAATAAAATACAAATTTAATTAAATAAAAAAACATTCACAGTCAAGACTAACATCATCAGTTTTATGACAATACTTTAAAACGCATTAATGCCTCTCTTAATTTTATAACCAAGTTGAAATACCTTTTTTTTTTTCGAAACTAATGAAACATAAAACATAATGTCTTATTGTAACAAGCGATACCTGCCGCATTAACTTTCGTCAGTATTAGCATTATATACTTTTAAACAGGGATATGAAGTAACGCTTACATAAGGCAACTTATTACTGGGTAATAAATACTTCTTTAAAATAAAGCCAATTACGCCTAATCAAAGGCTTTTACGTAATTTTTTACATTTACTGCTTTTAACACGTGATGATTTAATTATTATTTTAAAGTTTTATTTCTGTTTATAATAGTCACGTGTTTATAAATTTTTTAATTGACGTAATTTTTCTAGTCTGCTTTGCCCATATGCGAACGAAAAAATTGACGGTAGCCTTATCTATATACCAAACATATTTTGAATTTCATTAAATATCATTAAATCTATATGGATGTAGTTTTGAATTAATTATCCATGCATTAAAAATACACTTAATAAAACACAAATTTAATTAAATAAAAAAACATTCACAGTCAAGACTTCATCAGTTTTATGACAATACTTTAAAACGCATTAATACCTCTCTTAATTTTATAACCAAGTTGAAATACCTTTTTTTTCCGAAACTAATGAAACATAAAACATAATGTCTTATTGTTACAAGCGATGCCTGCCGCATTAACTTTCGTCAGTATTAGCATATATACTTTTAAACAGGGATATGAAGTAACGCTTACATAAGGCAGCTTATTACTGGGTAATAAATACTTCCTTAAAATAAAGCCAACAACAGACGCTGGCTGGGTGGTCCACTCCGCTGAATATTTGCTTTCATTCAATCAACAAGGCTTCCTTATCCTCAAGATCATTCGAGAGCCACCAGAAAGACGCTGCTAATTATTTTGTTGTGTTGTATGATAATTCTAGCGTCATTAAAAGATTAGTAGAAAACGATTGTCTCTTTTCCTTCAAATTATAGAGTAAAATCAATCGACATTTTCTATGAAAGAAAAAAAAAACTTGTTTAGTTATTTTCAACATCTAGTACATATCAAATAATTATCGAAATCTTGGAATTAAAAATATAAAAGTTGAAGGAACAAGGTAAATAATTATATAAAGATTTGTGTAACAGAAGCAATCAATTTTCTGTGTTACAAGATTAATTTAAACTTTTTTTTTTTTTTTTTTTTAATTTAGCATCATTAAAACACTTGTGGTAAAAGATAGTGTCCCGTTTTTTTCTTTTAAATTGTGGAAGGGATTAGATTAAAAAAGTAAAATTCCGAAAAAAATATATATATTATACCGTATATACCGTATACGGTATACCGTATATATATATATCGTAAATCACATATCGAATATGAAGTCTTAAAAAAAATAAATAAATAAATAAAAAATAATGTTTAATGTACAAGATGACTATTACATGCGTAGAACAAAAACGATCAAATTTCCCAGAGAATTATTTGTTCAGGTCAAGTACATGTTTGTACAAGATTCTTTTTCCCCCTTAATTCTAAGCCGGTAAAATATTACTAGAAAAGGTCCTTCAAATTATAGGGGATCAGAGTAAAATCAATCGACATTTTCTATGAAAAAAAAAAAAAAAAAAAAAAAAAAATTGAAGGAACAAGGTAAATAATTATGTAAAGAATTGTACAACAGAAGCAATCAATTTTCTGTCTTACAAGACTCATTTAAACCCTTTTTTTTAATTTAAACATCATTAAAAGACTTCTGGAAAACAATAGAGTCTTTTTTTTTCTTCTTTTAAATTGTGGAAGGAATCGGAGTAAAGAAAAAAAAAATTCCGAAATATATAGGGGAGACCGGGGCAAGATGACGAATGTCTTAATTTTTCCGTTTTTCACTAGGTGGCAGCATCACCCGAACACTACTGGCTCTCCTATCGGCCATTCGTTAAACAATAGTATAGAGACGCTGAAATCGCCATTTTTGTGTTAGTTGTGAAGCTTTGATTGTTTACCGCTGCCACGTTATAACTTTTATGCATGTGTAAATAAGCTTTGCTACAGATACAGGTGAGATATGTCATTTCTCTTTAATATTTATGAGTAACTTAGTTTAAATACTACCTGTTACCATGAATAAATGTCAATTAATCGCCTTCCTTCATGGCAATGAAAACGAATATCTTTAAACAGGCAGTCCGGGGCAAGATGACGAGCTCGTCATCTTCCCCAGTGTTTCGGAATTTATTAAACTAATTATGTTGTCCATTCTATTTAAATCCTGTTAACGCTTGTTTGTCTGTGTGTTTGTCCGCGCGACCTTGCGCTTCTATCTCCTCTGGGGCTAAGGGGCGCATCAGATCAGGGGAGGTGTCGTTCGAAAGGGGGGGACCAGAGGAAGACATTTTTGCCATCCGCTATGCCCCCCCCCCCCCCAGAACAGGAACGTTTAAAAAAAACAGAGAAAAGAAGCTCGTGAAGCTAAAAAGGGAGTAGAAAACTCAAACTAAGTTCCTATAAGCCGAAGTCTATTAAATCCAGGCCAAACAGTCCAGTTGCATCAACTTCAAAGGAGGGTGTTTTCAGATGTCCTGCTTGTGACGAGGAATATTGTGACCCACCAACAGAAGAATGGATCCAGTGATGTAAATACCAAGAGTGGTAGCATGAGAAATGTTCCAATTATGAAAATGGCATTTTTATTTGTGACTATTGTTAGCTGCACAACTAAACACTTCAACATTACGTTACAATGCATTATGCTTAGTTTGATACTTTGTAAGATGTAAAAACACAGTTATCATTTGTTAAACCATGTAACATATTCAAAAGATAAAATATATTCAACCTTTTTCAGTGTTGTCATCCTGCCCCAAGGCCAAAGTCATCTTGCCCCAGTACTATGGGGCAAGATGACGATTTGTTAATGTTATGAAAAAATAAAATTATCCTTTATTTTATTTTATTTTTTTTTTTTTTTTTGAAAAATTAAATGGTAATATATTTAATACTACAAAGGAGTACTCTAACAGTTCATGTAAAATTAATTTTACTATTACTTAAAAATAAATTAATAAACAACAAAAATTGTTAACATAGTCATCTTGCCCCGGTCTTCCCTACATGTACTATAAGTAAATCCCATACCAAATAATTATTGAAGTCTTAAAATAAAAAATAAAATAAAATAAAATAATGTTTAATGTACAAGATGACTAATTACATGCATATAAGGGAAACAATCAAATTTCCCAGAGAATTATTTGTTCAGGTACAGGTTTGTACAGGGTTCTTTTTTTCCCCTTAATTCTACGTCGGTAAAATATTACTAGAAAAGGATTCTCTCTTTTCCTTCAAATTATTGAGTGATCAGAATAAAATCATTCAACATTTTGTATGAGGGGGGGAAAAAAACATAAAAGTTGAAGGAACAATGTAAATAATTATGTAAAAATTTGTACAACAGAAGCAATCAATTTCTGTCTAACAAGATACATTTAACCCTTTTTTAATTTTAGCACCACTAAAAGTCTTCTGGTAAACGTTAGAGTTCTTTTTTTAGGTAGATTTCGTAAGAAATACTACCTATTACATTATCTCCCAAGTTGGAATTTTTGAAAAATATTTGCAGATCTACGCCGATCATGACTCCCAGAACCCAAAACCACCCCCAGTTCAAAACTTTATATATATGTATATATATGCCACTTTTTTTATGGACACGATAACTCCCATAATTCTGCACAAATCTCTTCCAAACTAATACATAAAATCAAGGGGCATAAAATCTCGGTCAAGTTTGTTAATGGGTAAAATAGAACCAGGGGGGGGGGGGCTTTTTTGTGAAAACAGCAAAAAACCCATAATTTCTTTATTATGATACGTATCGAATCCGTTTAAAGTTATTATTACTTCTAGGAAAAGGGCCGAAAATTTATGTAGGACAGATTTTTGATATCATTAAAAATGGCCTCAAAGGGGGAAAAGGGGGGGGGGTTGAAGAAAAAAATTCATAACTTCGTCAATTCAGAAGATATCAAATCCGCTTAAATTTATTATAAATCCTCTTAATATTATCTAAAACTTTTATACTGACAAGTTTTTTATACGACCAACCCTTATAGCAAAAAAAAAAAAGAAATTAAAAACAAAAGAAATCCCTGCCGGCTCCGCCTGCAAACAAGTTAGGTTTCGAAGTGGGCGTTTCCAAATGCCACATCATGGCAAAAGAGTCATTTCTTCTGCAATTTCCAACAAACAGGCGCCCCACGGTCTGCGTCTTCGAAACCTATCTGTGCCTGTAGGCCGAGCCATCAGGGATTTTTCTTTTAAATTGTGGAAGGGATCACAATATATATATAATATCTTTGAATTTCAAAAAACATTAATCAAGTTCTTGTAACATTCTAATTGTCTGAGTGCAACGAAGACTCATACACAGCGCAGTATTACTTTGCCCCATATATAGCTACGATGGATATTAAAACCTTTCGTCAAGCATAACTCAAAAAATATTTAACGGATTTCGTTCAAATTTTTACAGCAGGTACCTATAAAGGTGACAACGACGTCTATTTATTACCAAGAATAAGTGTCAAACCGTTTGGAAGTTATATTAAAAAAATAGATAAAAAAGCACAATTAAAGTACATACGTCACTAAATTTTGTGCGTACGTCATTTTCACCGGCGGGAGATTTTCGTAGACAATCGGAATTGAAAAGTTCATGGAATACATGGAGCAAAAAAATATGCAAGCACTAATATTCAGCACAATAAAATATATTTCAATTTAATAAAAATGGAAAGTTAATCTGGAATTTTTTCTGTTTGAAAAGTATTAGAGATTAGTAAGAGTAGTATTAGTATTAGAGATTTGGCGTAAATCACACCTTTAGCAGCTTTTTTATTTCGCGTGTGTATGTTAGGAACAATTCTTTGATGTTTAAATAAAAGGTTTCGATTTGTGGCATTATTTCTTATTTTCTTTTCCTTTTTAGTATTTTAAATGGAATTAGTGAAAGGCGTGTATTTTAAATTAAATGAGTGAAAGACGTGTATTTTTAATGTATGTAATTCAAATGAAATCAGTGAAAGATTTATATTTAAATGAAATGAATGCAATATGAAGATGTTATGAGTAAAATATTTGGCGATTTATCAACTGCGCCAAGTTAACATAAAAGTACCAATACATATGTGGATGCTTCTCTATTATCCCGTCGACCACTTTTCATAAAAAAAATATCGCCAAATAAACGGGAGAACGTTGTCATTGAAATATCAAAATACATAAATAAATAAAATATAAGAATTTAAGGACACAATTGTTATTTTAATGAATGAAATAACTAATAAATCAGTAAAACATAATGAAAAATACACGCAAATGTCGCGTTAAAAACCACTTGATGACGTAACAAACACGTATAATGCTTCTGATATCAAGTAAATGGGACTGTATTTTTGGCGTTTAATCTAACAGTTTGATAGTTTTTTGTTATGAAAAGTGGTCGACGGGATAATAGAGCAGTACCTCTATGTGAAATGAAACAAGGCACAGATGTCATATACGCATCACGTTGGCGCGATTTTTCCCTCCACCAGCTTGGGGAAAACTTTGTTTTTGAATATTAATTACAAATAGTGTGACAAATAGTACACGTGATTTTTTATTTTAATATAAAAATAAAATAACGTAATAAATGAAACAGCTTCTATTATTTTAAAAAAGGAAATAAAAATAAATAAATAATAGTTTGATATAAATAAAGGCGCGGATGTCATATACGCACCACATTGGCGCGATTGCAACAAAATGGCAATTTTATGCCTCACATGGTAACCCGGTTATTTTGTTTCAATTGTTGTTTATTAACTTTTATTTTTTATTTTAATTCTATAAATTGTTTTTATTATATATATCAATATTTATTTATATCAAACTATCATTTATTTATTTTTATTTCCCATTTTTGAATAATAGGAGCTATTTCATTTATTACGTTATTTTATTTTTATATTGAAATAAAAAATTACATGCTATTATTGTATGGTACTTATAACTAATATTCAAAAACAAAGTTTTCGCCAAATTGTCGGGGAAAAATCGCGCCAATCTGGTGCGTATATGACATCTGGGCCTAAATTAATATTGATATACATACAAAAATAATCTATAGAATTAAAATAAAAAATAAAAGTAAACAAACACAACAAACAGTTTTCGCCAAAGGGGCGGGGGAAAAATCGCGCCAACGTAGTGAGTATATGGCATCTGTGCCGGGATTTTTACCCTTTTATCTGTGCTTTCGGAAATATAAAAAAATTAAAAAATTCTTATATCAGGTGTATAATGTTTTACATTTTTATACGGACCACTTCTCCATTTTAAGATTTTAAATGCTTTTTATATCAGATATTTCTTTCTTGAGATTCCCACAAGTTTTTTCCGGTAATTTTTTTAGTTCGCTTATTAATTGTTTACAATTTGCTCCCCTGGCAATAACAATTATTTATCACAAAAAATGGGTACTTCTCTATTATCCCGTCGACCACTTTTCATAACAAAAAACTATCGCCAAACTGTAACGCTAAATAAACGGGAGAACGTTGCCATTGAAATATCAAAATAAATAAAATATAAGAATTTAAGGACACAATTGTTACTTTAATGAATGAAATAACTAATAAATCAGTAAAACATAATGAAAAATACACTCAAATGTCGAATTAAAAACCACTTGATGGCATAACAAATACGTATAATGCTTCTGGCATCAAGTAAATGGGACTGTATTTTTGGCGTTTAATCTTAGTTTGGCGATAGTTTTTTGTTATGAAAAGTGGTCGACGGGATAATAGAGAAGTACCCAAAAATGGCTTAGTTTTGTTAAATTTGTTTGTTATGTATTTTAATATCTTATTAAAATATCGAAAATGGCAATAAAATTTTATTTTAGCACCGTACATAATTTTTTAAAATGGCTCAAAAACATGGTTTAATAAACGTATATTTGTAAATATTTTAAAAAACATGTTTTTCCGCTCTCTAGAAAAATTTGTAAGATTCTACAACTGCCTTTGGCACCAACCAGTACATGATACGGAACTTTTCCCTATTCATATACTCAGAAGAGGTTGGGCACAAACAAGAGTACTGCTAGCAACAATATTGTTTTAACTCTATAAGAGTTAGAAACAATAATGATATTAAATTCCCCGATTAGCTTAGGGCCCGATTACGGAACTTTCTCCTAGAAAAAAAAAACTGTAGAAGTTTTTTACATTTGTTTCGAATGAAGCTCGATCAACAAAGTATTAATTGATAATACAAACAACACTAATATTAACATGGGGGCAAACGTTTGAATTTAAGTGTATATATTTGGAACCCCCCCCCCCCCCCCCCCAACCACCCACCAAAAAAAGAAAAAGAAAGTTACAGAAATGAATTTAAAATGGCGTGAAGCCACCCTTTCTGACATAAGAAATTGGCTGCGAACCCGATTACGAAACTTTCACTTAACTTAATAACATGTATCTAATAGCCCTGAGGACAATTCCCCTTCCCAGTTATACGGACCTTGGGGCTTTTTTAAAAAGCTTGACGCAGTTCGGGTTGAAGAAGTTGAGATTTACTGTCAAATGACATAAACTACTATGAAAATAAAACTGGTGAATTATTATGCTGGTTTATGTATGTATTTAAAAAAATTGCATCTGATTACACTCTTTAGATAAATTACTCCTGTTTGCATTCAATAACAGATAAACGGCTTCCGTTTACTAAATTGTTTAAATATTGGGAAGAGTTGGCGAGAGATAGATAGACGTGTAAACAAACGGGTAGACAGACGGGTAGAGAGACGGATAGCGACAGAGATAAGCTAACGGGTAGCGAAACGAATAGACAGACGGGTAGCGAGGCAGGTGCAAAAAAGGGTTGACAGAGGGGTAGTGAGATGGGTAGGGAGACGGGTAGCGTGGTGGATAGAGAGACGAGTACAGAGACGACTTGACAGACGGGTAGAGAGAGGGGTATATAGACAGACAGACGTGTTGATAGACGAGTAGTGTAACGGGAAGCGAGACAGGTAGAGACACGATTAAAGAGTCGGGTAGAAAGACAGACGGATACTGAGACGGGTATACAGAAGAGTAGAGAGACAGTAGACAGATGAGTTCGGAGAGAGACACAGCTAAGGCATACGAGTAGTTAGACTGGTAGACACGTTTGTAGCAAAGCATGTTATCAATGTGGTTTGAAGTATACGAGTTTCTATAAATAGTTATACAAATAAACAAAGGAATTTTTTTTAATTCAAATATTAAATATTTGATTTAATATTTCAATATTTAATATTTTATTTTTTAATATTTTATTTAGATATTTGTCACAAAGAAAATGTTGCAAAAATTAAATTAAATTTGCGTTAAACTACGCTTGCTAAAATACGCTATTGGCTGCAAATCTGATTATGTGACTTTAAAAATATCGTTTTAAAAGATCCGGCGTTTTTTTTTTTTTTTTTTAAGTTTTGAACAATTCCCGCTTAAGAAAATGAGATTATTTGCCAAATGTTATAAAAAAATGCATATGAAAACATAACAGTATATGAATTTATATTTTGTAATTATATCATTTAATTTGCTATTTTTCATATGTTGTATCTTTATCTATCTCTTGTCTATCATATGCTGTATATTCACTTAGATTCTTGTTGATATCTTCTTTATATCGTAATTGTTAACTTTATGTTCTCAGCAATATCACTCAGACTAATCCCTTTGAGGGAAGTCCTAGTTAAATCTGCAAAGAGATAAGTAGTAATAAAGTGTAGACAGATACTATATGGGGCAGATCGGGTAGCCCCGGACATTTGGATAAATTGCAAATAAAAAACAAATGAATGAAATTTCTGCCTTTATTTTATACTTAAAATAAAATTACGAACTTCTTTAATGATTTTAATTAAACATTGCTAATAATATCGAATTATTTAAAGAAATATACTGAAAATAGTTTGGCCTTATTTATTTGGCGTCACAAGAAACGGCGGGCAGCCCCAGACATATTACTCAATGGTGTCCCAACCGTTTTTTGGCCTTACAAACATCACAATTATAATAAAAATCTGATGCATCTATATAAACACAATCTTCATGGACCCAGTCTTTGCATTCCTGGCACTGAATCCAGTCTTCTTCAAATGTTAAATAAATGTTTAATAAAGTTTGACAGGAGCAACGAAAAATTATTGACGAAAACAAAACACTCACTCACGACTAACTTACTCGGCGCCCACGTCGCAATTAAACTGTATTTGTTTCGACTCTAGAGAGCGTCCATTTACAGTAACTCTTTATTTACGCAACACTTGGAATTTCTTAGACATTGAAATGTCCGCGGCTACCCGACTTTCCCCTATACGTAAATCACATATGAAATAATTATTGAAGTCTTAAAATAAAAAATAAAATAAAATAAAATAATGTTTAATGTACAAGATGACTAATTACATGCGTATAACATAAACAATTAAATTTCCCAGAGATTTATTTGTTCAGGTACAGGTTTGTACAAGGTTCTTCCCCCCCCCCCCCCCCTTTAAGTCTGCGTCGTCTTCAAATTATAGAGTGATCAGAGTAAAATCCATCGACATTTTCTATGGGGGGGGGGGGGACATAAAAGTTGAAGTAACAAGGTAAATAATTATATAAATATTTGTGCAACGGAAGCAATTAATTTTCTGTCTGACCAAATTTATTTAAATCTTTTTTTTAATTTTAGCATCATTAAAAGACTTCTGGAAAACGAAAGTGTTTTTTTTTTCTTTTTCTTCTTCTTTCAAATTATGGAAGGGATCAAGTAAAATATTTTTCTGAAATATATATTGCTGTTAAATATTTACTGATTGGGAAAAAAAAATAGCTGACAAGTTCGTAAAACAAAAATGACCGAATCTATAATTTAAAGATAGCATGAACTAATATTTTACAGCAAATAGTAAATATATAGGTAGATAGATAGAAAATATCTTAATAAATATAAATTACCGTACATATACTAAGCGTAAATCACATATCAAATAATTATTGAAGTCTGAAATTGGAAAATAGGATTTAATGAACAAGATGATTAATTTCATAGTACGTGTAAAAGAAACAATCAAATTTCCCAAAGAACTATTTGTCTTACAGGGTTCTTTCTTTATTTTCTTTTCTTTCTTTCTTTTTTTTTTTTTTTTTTTTTTTTAATTCTACATCATTAAAAGATTACTAGAACATGGTGGACTCTCGTCCTTCAAATTATTGAGTAAAATTAAGAATTTAATAAATAGAAGTTAATTAATTTTCTCTGAAAAAAAATATATATATCTACCCTATATATATAAAATCCTAATGAAACGAATTTGTGAAACGATTTTATCTACCCTATATATATAAAATCCTAATGAAACGAATTTGTGAAACGATTTTATGAAACGAATTTATGAAACGATTTTATGAAACGACTGATTAAATGACTGATTATGTTTCAGGGCTATTTTTAATAAAATATTAAACCCTTGATGGTGAAATTAATACCAATTGTCCATAAAAATCCGTGGATGTCAAAACTGGTAATAGAATTTTGAAAATTGAATTAGTTTTAGAGATATTAATTTTTTTTTCTAATTTTAATGACATTTCTGTAATGATGGCAACTAATTGCGCAGTTTTTTTGTGACAAAAAATGGAAAAAAATTGAAAAGGATCCCGATAGGGATTATTGATTTATTTTTATTCGTCATTTTCAAATTGAAATTGAAGTTATCTTTTATTTCAATCGATAATGAAGACAAGATTGTGATTAAATTATGTTTTTCAGGAAAATTTGAAAAAAAAAAAAAATCACATTTCTATCGTCAGGATTCAATTGTCTGTCAGCATTTAATTTAATTTATAAACTGAAAATATTTTGAATAAATTCGTCCAAATGACGTCATTTATGTAAACGCAAAAGTAAGTGGGGGAAAGGAATTAATAGTAATTATTATTTATTGATATCATTTTTTTTTTGTAAAATTTAATTAAACGAATTTATAAAATCACTCATTCGGATATTTGAAACGAATATATAAAATAATAATTGCCGAACTGAACGGAAGGAGAATAAAATATCCTGCTTGGTTTTCTATCCCGCTTGGTTTTTTCCGCCAAGCTTTTTAAAAAAGCGTCAAAACCCCTATAATAGAAAAGCAACAAAAGATCATTGGGTTTGTTTTCATAACTTTTGGCAACAAATTTATGTATATTAACGAATCTATTCCTTTTTGAAGCTCGAATTACGCCAAACTTAAAAGCAAAGGATCCTATACTGGAAAAGTACCCGATTTTCTTATGAACAATATACAAGTGAACATGGTGTAAAATTATTACGGATAGGAAATTTGTTTAAATATTTCATCAATTGATGCCGAATAAATGCAGGCATGCATGCACAAAATATTCAATTAATTTTGTATGATAAATAATTATTAGAAAATTCATATATACATATTAATTAAAATAAATAATTTACATATTTAAAATAACATGATAATATGCATGATGGTGCACTAAAATAGAGAGAAAATTAAAACCTGTTACTGAAAATGTCTATAACATAGTACTTTTCAATAGAGTGGTTCTTAATGTTATTCACAAGCAGATGGAATTTTTCTCATCCTTAAACGCAAAGGAAGAATAGAAATACAGATCGTTGTTATAAAAGTCCGAGAGGTAGCCACAATTTAAACCTAACCATTTTATACAAGCTGGTTTCCAAGTTGTAATTGATTTTACTTATCAATCCCGAAAACAGTCATCAGTTGTCGCAACAGCTGTGTATGAGGCCATGATAATAAAAAATGCCCCATTAAAACGTTAAAATCGTGGCAACCCATTTACAGATTTACCAATATTTAAAAAATATAGCACGCTGTCATATTTTTAGAGGGCTCGAAGTCTGAACGGGGGTTGGCGAGCATAGCTCGCAGGGGGTAGGGCCCCTAGTATAATATATATTTATTTAACATGTAGTACACAAGTCAAATAATTTTATCGAAGTATTGGAATACCAAAAAATAATAATAATAAAATGAAGCTGAATGAACAATATGACTAGTTATAGAAAGATGTGTGTAAAGAAACAACCAAGACTTTTAGAAAAGCATTTCTCTTTCAAAAATCATCATCATCATCATCCTCATTATTATTATTATTATTATTATTATTATTATTATTATTATTATTATTTATAGTAACATTAAAATGACTACTAGAAAACCATTGTTTCCCGTTCTTCAAATTGTAGAGTTATCAGAGTAAAATCAGTAATATCTTCTATGAAATAAAACTTTTTTTTTTTTTTTAGTTACTCTGAACGTCTCAACATTCAGCAAATATCAAATAATGATCAGTGTTGTTTTAGGACAATAATAATAATAATAATAAAAGTTGAGTGAACAAGATGACTAATTACATGCGGAAAACAATTTGCTTTTTTTCTTCAAATTATAAAGTGATCACAGTTAAAACAGTCGTGAGGAAGAACAACTCCTATTAGTCATTCTCAAACTTCAGAACACAACAAATAATTATCAAAAATTTAGAACTGAAATGTAAAAAAGAAAACATAATAATAATAATTCTGATTTAATAAGGTATAATATATAGACAAAGATGTATGTCTCAGAAGTAACCAAGTTCATCAGACAGCTATTTGTTTTTAAAATTTCATCTGAAACATTTTTAATTCTGTAGCATCATTAAAATTAAGATTATTAGAAAACGACTGCCTTTTATTTTCTTCAAGATATGAAGTGGTCATAATAAAATAAATTAATGTTTTCTGAAAAAGAAAAAAAAAAGTTATTATAAGTACATATCATGTAATTATCAAAGTCTTAAAATTAAAAAAAAAAAAAAAAAAAAAAAAAATGTTGAATTGACATGTACAAAATGTGTGTAACAAAAGCAAGTTTCTCAGAGGATTATTCGACTTACAAGATTCATGTAATTAATTTATTTTTTTAATTAAAATATCATTAAAAAGATTACTAACAAATGACTGTCGCTTTTCCTTCAAATTATAGAAGGGTCAGAGTAAAATCAATTCGAAATTTTCTAGAGAAATATTATATTTAGTTATTTTCAACATCTTGAAACATATCGAATGATTATTGAAATCCTGGAATAGAAATAAATAATAAATAGTTGAATAAAACAAGGTGCCTAATCGCATGCATATAGCAGAAGCAGTTAAATTTTCAGAGAATTATTTGTTTTACAAAAGGTTTATTTAATTTTTAGGGTTTCGTTCATCTCACGAAACCCTATTCGCCCCGCTACGTTGTCTGTCTGTTTACAGAGCCGGTTCTCAGAAACTATATAACTTACAGACATAAAATTTTGTGTAATTATAGCTGAATACCTACTATGAAGCTCAAAATCATAAAATTTTGAAAAAAATTGTATTCTTTTAATATAGAGAGATCACAGCCTTTTTCTATTAAATTTAAACCTTTTTCGTTATAGCAGTTGCCAACAATTAAAAATCCACAATAAAATTTTCTACAATAATTAATTTTCTATTGAAGGATTTCCACGTGAAAAATGAAAATGAAATAAAAAGTATCACAAGATTAATATGACGTCATATTGGAAATAAAACGGAAAATTTCAAACATTTCTCATTAATACAAGCAGTATATGAGTATGTGTAAGTACAGAAAGCAGGTTAATATGACGTCATTAGATAATTAAAAAGAAAATTAATCAGACGTCATATATTGGAAGTTTAACGGATTTTTTAAACGTTTGAGAATAATACAAAGAGAGTATCAATATGAGTAATACAGAAAGCAAGTAGATATGACGTCAGCAAGTGATTATAACGTCATATGAATTTGAGGAACGTATTGAATCAGGATAAAAACCCGATTATGGAAATATTGGCATATTTTGACATTTTGAAGGCCTCTATACAACATGTTTAATTTTGAAATTGATTTTTTGTAATATCGCATTTAGTCCACATGACAGATATTATTATGACAGAGTATAATAGCGGGTTTCGCCCGCTACCAGGACGGTTCAGATATTCGAAAAAACGAGAAAAATAGACCGATAAATTTTTACTTTATAAAAAACATGACTTTTTCTTTCTTTTTGGAAAATGAAATTTATTTGGATTTATTAAAGAAAGGATAAAGTGTTTTGAAAGGAATATTAAACGAAACCCTTTGTGCGATCTTCGATCAGACTTACCCACTTGTTCTATATATTCTCACTTTTTATTTTATTTTTAACTTTATCGTCCTTAAGGAGGTTCTCAAATTTCCTGCTCAACAATGCGAAAGTTTCTGACACATTTTCAATCTCATTTTTAAATGTAAAGGTATAAAATTGGCAAGGCCTGACTATTGTAGCAATTTGGAATCGAATAGCGTTTTCCATCTTTGATAAATAAATTACTTACCTAGTTACAAGCTATTCTTGTGATGTGAGGATAAGTTTTTCCCCTTTTTCGCGCTTCTGCGTCAGCAATTCTGTTCAAAACGCCGACTTTAAAAGTATTTTCTGAAAGAACTTCTGCTGTTACCAAAAAGTGGCAAACGCCCTTCGATTACATTAATTTCTGAGTAAGAACACATTCCAATTTCCTGCGTTTCCAAACAAAAATGAATTCAGAAATGCGTCAAAAAATAGCTCATTTGGAGTTGAGAACAGCCTTAAAAGATTACATGGTGCAACAATAAAATTGCTTTTGAAGTGATAGTGTGCAATTCTGTATAAAATTAACTTACTGGACACGGATATCGCCAGGAAGAATGTGTATTGGCTCGTGTTTTAGTAATACAGATGTGTAACATAGTGAATTTTTGATTTTTTTTTACTAATATAGTTGTTATAGTATATTGTTGTTTTGTAGTTATATTGATTCCTAGAAGCTTCAAATATATACAAATCTAAATTTTCAGATCATTCTACCAAGTAGTTCTTGAGTTATGCTTAAAAGAAAAAAAATGAATTTAACATTATGAGTTCAAAAATTTGCATCTTTATAATTCGTAAACTTCTTAACCGAATGACTTCACGTTTAGTATCCAAAGGTAAAATTTACCGACAAACCCAAAGTAGTAGAAAAGTGGGCGTTCGACACCAGCAGAAGGTGTGAGGTGCCGAGCAAATCCTGCTCATCTTGCCGCAAGTAACGGGCTCCTCCGCCTGCTCCTGTTGGCGGGAGCAATGAGCTCCACCTCCTGGCGCAAGTAAGAGGCTCCTGCAGAGAATGTGTACTATAAGACAACGTGTTGATAAGAAATTTTTAGGGAAGATTTAACTTTAAATTTTTGTTTTCGGGAGATAGAAATTTTTTAACGAAATATAGGATGAGGTGGAATTTTTAATTATACATATTAATGAAGAAATAATTTAAAAATACTTAAATATGTTAACGATGGAACATAAGAAAATTTTGGTGGGGGTATTTTACGACCCGGGATTGAATGTAATAATGGAAGATTGTAAACATTTTGAGAATTATGCCGAAAGATTTAAAATTTCGAATTTTTGACAAAAGGTGTGATCATCAGCAAGAAGTGACCTAAGGTCAAAACTTCCATTGCTTAGGAATCCAAAACATTAATTAATAATGAGACTTAAGATATTTTGAGGAAGGATTTAAAATTTTTTATGAAATAAAGGAATATTATCTACTTGAAAAGTTAAGACAGAATGTAAAGATTTTGAGTTTAAATTACTTTGTGTAAAAATTTTCTCCACTTGGAGGTAGATCACGTATTCCCCCTCCCCCCCCACACACACACTACCACCCTTTTTTAGGGTTTCGTTGATCTCACGAAACCCTATTACTCCCGCTCCGTTGTCTGTCCGTCACAGAGCCGTTCTCAGAAACTATGTAACTTACAGAGTTGAAACTTTGTGTATATATAACTGCTATGAAGCTCAAACTATTAAAATTTGAAAAAATCGTATTATTTTAATAAATACAGATAAAAAACCAAAATTCTAACATCCTTTTCCTATCAAATTGAAACATTTTTCGTTATAGCAGTTGCCAACAATTAAAAATCCACAATAAAATTCTTTCTACAATAATTAATTTTCTATTGAAAGAGTTCCACGTGAAAAATGAAAATGAAATAAAAAGTTTCACTAATTGAAAAAAAGATTAATATGAAATAAAAATGATTGACGCATATTGGTAATAAAACGGAAAATTTCAAAGATTTCTCAATAATACAAGGAGTATGAGTATGTGTATGTACAGAAAGCAGATTAATATCACGTCATTAGAGAATTAAAAAGAAAATTAATCTCGACGTCATATTGGAAGTTTAACGGATTTTTCAAATGTTTGAGAATAATACAAAGCGAGTATCAATATGAGTAATAGAGAATAGTAAATATATGAGTTTGAGGAACGTATTGAATCATGATTAAAAACCCGAAATGGAAATATTCGCATATTTTAACATTTTGAAGGTGTACAACATGTTTAATTTCGAAATTAATTTCTTTTTAAATATCGCATTTAGTCCACATGACAGATATTATTATGACAGAGTATAATAGTAAGCTTCGCCCGCTATCGGGCCGGTTCAGATATTTATTAAAGAAAGGATAAAGTGTTTTGTAAGGAATATTAAACGAAACACTTTGTGCGATCTTCGATCACACTTACGCACTTGTTTTTCTTTCTTCTTGAATTATATACCTTTTAGTTTTCCTTTTAAAACTAGAATATGTATGCTACAAATAATGTATTTCCTTTAAAAAATAGAATTATGTTTACTACAAATAATGTATTTCTTTTAAAATTAGAATTATGAGTAGTGTGTTATATGACGGTACGGTGGAAGTGTTGTATGCTGAGGAGGGTGAAGGTGCTGTGGAGGTGCTTAAATGATACTAAGAGAAAAACAAAAAGCTTATAAAAACCTTTTAATATAAAGATCGACATATGTTTCAACGCTCCTACGGCACCATTATCAAGATATACAACGAACGATAAACAAAATATTCTCGTAAATTTTTGAAAATAAACTTGAAAACCACAAATCACGAGATCATATATGTAAAAAAGCAGGTTCTTAAAATAGTCAACTGTAAACGTGAAAATTAATATTTCCTTATTGCTTTTTTAAAACTGAAAAGTAAAATTTGGCACGAGATACTTTTCAGTTTAAAAAAAGCAATAAGGAAATATTAATTTTCACGTTTACAGCTGACTATTTTAAGCACCTGCTTTTTTACATATATGATCTCGTGATTTATAGTTTTCAAGTTTATTTTCAAAAATTTGCGAGAATAATTTGTTTATCGTTGTATATCTCGATAAAGGCGCCGTAGGAGCGTTGAAACATGCGTCGATCTTTATATTAAAATGTTTTTATAAGCCTTTTTGTGTTTCTCTTTGTATCAATTAAGCATTTTATCTATATTTTAATATAAAATCATTCGACACTAGTTTTAGGTATATTTAAGGTTATTAGCAGAACTCGGGTAAATATTGGTGGGTCGGCTAGTATAAGTTAAAATCAACTGAAATATCATCATTTTTCCATTATTAACACTCACTTCGATCTAAGATAACCTGTATGCATATCATATTAAAAAAATCACTAGACAAATAAAACAGAAGAACCCATGTACATTTCTCAGAACCGTTAAATCCAAGGATAATTGCAGTAAATCCTACATGGGATTTCCTGTCGAGATCTGGTCCAAGTGGGGGGTCTCAGACTCAGGTGAGATCAAAATCCTTCGCCACACACGAATGTCTTCCGTCGCGAAGGTTTTCTTCGCTTCCAAACACTACAATTAAACGCTTCACTCCTCTGTCCTAATTGCATCTCCGGTACGGCATCTCATTGAGAACAGCGGATGAAACTCAATTGTTTGGTGGGTGGTAAATTGGAATTTCGCCACTTCTGCGGTTTATCAGATATTTGTAGAGATTGATGGGCAATAAATAGTGTGGTGTCACTTCTTTACTATAGATTCAAAGTCTGCTGAGTTAATTAAGGGTGTTCTGAAACTAAACTGGCTACTTTCTGACTCATCACCAACGCATTTTTATTCGTAAACTTATAAAAATTCCATTTTTACGTTCCAAAAAAGCTAATAGCTTTTTACGTTTTCCTACATATTCGTCACTAATGTTTTCAGAAAATGCCACCAAAGTTGCAGATTTCAACAGATTTTCTCTTAGCCGGTATAAGTGATAATCCTGTGGGGATTTTTTTCGCCGAGACCATGAAGATTTTTCGTTTAAGATAGATTTCGTTTTAGCATGTTCTACTTTACAATATTATGTCGATTTTATCTAATTCTGTATCCCCCCCCCCCCCATAAAAAGGGATCTCTGGATCTGCCCGTGGGTTTAGGGTAGCAAATTGTGCATAACCTCCATTGAATAGCGTCCTCATTCATCCATCAGCACCTCTACTTTGTCGTTGGTCGTTGCTCTAGGGCTTCAGGGATGGATCAAACTCAGACGCCAAACCAAGCTTGTAAGGCGAATTCTCTTGCTTTGATACCTACAGGAACGTCCTGTGTGGCCCTCTAAATACCATGAAATAGTTTCTACAAATGTAGCTCACCTACGGCTAGAGGGTGACAATTTTGTACATTTATTGACACTGAAAAGGTCAGAACAAAGTATTTCGAACTGCCCCCACTCAATGGCACGCTTCTACTACAAGTGGACTTGAAGTGGGGGTGTCATTTCGTTTGATAAAACGTCTCCACGTATATTCAGGATGAACTAACTTCCTATTCAGACCTCCTATCGAGAAGGAATGCTTTGGCTCCATCTTGATCTGCAGTGGAGTAGGAAGTCATTTTTCAACGAAATAGTCGCCCACCCATGCAATACGACCCTGCATCGTAAAAATCACCTGTTTTTTTTTTTTCTTTTTTCAGAATGAAGCACTATAACCCATTATCATAAAAATAGGAACATTGTTCCAACAATTTAGAAATCATCTGAATTGTATTCTCAACGGATAATGTATTGGAAAACTTTGTCTGGGGAGACTATTTTTAAGCCCCCCCCCCCCAAATAGACTGCCCAATAAATTAAAATTGTTGTACTATATTATTTCACTGCATTTGTCCTATATTTACATTTATAGACTCGGCATTATAGGTAATATTTCAATGTTTTTAAAAATATATATTAAATAGAGAGAAAATTAAATAATATTTTCCTTTTTTTTTTTTTTAATTCTATAAATGATTATGTAATAAAATTACTTTTTTGACTGATGATGGAAAAGATTGCATCAAAATCTAAGCTAAGAAAAAGTAACCCCAAAAAATTCATAAATATAACGACGTTTCATTTATTTGAATACTTTTGTAAAGATTGGTGTCTTTTCACAATAGCAACTGGCTACGAGGAAACTTTTTTATAGATAGAGCAGATATAGTATTTCTCAAAAATCTGAAAGTTCCAAATTTTAAACTTTCAGATATAAATTTGTTTTAAATGTGTACAGATCCAATTTGAAAGAAAACTAACTTGAAAATCGCTTAATTTTTTTAATTATTTCTCATTTTTTCATTTTTAGTCTAGCTTTAGTTTACTATTTAATTTTTTTTAAAGTAGTATGATACTCAGCTGAAAACGATTTTTTTTTTAAATCAAAAAGGCAATTTTATAAATAAACTTTCTTTAAACAATCTGTGACAGTAATTGTAATATAATGAAAGTAATTAAATACTTTTACTTAAAATGCAAATTTGCAACAAGCATTTTAATATTTTTTAATATACAAATATTATTTTAGTAAATGTGGCAGTATAATGGTTAAACATAGTCAAGAATTAGAAAATTCACAATCAATTAATTTTATTTTGTTTGTTTTCAATTTTGTTAAATTCTCAATAAATAAATTGTGGCTTTCACAGTGAAATCAACTTTCATATTTATTTTTATTCTCAGTATGAAACAACGCAAGATAGAAACTACTTTTATTTATTTATTCATTCAGGAGTATGTAAAATAAAGAAAATGTCATGCATAGTTAGTAGTTAGGAGTTATGCATATATAACGTTATCACTTTAAGGGGGAGGGGGGTCTGGCATTTGATATCGGAAGATATCTCTAGGGGAGGGGGGGGGATGTCTTTTGATATCGTTATCATTTTTAATCCAATTTTTTTTTTTTTTTTTTTTTTTTTTTTTTGTAACTTTTTTACATGAAAATAGTCTGCTTTTTTTTTTGTTTGTTTGCTTATTTTATTTATTTATTTTTGTTGTTGTTTGATTTTTTTTTTTTTTTTTTTTTTTTACTTATATTTTCATGAAAATACAGTTATATTAGTAAAACCGTTAAATGATTATAAAATTATTTTATTCAAAATTATGGCATACCCCAACATTTGACATTCTTATTCATCTGCCATATACGCATATAATCCGCTGTTTGAGAAACCAGGTGCGAAGTAATAATTATGTAACTACTATAATTTATTTACTTATGTATAATTATGTAATATTATGTTTGAAATGATACTTGTTGTGTTTACGAGAAAGAAAAGAGAAAGAATGTTGTCCACATGTTTTGTTTATAAGAAATTCTGCTTGTCACTTCCCGTGCAAGGGGCAAGTGCAAGAAGAGAATAGTACTGTTGAATACATTATGCAACAAAAAACTATTAACAAATACTTTTAAATATAACTATTTATAATAAGTATTAGATGATATAAAGTTATTTCATATATAACAGAGATATTTTATTAACTTCTTCTCTTCATTTGAATCAGTGAAGTATGATAATAATAAACCATATTTGTATATCACTGTAAATATATAAAAAGAATAACAAAGCAAAAATAAACATAGAGAGTTTTTAGATATTGATAACGATATCATTAAAGGGGTGGGGGGGGGGGGGTCGATGAAATGATAACGTATGATATCGTAAGGGGGGAGGGGGTCCAAATTTTTTGTTTAAGTTGATATCGTTATATATGTACAGCCCCTTATATCAATATGAAGCATTTTAATGAAATAGTTAGAGCAGCTGAAATAAACATGTGGTTGATATTTATTTACATAAGCATTTATTAACCCGGGAACATTCGCGCAGGATGTGACATACCAGTTTACAGTTATGATCACTATTTTGAAAAAGTAATTTTCGGCTTATTTTATCGCAAAATTTGAAACAACTGACTGCTATTAATTAAGGTGAAGATTATTATTTGAAAACATCGGTGGCAAAATGAAAATAGTAACGCATCCTGAGTAATTCCGAATATCTCCAGGTTAAACTGTGAAGAAAGCGACGAAAAATCATATATGTACATTATTTATGACTCTTTTCCTGCTACATTTACATCATATACATAATACAACATCGAATGTCTTCGCGTACAATTTTATCAGTAAAAAATATCGATGATTTAGCTAAGGATCCCGCATATTTATTTAAAGACAAACTTTCAACCAAATAAATTCTGGTTTATAAACAATAAATTACACCAAATAGACTCGGATTTATAAACGGCGAAAATTTCATCCTTTATTATGTGGTTGTTCTTTATTTATCTTCACTGTTTTATTTTACATTTTATTTATCCCGATTTTTCCTAAAGGTAGAATATCCCCTTTTCAGAAGGAATTATCTAAATCATTTTTGGTAAGATATATGTGGATGCATAAATTGCCAGATTAACTTAAGAATTCATGCATTTTCAATTCAAATTTTTGATTATTCAGACAATATAAACATCCCTTTTGAATATGAATTAAAAAACTCCCTCTTTATTTGAAAGAATGGATTTACAGTAACAATTGTGAAAACGAGACCTGCGTATAACGGAAACCTATTATAAATGTACAATTTCAAGATCATGGAAAAATAATACAATTATGAGAGACAGCGCACTGCTAAGGTGGAAATCTGTCTGAAACAGAATTGAGGTGGTCGGGGCAAGAAAGTGCAAGCCACATTTTTGGTGAAATAAATCTAACACTGTAATCTGTTTCTTAATATTGTAAATTATAATATCCAACATATAATTTGTTTCTAATGTCACTTTGTGGCAGCCCATGTGACAGGTTTCGTTTTTGCCGCAGATGTTTAAGCCCCCAATGAAGATAGCTAATTTACAAAAAACATAATAGTAATATCATTAAAGTAATGCCATATTGTTACTCAGAATATCCCAAATGTTACTAAGACCTTGGCGAGTAAACTTTAGGTTATGTATCTTGATTTGAGTATTGGATCAAATTTTCAAATTGAAATATCTGAGAAGTTCAAAAATGTGGCTTGGCACTTTTTTGCGCCGACCCCTTTAATTAATTCCCATTATCTTGAGATTCCGTCTTAGCAGATTAAACAGTATTTAGAATGCTCAATGGCAAAGAGAAATCATTCATAATTTAAATGATATTTATAAGCAAATGCGTGCAAACGCTTGAAAATCATTGATCGCCAGAGGCATGCAAGATGAACTCTGCTAAGAATTTTCCGCCCTAATAGAGATGAAACCTAAAAGAGAAGCCCCTTATCCAGGGCCTCTTGTTCTGTTATTTGTGGAAAAGTGCCACCTGTGGGGATCGGACCCTTTAATTTAAGGGGGATAATCAAAAGACGGGATGCGATTTCGGCTCCTAACAACTATCGATTAAGTCAGTGACAATGATGAGCAGTTGGAGGAGGGGAAAGAATAATGTCTGTATTAAAAACCGATTCCCGCGCAAAGAGGGTACTTGTTTTCGTTATGGCTCGCAATAGAGACGTGAAACAAAATGAAGTCATTATTTCCGGAGAAGTGGTAACAGCCAGCGGTGCTGACGAGATCTGGGAGGGCTTTTAAACAGGGCGCGACTACGACCTTTGGTTTCCCTGGGCGCAAACTTGACACGGGATCCACATGTTGTAAAATGAAATAATTTTCATGCATGTATGTTTTATGTAATTTTTAAAAATATTCGTAAGTATACATAAGTATATATTTTTAAAGTCATAAACAAGATGCATACCTTAAAACGAAAATTAATAACAGAATGTTAGATTAAAGTATAATAGTGAATCTAGGGGGAAAAAAGTGACAGAAAAAAACAATTGTGGAACAAACGTGACCGGAAAAAAAGTAACCGGAAGAAAAGTGACAAGGAATTGATAAATATTGAACTTATTGATAAATAAGCGGTATTAAAAACTAACGATGTAACAAATGTCTGATTTATATCATTCCCGTAGGCGAATGTTTGTTGTAAATATTAGTGAATGCTATTAGCAATAGTGTAAAAAAGTGAGAATATTCGGGTACGAGAATGTTAGTATTCATCACTATTTTTCAATATTCGCATTCGTAGACATCGACGAAAAATATTCGTATTCGCGTTCATGAATGTCCAAAATCAAGTAGTGATTAAAACGAGTATTCTCGTATGCGAATATTCACACTACTTTTCAATATTCGCGTTCATGAATGTCAAAAATTAAGTAAGTGATGTATAAGAGCATTCTCGTACGCAAATATTCCCACTTTTTTACACTATTCCTAATATTATTCACAAATATTTACAGCAAATATTCGACCACGGGAATGATATAAATCAGATATTTGTTACCTCGTTATAGTTTTTAACACTTATTTATCAATAAGTTCAATATTTATCAATTCCTTGTCACTTTTTTTCCGGTTAGACAAACATGATAATAACATTAAAATTAATAATATTTTTTACAAATAATATAAAAAAATCACTTGTTAACTTTAAATTAAAGTGTAATTACTGCTTAAAGTGATAAAAACATAACACAGAAGACTTAAAATACCTTTTAATATATAGATCACTATGTTTCATGCGCTTTAATGGCTTTTTTTTTTTTCAAAAGTTTTGCGAAAATAGTTTATTTACCATTTTGATATTGAAGAAGTTGCCGTTAAAGCGCATGAAACATGTGTCATCTATATATTAAAAGGTATTTTTAAGCCTTTTGTGTTATGTTTTTATCACTTATTATATTATTTTGTTACTCTTGCATGTATAAATTCAATTATGCTGCTTAATTCGTTGTTTCGGTCTACTGAGCGCCAGCAGAACGAAATTTAGAAAAAAGTGAAGATTATTAAATGCAAATGAGATAAACTTTTTTTTTTTTTTTTTTTTTTTTCTCAGTCAAAATTTCTCTTGCAAGACAATTTTTAAAGATATGAATAAAATAAATATTATAGAAAGAAAATATGCAAAACAGAAAAATTTAAAAATGTTCAAAAATAGGTTTCTACCAGCCAAAGCTCTCTCTCTCTCTCTCTGTTTTTTAAAACTTTCCAACATAGTTGAAAAGTGTTTATCAGTTCGGTTTGTCTGTCTGTCTGTCCGTGCTCCAACTCGCGTAAATATACTCGGATCGTCATGCAATTGATATAATGTTATTGAGGCTTACTATGGCATGTTCGGTATTGAAAATGATGTATGTAGCACTTATAGTTTTTTTACAGGGACACTCAAAAGAATTCCGTTACATTGCGGTCTATGGGGAAAAATCCTTTGCGGTTTATTTTAATGGAGTTACACAATTTCAAACATGTTGAAATTGATATATATCAGTGAGATGTACTACAAGAGACTAATTGTAGAATGTGGTATGTATAGCAATTATAGTTCCTTTACAGGGATACTCAAAAGAATTCCGTTCCATTACGGTCTATGAGGAAAAATCGTTTGCAGTTTATTTTAATAATGTTTCACTATTTCAAACATATTGAAATTTATATATATCACTAACGTGGATTACACGAGGCTTACTATAGAATATTGTGTGTAAAGCTTTCATCGTTCATTTACAGGGACACACAAAAGAATTCGGTTAAGTACTGCTTATTAATAATAATTGCTGGGAATGCTTTTTCAGTTGCTGAACGCGTTTTCAAAGTTAACTCATTCTTTTTCCACTACTTGATGTGTATAAATTGTATAGATTCTATACAGGGCAGCACAAATTTTCTTGAGTGCATTTCCGTTTAATGTCGGAAATTGCAGAAGGGAAATTTTAAACTGTGCTACGCGTTTCTTAACTGAACTCAAATTTAGCATTCTATTTAGTATATATACAAATCTATAGATAATATACAGGCCTGCCCAAAAGAGCTCGGATATTTTTCCTAATATTGTAGGTAATTCCTGAAATTGGATTTTTAAATATGTTATGCGTTTTCAAAATTGTTTAGTTATATATCATCTTACACCTTACGGTAAAAATTTGCAAAGTTATTTTGGAAGTGTTGGAAAGTGTTACATAACCTATGCGTGACGCATGATTTTTCGTTCTTGTTTTTTTTTTTCTATTGTATGGAAGTATTTTTTTTTTTTAAACCTAGATTTAATACAATTTTCGAGCATATAAAAGTTAAAAGCGAAACAAAAATATAAGAAATATTAAATATTAAAAATTTAAAAGTAGCCTTCTGCCCGAAATTTGCCAAAAATGAAAAGAGAAGCATTATTTTCTTCTTTTATCAGGGGCCTATGCACCCTGCTCTCTCCCCCCTCCCTCCCCCCCCCCCCCCCCAAGATTAAGATAAATTTGAAACACATAAACATAAAAAGAAAAACAGAACTAAAAATTGTCTTCCACAGAGGCTCAGAGAGTCAGAACCTCCACAATAAAAAAATAAAAAAAATCTTTTTTTTTTTTTTTCTTTTAGTGTTTTATTTTTCTAAGTCACACAGGAAAAATAAATTTTATTATTTTCTTCAAAATCATCAAAGAAAAATAAGTGAACTAATTTTCATATTTCAAGGAAGGGCAGTGGCTCTACTCCCCTACGTCCCCTTGCCGTCGCCTGTAATACGATGTACGTCTACAGAAAGAGATAAGTTGAAAAAGAAGCTGAAGATTGAGTGTGCTCCTTTGTCAGGACAGAGGAGTTCCTGTGTGTTGCAGACCTGGACAACAATTCTGAAGAAAAAATGTGCTACCGTTTCGTCTTCCGTGGCAGTGAAAATTGTCACTCAGTCAGTTTCTATTCACAAAAGGACAAGGGCCATTCAGGAAAGGGATCTGATCTAATTCAAGAGTATCATTCAAGAAGAATCATTCCTCTGTTTAGATTCTACACAAGATAAATTTGTGAGATGCAGGAAGATGGCGAAAAACTTTCCTGTAATTTATTAGAGACCACAGAGACAGGCAACAAAGGCAGGAGAGGGACGTTGCCCCTCCCTGAATTTAGAAACCTAATTAACTAATTTTTCTGTATTTCTTATGATTCGGGGGGCGGGGAATTAAACAGGAAGCGAAAAAAGAACTTTTTCTGAAAATCGGAAAAATAGTTCGATTAAATGCTTTCTTAATAACAGCATCTATCAATTTGATATGTTTGCAAACAAAAATTAATTAAGAAATGTGTCATAAAGTAAAAAGTTTGAATTTGAGAACAGCCTTAAGTTTTTTTTATTTTTATTTTTATTTTTTCTTGCGGGAATATGTTTAAAAACTATTTTAAGTGGGAGGTTCAGATCGGCAGGACATCCTACCGGGAACAAAAAAAAAAAAAAAAAATCATTAAAAAAAAAAAAAGAAAGAAAGAAAAAAAGAAAAAGTAAAAAGATTTTTTTTTTTTTTTTGTAATTTTACAAATTTTATTTGTTATACTTTTGTATTGCTTTTTACATTTAATGTTTAAAAGCTGGCTTAAACCTGGGATGGATAATAATCTCTGACAAAAAAAAAAAAAAAAAGAACATTTTTTGGTTATTTCTAAGTTATTATTTCATTTTAAAATATACGATTAGAAACTTATTTTTAACTATTTCATATTTCTTATGTGTTAAATTTCTGTATTGCTTTTTATATTTATTTATTTTAAAATTGCTTTGTACAGGGGTTCCACCAACAAATTCTTACTTTAGCTTTTCATGCTTTTTCTTCTTTTTAAAGAACGCGGTCTAAGCTATGTACTACACCAGATCTGTTCCACAATCTTGCCCCTTCCTGTATGTCGTTTTACCATGATAGCGACAGAAACAAAAGGGAAATATCAAAAAAGCGTGAAATATATGTTCGCCTGAAATTATTTAAAATCTGCCGCGTGTGAAGATTTCATTCTCAAATATAATCACTTGGTTTTTCGGGATATTTTCCTTTTTAGGTGCGTTCGTAGTTATATAAATACATAGCACCTATAGTCTTCGTCTGGTCCGTCCATCTGTCCGCATATAAGAGCGCAAAAACTACCCAACCGAATGTTTTGAAGTTTAATATATATTATTGTTGTAGAATTTTGTCGAGTCATTTCAAATTTTATACAAATCGAATCAAAACTTAAAAAGATATTAATAAAAGTTTTCTTTATTATATTAAATCCTATCTATCGTACGTATCCATCTATTTAATCCTATCTATCGATATAATAAAAAGCGCAAGTCATGTGACTGGGGAAAACAAATACGGGCAAACCATTTCTTTTTTCATATGCCAGACGGCCATTTTTATTCAAAATTATTTTTTCGAATAAAATTGCATAAAAGTGACATTTTTAGAAAGATCATTGAAAAAAATTGTTTGTTTGAGAGATGAGTTGCATTAAAAAATGTATAGATTCTGAGATAACTTCAGTAGAAATTACGTTAACAGCCGACTATCTCACTCCATTAGAGTAAATAAACACAGGAGATTCGTTCATTATGAGTCATAAAAATATTAAACCATGGACGTAATCATTCGCAAAGCAAGATCTCCATGGTGAATTTTACAGTGCTGTCTGGTGTAGAAAAAAAAATCGCATTTGTAAACGTGGGATACGTAATAAGAAAAAAAAGAAAGGGCATCCTCATTTCGCCCATAGAGGACGATATAATTAATTTCACTGAAATAATAAGAATGATTTTTTTTACGCTGTGAAACTAGTTATAAAGCGAACTTTATGTCTCTCTATAACCTCTACTTAACCTCTTAATGTCACGTTTAACATACAATTTCCAACTTGTTATTTTACGACTGCCTTTTTTTTTTTTTTTTTTATCGAATTTGTTTTTTAACTTGTGTATCACAATTCATTTAATTGTATTCTAATTTCTAATTCTAAAAAGTTTTGTTTATACGAAACAAGCCAATTTTTAATTTCATTTATATATGCCGTTTTTCCTTGGAGAATTTCGAATTTGGAATTCATTCTAGAGTAAGAAATTACGATCATCTTAAGATTTTTTATGTTCTTTTTAAATCTTAAATAGCGTTGAAATTCTTTAAAAATATGTTAGAGGTCGATTCGATGAAAGAAAAAACATCCTTTGAACTAAATTCGATAAGTCAAAGGCATTCATCACGCGGTCAGTCATTACATAAAAGATTTTTTTATATATAAAAAACTTCAAAATAGCTAATAATATTAATTATAATGTTAGCTTATTGTTTACTATATGTATTCTTAACCAAGAGATAAAAAGATGATACATTTAATCAATCTAATGTCAAAACTAAATTGAAATTGAAAACTTATGTAAGAATATATTTTCCATGTTTTAAATAGACATGCGTGTGGGACTATACAGCAGTACTATTAAACTATGATTTTTATTTTACTTATTTTAATTATTATTTCAAATTTCATTTTAAAGTAATTTCAATCGAACAGATAAAAAGGACAGCCTCGAAATGTATGAGATTTTTTATTATCATGTGACGCCTTTGAAAAAAATGTATAAATATTGCTTCACTACTTTCATGAACAAACAGATAAATTGTTATTCATAATTTACAAAAGTCAGAGGAAAACTATACTTCCGTAGAATTAGGTGGGTTTTATTTGGAACTGAACAATAGCATACACTAAGCAATAGACACTATCAAAAAAAAAAAAAAAAGAAAAAAACGCGAATTGGACGAATTTTGCCTTTGATTGTATTCGTTAAAACACGAAAATTTCCGCTTTGTTTTGCCCATCTTCCATCAAAATACACAAAATTCCCCATTCTAACGAAAAAATTACATGAAATCATCCAATCTAAAGCTGCATTTTCTTCAAATCAGGGGTGTGTTCCTACAGAGTCCAGGTCAAAATCTCCGCGGACAAAACCCCACGGACAAAAACTCCACTGACAAAAACCGTACCGGACGAAAAATCCCACCGGACAAAATCCCCACGTACCATACCCATCAAAATCATCCTTATATGATGTTATTTACTAAAAATTTGCATCTTCTAAAATTGTGCCTGAAAGGTTGTGATAGATTGTATACTTCCTTCTCGGAGAATGGAAGGAACGAATTAAAGCAATCGTATTACATTTTTTGGAAACAAAAACCCGTATAATTTTAAAAGTATTAATACTTGTAGAAACGAGATATAAAATTTAAACTAAATATGAAACATTAGACAGACTTGAATACATTAAGCTTGAAAATTTTTTAAATGTTTCGAGATCCTTTCTGTAAAAAAAAAACTTGGTTCAAAATAGAGCTTTTATTAAGCAGAGAGGGGTCTTTGTCCGGTGGAGATTTTGTCCGCATCGCCGTTCCTACAAGGTCAGGGCTCGAAAATTCTGAAAATTTTAAGGTTCCCAGCTGTGAACCTACATGAAAAGTGTAGGTTCCCAGAAGAATTTATGTGTTCCCAGTTTTTTAATAAATTCAGAGTTTAATGAATGAAGATATTGTGTCATATAGACACAGTTTTGAACAACAAGCAAAAATTTTAGTTTTATGGTTTATCAATTAATGTTTTGACTGTTCTCTATCCAAAAGCGCCTCCTCCCTCCCTTCATATTCTTACAGATGTGTAACTTAAAAGGAAATGTTGCATTACATTTTCCCACTAAAATTAAGCATTATATATTGCATTTACTAATTTATTCAAAAGTATACGGAACAAATAATTAATATAGTATATACAGTATTTAATCTGACATTCTCCAGTCAAAAGACAGCAATTTCTTCAAATAGCAGAAAAATCTTTTCCAATCCCAGGAGTGTTCCGGCAACTTGCTACCTGTGTGTATATATATATATATATATATATTTCCTTGAGAGAGAAAGGGTGTAATTACTATGATCATCACGAATACATCGATACTACTTTATACCGCGCTCCCCCCCCCCCTCCCCCCGTAGTGTATTAAGATTCAGTCTCCGAGAAAGAAGTGTCGCGTCCGACGACAGGTAAAAACTGTAATCTACCTATCCTAATTGTTTTTTAAACTGCAGACTCTGTGGTAAAATGTCGATGTGTAACTATGTATAAATTCACGATGTCCAAAATAAATGTGATGTGAAGTTACCAGTAAAATCCTTACTTCGTCGAAATTCGTGCATTACAACTTTATTTTCTACTGGATAAAAAAGAAAAAACGGTTTGACATAGACAAATGCATATAGCAATGGTTATTTAAATCTCATCATCATTAAAAGTGTTTCAGAGAGTTTCAGAGTCCAAGAGTTTTTGGGTTTTATTTCCCCCGAATAGGCGCCTCTCTCTTTTTTTTTCCCCTTTGTTAGTAGTCAAATGGACAGACTATGGAGATAGGAAGCAAATGTGCTGCGTGGGGGTAAAACGAAGTTGAAGGAAAACTTTTTTTTTTTTCAAATAAAAATAGAATTTCTTTTGATAAGTAGGTTGAACAGGCAATAATGAGATTCAGATCTTTAGCACATTATTAGGGACTGTCCATAAATGATGTCACACTTTTTTTCAATATTTTTGATCCCCCTCCCCTCCTTAGTCACAAAGTGTCACATTCACCATACCCCCCCCCCCCCTTGTCACATGTCACACTATATTACATATAGACATATACTTGGAGTTCAGAAACAAAGCACTACGTTATAGATCATGTTTCAAATTTTATTTTTCAACTTTAACTATAAGTTTTAATGACATTTGTGAGCATAACAATAAAAATTATTCGTGTATTTATTTTGTATAAAATAAGATTAAGGCTTACGACAAAAACATAATTAATATACAATAAAGTAATACAATTAGTAATAAAATATTTATATTTTTTTTTTAAAGAAAGGAATATAAGTGAAAACAAATCACGTGAAAGTTGTTTTAGTCCGATTAAAAAATACACTCAAATTCTGGTAATTTCAAAATAACTTCAAAATTTAATCTGCTGATTTTAATGATTTTATCTTAACCAAAATGTGTGATGTCACACTTCTTCTTATCCCCTCCAACCACCTTGTCACAAACTGTCACAATTTCATGAACCCCCCCCTCCCCCCCCCCCTCCAAGCGTGACATCATTTATGGACGGCCCCTTAGCTTTTATCTCGAGAGCTAATAATCTATGTACTCATGAGCTAATATGTACTCATCACTTGTAAACGAATGTGTTAATTTTGAGGGAGGCAAAGAAAGAATTCTGTAACAAATAATGCTAATAAAATTATGTTCTAAAGCTAAAATAAATCCTCCCTGAATAATGAGAAAAACCTCTCTGGCATTTATTTCAGAAAATGCTAATATGCTACAAACTCATTTTCATTCTTATAGGGTGCCCAGAGGTCAAAACTTCAGGTATGCATATTCCAAAGTAAAGAAACAGAATAACTTCTTTTTAAAATTTTCTGTAAATATGATATACAACGAATTATTTTTAAAGCAAACTGCTATTTAACATTGGTTTTTTTTTTTTTTTTTTTTTTTTTTTTTTTTTCAATTCTTACTATTAGCTCACACTCTCTATATATTTATACATCTTGTTCAAATTTTCAATCGTTAATAAAATATTTTCTATCCATCCACCCAAGTTCAAATACATTTTTTTAAACTTGTAGTGGATGACACTTGATATTAATACAGTTTTTTTCAAATATTAATTCATTAATTAAATTAAATTAATTAATTTTAGTTTATATGGGAGAAAAAAATTTCTCCCACTGTTTTCATAAATGAAATGAAAGATTTTCCTCAAATTAGTGATGCCACAAAAATAAAATACCGCAACGATGATTATAAAAAAATTTTCAATAAAGATAACGTGGGACATTAATGCTGCACGGGTTTATTTTATATATTTATGATTGACTTTAAAAAAAAATTATATTACTTGTTTATTTATATTTTGCTTTAAAATAAAATTTTCATTTAACTAACATTTCTATTAAGCTTTTTTTTTTTTTTTTTTTTTTGTCTGCAAGTATCTCGACCTCTCCTCCCCCCCCCACCCCCCACCCCTCCTTCCCAAATAATTCTATGAAAAAAATGAAATCGCCATAACAAGGAGGCCAGGAAGAAAACGAAAGTGAATGTCTTGCAATGCCCACAATGCGTGAAATGATGGATAACTTTGATGTCATTCTACGTAATTTAAAAAAAAAAAAAGAAAATCGTGCTAGATGATATTTACCATTTTCTTCGTCACCAATGCGAAATAATTTAACATTTCATCATCTTTAATTCGTGGAAAAAATCAACAGCAAAGTATTATTAATTATATATCTTTATTTTCCAAAGCTTAACTCAATTACTGATAGAGTAAAGATGTTTCAAGCTTTACATTACAATATAAATAAGTACTATATTTACACTGAATAATTTCTCTGTTTAATTTCTAAACGTTTTAAATCTTACGAAATATTAGCTTTATTAAGTGAAAATAAGTTATTTTTCAAGAAATTTTTGGACATTTTTTGTTCTAAGTTTTATAATGAATTGCTTAATAAATTTTCAATTTAGCGATTTTTTTCAAGAGATCTTGAGAGTTCGTTTTTTGAAAATTTGATTGCGTTTTGCAGTCAGGTAGCTGATTGCTATCTGATACCCCTCCCCCGTTTACCGTGTTTGTTATTTCCGGTCAATCGGTTTACAACATTCTCTTTGGCGCCATTTTACGAACTCTCTAAAAGAGTGTGTAAAATTAAAGGAAATGTGTCGTAAAATTTCACGAAATAGTTTGATTAAAAAAAAAAAAAAGTACAAATTCCGTAATTGACATTTTAAAATTACAGATCCATAAAAATGCCGAAAATTTCCCGTAAATTTTATAAATATTTCCGTATTGCTTTCAAAAGAGTGGAACATCCGTAAATGTCGAAAATGTGATTAAAATAAAATAAAATCCAGGTGTCGCTGCAAATGCACCCTCCTCACCAGTGAAGTGTAGTGAAATGATTTCTTTATTGATGCTGAACAAACGATGCAATGATTATGATGTTATGTTAAAAGCTTTAAAACGAAAGCTAAAATTAATATGCATCTGGCATATGGTCTTATTGAAGGAGCGATCCTTATAATATCGTGTAGGTATGTGAAATAAATATTTGTGGTTTTGTGTGATGAAAGGAATTGGTTTATGCCTTTTGAGTCTTTTACTATGTTTCATTTGAAGTTTGAAACCCGGTAAGAACAAATTGGAAACATGCCAAAGTTTCTAAATGGTGCATCGGTTCCGAGAAGTAAGAGATTAATGGTTTTGATTATATTTTAAAGTGAAAAGTATATTTCATGTGATGATTAAAGAAAAAAAAAAAAAAGCTTCAGTTTGATATGACGATACGTAAAAATATGTTTTATTTATTAATTAATGAAGAAACGGAATTCGAAAATGAAGTGCAGAATGCGATTGAATATAATCAAAAAATTACGATATGGCTCAGTAAAATTAGCGCAAGAATAAAATGTAATAAAAATTTAAAGGAAATTACATCATCCAGTCCCGACACGCCGCCGGAAGGGGTCATTGCGAATAATGTTAATAAATCATATGAGAATGTTAATTTTAATAATATAACAGTAAAGTTACCTAAAATCGCAATTGCGAAATATTTTGGCGATCCGTGTTTATGGATGGAATTTTGGAATCAGTTTCAAAGCACTATTGATAATAACGAAACTTTGTCTAAAATTGATAAATTTTCATATTTAAAAACTCTTTTAGGAGGGGTTGCGTTCAATGTTGTAAACGGATTTGCTCTGTCGGAGGAAAATTATGAAAAAGCAGTAAAATTACTAAAACAAAGATTCGGTAGGCAAGAATTAGTTATTAATGCTCATATGTCGAAATTGTTAAATCTTAATCCCGTTAAGGATTGTACTAATATATTTGAGTTAAGAAAATTGTATGACGTTGTTGAAATTCAAATTCGAAGTTTAGAATCATTAAATGTGACGACTCAAATGTACGGTCACCTTTTGTATCCCATTCTGATTAGATTAATCCCAGATGATTTCGCTCTAAATTTTAATAGAAAACGTTTAGAGAAATCGGATGAAAATGAATTTAATGTTTTAGAACTATTGAGATATTTAAAAATCGAAATTGAATGTCGGGAATCTTCTGTTATGCTTAATCATTTCAAGGATACTAAGCGGAAGAATACAGGTACACCCGATAAGGAATGTAGCAAAAGTTATTTCAAGGGTTCAAGTTCTGCTAGTGCTCTTAATGCACAAATTTTATCATGTATATTTTGTTCTGCCCCTCATGACTCATTCAAATGTAGCCTGCCCCCACAGGATAAGTTTAAGATATTGAAAAATTCCAATCGGTGTTTTAAATGTTTCAAATTTTTTCACAACAGTAAAAAATGTAGAAGTAAATTTTCATGCTTTAAATGTAAGAATCAATATCATCATGGTTCTATTTGTACGAAAGATAACAGAGGGTCAAATACTGTTCGAGATAATAGAATAACCAATAAGCAAGAGAGTCCTGATTCTCGTAATTATGAAGTTGAAGCGACAGGGAGTACAAACAATTCTAGTTCAGAAATTGTTAGTTCGGTTTCACAATGTAATAATAATCTGACGTATTCTAAAAATGTTTATTTACAGACGTGTAAAGTTGTCGCGAGTTCTAATTTCAATTCAAAATTAACTAGAATACTCCTTGATAATGGGAGTCAGCGGACATTCGTGAGTGAAAATTTAGTGCATGCTTTAAATTTGAAACCAGTAGGTCAAGAAGTCTTATCAGTGTATTCTTTCGGAATGCAAAGTGCAGTAGAAAAAGTATATCCAATAATTGAAGTCGAAATAGAAAGCTTAGATCATTCTTTCAAAGCGAAAATTAAAGCACTCGTTGTTTCTCAGATATCAGGCGCCGAGATGTACGAACCGTCTGCTCAAATTAGGGAATTTATGAGAGATAATAAAATGGAAATGGCTGACGCTTGTTTAGGGAAAGATTTGATGAGTGTTGAAATACTAATTGGATCAGACTTATTTTGGGAATTTATTTTAAACGAAAGAATATCCATTAATAATGACTCGGGAGCTATTAAAACAGTTTTTGGATGGGTAATTACGGGACAGGAATTGAAAAAGGGAAATAGTTGTTCTCAAAATATAGCAGTAATGAAAAATGCGGTTGAGGTAAACGATTTAAAAATATTTTGGGAAATTGATTCAATCGGCATATCGGACGAGAGTGAGGAATTATCTCAAAAGGATAAAATGTTAATAGAAGATTTTGAAAGGGGGTTGGAATACAAGAATAATAGATACACGACTAATCTTATTTGGGACTCAAGTCCAAACGAAATTAATAATAATTTTTACATTGCTAAAAGGCGATTCGATAATTTGAAAGAAATATTTAATAAAAATAAAGCAATATGCGAAGAGTATAAGAAAGTTATAGATGAGCAAGTTCGCGAAGGCATTGTGGAAGAATCTAAAAATGATAAGCTATTGTCTGGATACTATATGCCACATAAGGCTGTTTTAAGGCCAGACAAAGAAACTACGCGAGTGAGGATAGTTTTTGATGCATCATCAAAGGAAAATCATTCGAAATCTTTAAATGATTTTTTGGTATCAGGTCCAAATTTAAATCCTAATTTATTGGATATGATACTTAAATTTCGAACATATCAGGTTGCTTTTTCCTCTGACATTGAGAAGGCATACTTAATGATAGAGATAGCAAAAGAAGATAGGAAATACTTAAAATTTCTTTGGTTTAATAGCGGTGACTCTGATTCTTTCAGGGTAATGAATATGGCACGATTACCTTTTGGAATTCGGTGTAGCGCTTTTATCTTAGCTGCCACAATTAAAGTGCACATTAAAAAATATAAAGGTTTTTGTCCTGGGGTTTTTGATATGTTAAATAACTCAATGTATGTTGATGATCTTTATTATGGGGCAAATACAGCTGAAAATGCTTATAATCTTTCATCTAGTGCTAGCACTGTACTTAAGGACGCGAGCATGAACTTGCGTAAATTCAATTCAAATTCAAAAGAGTTAAAAGAGTTGTGGCAGCAAAATGGCATATCGTGTAACCCGTCTGAGCGGTCTGTGTTATTGGGACTGGAATGGGACACTAATAAAGACTTTATAAGGATTGATTCATTGGAATTACAAAATGTTTCGACTAGCACCAGTCTATCCACTAAAAGATCAGTACTGCGTGCTGCAGCAAAAATCTATGACCCCGCTGGATATATAGCCCCCTTTATAATAAGAATTAAGTTGTTAATGCAGAAAATATGGCTAAAGGGATTAGAATGGGACGAGGAACTTCCCGAAAATCTAGAAATGGAGTTTAAAAACTGGTTAGCTGAAGTTAAAGAGTTGCAAAACATATCAATACAAAGAAAGTATTTTGAGGGAGGTGCAGATCCAAATGAAGTAACTATACATATATTTTGCGATGCTAGTGAAAGGGCCTATGGAGCTGTCGCATATTTCAGATATATAACCAAAAAGGGAAAAGTGAATACATCCCTTATAATGGCAAAATCACGTGTTGCTCCTCTTAAAAGTCTGACACTACCTCGTCTGGAGCTAATGGGAGCAATAATTGCAGTGAGAACCTATAAATATTTGAATAAAATATTTAATGTCTATTGCACTAAAACAACTTTTTGGACCGATTCAGAAATAGTTTTAAGTTGGATAAAGAGCTCCGCAAAAGAGTGGAAACCATTTGTCTGTAACAGAGTAACCGAAATACAAAACATTTCAGATCCAAAAAATTGGAACTATTGCTCGGGCAAGGAAAACCCGGCGGATTTATTAACCAGAGGATTGAAATTAAAATCTTTAAATGAAAATTCGTTATGGTGGCAAGGACCGCCTTGGTTAAAGTGTTTCACGGATTGGCCTGTGCAATCGAAAAAATTTTCAAATAAGAATAACATATCAGAACGTCGTAAAAATATTATAGTTAATGAATGCACTATTGAGAACGATGAATTTGTAAAATTGGAAAGAAACTTTAGTAGTATGCTGAAACTACTTCGAACAATTGCATGGGTGAAGCGTTTCATAAGGAAAGTTAGAAAATTACCTGTAGTCGATGGTCCGTTATGTGCGAGTGAAATTCAAGAAGCGGAAATATTCTGCATTAAGTCAGTGCAGAAACGGTTTTATAAGCCAGAAATCGACATGCTTAAATCGACGAGAGAGCTCTCAAAGAAGTCTAGCTTAGTATCATTGGCACCATTTCTTGATGAAAATGATTTATTGAGAATAAAGGGAAGACTAGACGAGAGTAAATGTACTTATGGAGAAAAACATCCAATTCTCCTCCCAAAGAACTCTCGATTCACAGAATTGCTAATATTACGTGAGCACAACAAAATGCTTCATAGTGGAGTTGCTGCAACACTATGTAAATTGCGAGAAAATTACTGGATTCCTAAGGGGAGGCAAGCAATTAAAAGGGTTATAAACAAATGCCTCATATGCCGAAAATATACATTGAAGCCAGCAAAACAATTGACAGCGCAACTTCCCAGAGATCGAATCGCCGAAACACCAGTATTCTCCGTCTCTGGAGTAGACTTCACTGGACCTGTTTATATAAAAAATGGGGATAACACCGATAAAGCTTACATAGCTTTATTCACTTGTGCTGTAACACGTGCTGTTCACATTGAACTAGTTTCAGACTTATCAACCAAGAAGTTCATGTTGGCACTTAGACGTTTCCTTAGTCGAAGAGGGAACTGTCATACATTCTACTCAGACAATGCCAAAACCTTTAAATGTGCTAACAAAGAAATTCAATATTTCTTTGACATCCTTAAGAGCCAAGACTTTCAAAATTTTATTTCTACAGAAAGAATAACATGGAAATTCATCGTTGAACTTGCCCCATGGTGGGGAGGTTTCTACGAGAGGCTCATGAAAAGTATTAAAGATCCCCTAAGAAAAATCTTAGGAAAAGCTTTGTTGACTTTTGAAGAACTTATGACTGTGCTTGTAGAGGTTGAAAACGTTCTTAACCACAGGCCTCTAACATATGTCTGTGATGACGCCTCTGAACCTGAACCACTCACACCTGCCCACTTCTTGCTTGCTGGACACAAGGTAGAATACCCATTTAACTTTAATGAAGTGTTTAATACCTCCATTACTAAAACTAGCTTAATTAAAAGAAAGGCGTATCAGACAAAACTTCTGAGTCAAATTTGGCAGAAATGGAAATCTGAGTATTTGCTCGCGACTAAAAGTTTACATTCTTTTGGAACTCCTAATGCTCAAAAGGACTTGAAAGTCAATGACATTGTTTTGATTGAAGGACCGAGTAAATCAAAGTTCTTATGGAACTTAGGACGAATTATCGAGGTTAATAAAGGTCGTGATGGTCTAGTCAGGTCTTGTGTCGTCAAGACCAAAAAGGGAAATTTAAGACGACCTATACAACTTATATATCCTTTTGAAATTGCTGATTAACTAAATATTTTGTAAATAAAATTTTCTTTGAATTAATATAATGATAATTTTAGTATATTGTATATGTGTAAATATGTAAATAATATTTTACTGTATTTATTGCTGTATATATTTATATATTCTTAGCTATACTATAAATGTTCTTAATGTTACTTATATTGCATTTATTATAATATTTGATAAGAGTTTCTTGCAAAAAATCCTGGCCAGGTATATTTAACTAGATACATATTGGTAAAAAATATATATACATATATTATGATTGTTTATTTGGTGATTCATTTCAGGTCTAAAAGGTAAATGTTTATAAAATCTTTTGTGTGTTTGAATTATTGCATATTGTATAACTTCATATTTGTATATTGTATGTACTGAATAGACATTGAACATTGAAATTGATTATTAGTAAAAATTAGATTATAAATTTATAGTGATAATTTTGAAAATTATCAGGTGGGGAGTGTCGAAAATGTGATTAAAATAAAATAAAATCCAGGTGTCGCTGCAAATGCACCCTCCTCACCAGTGAAGTGTAGTGAAATGATTTCTTTATTGATGCTGAACAAACGATGCAATGATTATGATGTTATGTTAAAAGCTTTAAAACGAAAGCTAAAATTAATATGCATCTGGCATATGGTCTTATTGAAGGAGCGATCCTTATAATATCGTGTAGGTATGTGAAATAAATATTTGTGGTTTTGTGTGATGAAAGGAATTGGTTTATGCCTTTTGAGTCTTTTACTATGTTTCATTTGAAGTTTGAAACCCGGTAAGAACAAATTGGAAACATGCCAAAGTTTCTAAAGTAAATGACGTTTAAAAGGTTTAGAGACGTTTAGATGTCACTGTGTTTATAGAATCTAAGCAATTAGTTGTTGTATACGCATCTTTTATATTATAAATATTGCCGTTGAAGCGCCAATATTGCACAAATATCGGTTTTATATTAGAAATATTTCCAACGGAACACCAATGTTGTCAAATATGGGCTTTCCATTGCAAATATTTTTAACGAAATGCGAAAATTAAATTTTATTGGCTTTAAATTGAACATATTTCAAATGAAAATATTTCCAATATTGGCTCTACATTGGAACTATATTCAATTATACACCAATATTGACTAAATCATGGTTTTAAATTAGAAATCTTCCAATAAAACCAATGAAATTTATGGCGCCATCTACACGTTCGAATGTACTTTAAAACAACTCAATAATCGTTTTCTTTTCTTTCTCTCTCTTTTCAAGTTTTAAAAAGCTAACATGTTTTTACGTCATTTAAAAAAACTAAATAAAATGTTATTTTATTTATTCTTAATTCGGAGGCAATTGAAAATTAAACAGTACAACTTCTGTTTTATTATTAGTTTAAAACTAAAGTTTGACTTGCATATATCACAAGATAATTAATCTTAATCTCAAATGACCTGCTCAGCAACGCGAAACTTTCTGACACAATTTCAATTTCTGATTCATTTTTAAACGTCAAAGCATAAAATTGGCCGACCTAACTATAGAAACGATTTGGAATCGAAATGAGTTTTCCATTTTTTGATAAATAGATTACTTATCGAGTTATAAGCTATTCTGGTCACGTAACGACACATTTTTTCCGCCCCACGTGCTACCCCGTTGGGAATTCAATTCAAAACGACGACTTTGACAGTATTTTCTGAAAGATCTTCTGCCTTTACCAAAAAAATTTAAAGCGGGTTTCGATTACATAGTTTCTGAATAAGAACACCTTCTAATTTCTTTCATTTGCGAACACAAATGAATTAAAAAATGTGTCAGAAAGTAGCCTGTTTGGATTTCAGGACAGCCTTATAAATTTTCTCTAAATATCTATTTTTAGTTTATTATTATTTTCTTCTATCTCTACATGATAAAAGTATTGGATTCATGAAAATTTTCGACTTCCGGTTTTCGACGGATTATAAATTTTAGAACGCGATTTGTCTATTTTTATAAAATGTCTGTCTGTCTGTGTGTCTGTCTGTCAGTGTGTGAACCTCCATAACGCAACCTCCCGAAAAGTGGGCACCTCTATTTAGCGAATACTTTTCAATTTCTTGCACAATTTCTCTAAAAAAAAATCTGATTTTGTTTTATTTATGAACGCACAAATTAAAAAAAAAAAAAAAAAAAAAAAACGGTCAAAGACTAGGAAAATATATAAGCTTTCATTTAAGAAAAAAGGAGGAAAGAAAGAAAAAAATCATGGAAATCGGTTTATCCATCGCCAAGATATTTCGGGTACCGACTTTAAAACATTATTTCGAAAAATCGCTTTTAAAGTTTTGCAACAAGTACCTCTTGTTTGCGCATTGTGCGACAAAATTCGCTATATCGGTTGCAAGATACACATATAGCGACAAGATTCGCTATATGCGTATATCATTTTTTTTTTATATAAACGGCTTAGAGAGGACAATTATTATATGCTATACATTTAGAAATGAACAGAAAAAATACATATTTTGAAGTTAAAAAACGTCTATGGCCTTTTAAGAGGCTACTTCACTCAGGCGAAAACACCAGCTCGCTAATGTTAATCCTATGGGGGAAATAATTTACGATATCTGGTTCGCATTTCAATATTTTTAAATGATTTTTTTTTTTTTTTGCATTGGATAGCTGAGGTCAATCTATATGCACGCTCCTTTGTACTTTTTCGATTTTGAATACAAGTTTTTTTTTTATTAAGATACTTTCACTGTCGTAACCGGTTTCGAAAGTGAAAGTATCCTCAATAAAAGAAAAAAAAATATTATTATTATTATTATTATTATTATTATTATTATTATTGCATTGGATAGTGTCAGGTCCCTGGCACCTATAGGCTTAAAAACTATTGTTAGGGAACTATTGTGATTATTATCTTATTATTATCTTATTGTGTGTGTATCTTTTGTGTACTGTGAGGCTTTTCAGTACTGGAATCTTAATCCGGAGGGTAGCGAGTCGAATACAATGGGAGAAGTATGTCCTTTGTGATGTGGTCTTTAATAGATAAGAAAGAGATTGCACCCATTATTTAGGAAGACAGACCCTTGGAAACAGAGCAGGAGCCCCGTAGACAGAAAGGTGCTCTGGAGAATGACCAGAGAGGAAGTTAGTTCGAACGCAGGACTGGAGCGTGTAGGTTGGTTGTTCAGAGAGCAGCTCTGGGCACGTGTGTGGAACGAGATCTCTCGAAAGGAAGAGATATAGCGTGTGTGAGATTAATAGAAATCTCGGTGCTGAGTGAACGAACGTAGTCTAACGGTACACAGAGGATAGTTCTGTAATTATTTTGATTTAAATGTTAAACCGGATAATTTACATCCGAGTTCAAGTGTAAATATTGTTAATAAATTGTTACTTTAAGTTTAATTGAAAGAGTTAGGTTTTTCTTGAATATACATCAAGTATCGTGTCCGATATCACGTATTCATATCGGCGGTGGCAGCATATCAAAAGACCGGATTATATTTCGAAGTTGTGTGGACGGATAAGTGGAATCCGACAATGTTGGCAGCGACGGGATCTGAATCACCGAAGACCAGCGCCAGTTAGCCGTGTTACAGAGAGTTTGTACCGAATCGCCCAGCGGAAGTGTTCGTGCCCTATCGTCGTAGACCAGTACCAGTTAGCCGTATTACAGTCAGTTTATGCCGGATCGTCTAGCGGAAGTGTGTGTGCCCTATCATCGTGGACCAGTGCCAGCTAACCGTGTTACAGAGTGCCTTGCCGGATCGTCCAGCGGAAGTGTTGGTGCTGTGTTTAGTGTTAGTGCCAGTGTTTGTGTGTAGTGTTTGTGTACACAGTGATTCAAGTTACAGTGATTGTTGACCGATAGTGCAAAATTTACCCTGTGGAAAAGTGAGCCCCAGCGAGTAAAGTACGAGGTAAAGTGTTTTGATAATTTTACTCTACTGACATTCTCGAACCTACTGTCTTATATTGTGTATAATTGATGGTAATTTAAGTTAATGTTGTGGTTAATTTATGATAATTTATGTGCAATATAATAATGAAGCTAAATCAAATGAGATATTAACAGCCATTTTACACTATTGTTTTAAGAAAAGGATCTTACATTAATTACTAGAGGTGATTTTCTAATTTTTTTTTACGGATAGGATTAATGATTAAAATTAATGCATTGTGTTAATAGTTGGAAGGAATAATTGAAATTTCTTAAATTTAAATTATTATTAAAGTAATATTTAAATTAAGTGATATTGTTTGTTTTAAGTTTGAAATATTGATAGTAAATGAGGAAAGCAAATTTGTGTAGAATTTAAATTAAATTGAAATAACCTTCAAGGAAGAACTGAAGGCCCAGAGAAAAAAAAAAAGTGCTGTGATTTGCTTTTTAATGTGAGAACTAATTTTGAAATTGAAATATTTTATTGAGATTAAATTTAGGAATTTATGTGTATTTCATGCAAATTTTTGTTAGGTGGATATTTTTATGTAGTGATTGGCATTAGTGTTTTACTCAAATTGCAACGTATCAGTATTATTGTGTAAATGGTATTTTATTATTTAATTGTATAAATTTAAAATCTGTATTACATAATAATCAAATTGAAATTATTGTTACTGTGTTATTGGAAGCAAGTAGTGGGGTACCATTGTTAAAGGAAATTTATCATTTTATTATTACTTATTTGAAATATGTTAAATAGGTGGAGGTAACTTATGAGGGTAGGATTTGAGGAAATATTAGTTTGATATTGTGCTTAAGTATTATTGTAGGGTGGTAATAATTATCAGTAGAAGGTATGGCTTTCTTACTAAAAATAAAAAGGGTGGATCTTCAGGCGATATGTGAAGAGTTAGGAATTGAAGTCTCGGAAGATGATACCAGGTTTAAGCTTAAGAAAAAGATAGTGGAGAGCGACGAATATGAAGAGGGGGGCCGTTATGGAATTATCTAACACTATCGTTACGGAGCGGTTCGAACAAGAAACGTTAGAAAAGGAGGAAAAGTTACAACCAGAAAAGTTAGAAAGGGAGTTAGACCGTGAGAAGTTAGATAGAGAAGAAAAGGCTGAAAATTTGAGATTGGAACATGAGTTAGAGTTGGAAAGGATAAAGATTCAAAGTTCGGCTAATAACGCTAATGGGACTAGAGAATCTAATCATGAGAGTAGCCTAGAGAAATTGATTAAAAGTGTTAAAACTTTGTCTATCAAGGTTCCAGAAGGGACTGAGGGATGGAATTTGTTTTTAGCAGCAGTTTAGAACCCGCATTCCAAACAAAAAAATGTACCGGAAACCCAACAGGCCGAAATTTTACTAAATATGCTAGGGGGTAAGGCGGATAATTTGCTAATATACACGACTAGGGAACAAATTGAGAGTTATGAGAAGTTAAAGGAATTAGTTGTAAGGGAACACGAGCCGACACCGAAGGCGTGTTTGGAAAACTTTAAGAAGGCTAGAAGGAATCAAAATGAAACTCATGTATTATTTGTATCGCGTTTAATAGCATCGTGGGAAAATTATTGTAAGATAAGAGGTGCAGATACGTATGAGAAGGTTAATCAGTTAATTGTAACGGATAAGTTGTTAAATACTTTAGATGAGGAAACCGCGACGCATGTTGGATTAACTCAGCACAGTAATTGGTTCGAAGTTTCTAAAATTGCTAAGGAATGTGATAATTTCTTTGATGCTAAACAAAAATCTTATGCGGTAACTTATAAGGGTTATAAAGGTAAAGAAAGGTATGTTAATAATGAAGATTCTAGAAGGGCAAAAGATGAAGGATTTAGTAGTAATTGGAGACAAAATGAGAATAATGAAGTTAGTCCATTTTTGGATAGAAAACCGGAATATAAGAAACCTAATGATACGATGCCTGTCTGCTTCAAGTTCAAGTATGGTTTACGAGGCCATGTACAGCGATTTTGTACAAAAGGAAATAATGAGGGGAGTAATCAAATTAATAACCGACAAGAACCAAGGGCTAGTATCAATAATGTCTCAGTGCGAGGAATTAAAGAATTACCAAGGGGAGCGAGTATGGCAAGAATCGGAGCAAAAGGGAATTGGAGAACTAAAGTTATTGAAGAGAAGTTAAATAAACTCGAGAAAGTGGAGGTTAGTGTAAATGGGAAAATAGCAAAAGGATTAGTGGATTCTGGTTGCGATATTAGCGTCGTTCATAAAGATTTAGTACCAGCAGAGAAACTAAGAGGGGCTGGTAGCATCTATTTACAAGGGATATTTGGTAAGGCAGTTAAATCGCCGTTAATTCAATTACCTTTAGCTATTCCAAAACGCGGTCAAACTAATGTAATTCATCAGGATGTACTTTGCGCGATAATTGATAATAGTAAGGAACAGGTAATTTTACATCCTGACATGGCTAATGAATTGTCAGGGTTAAACAACGAGAAATCATTAAGAGAATCGGTAGAAAGGGAATGTAAGGAAGGTAGTAGGGATAAAGTGAAGGAAAGGGAAAGGATTGGAAATGATAAGAGTGACCGTTATGTCGTAGAAACGAGATCGGTAAATTTGCAAAGTCATGAGAAGGAAAAAGACGAGATAGAGAAAAGTAAGATTAATCAAGTTACGGAAAGTAGTTTAAATGTATTTCAGGAATCCCAAATGAGTTGTAAAGATTTAGAGAAAGCTTGGGAATTGGCTGAAAATGAGAGAGGATCTTATTATATTGTGAATGGGATGTTATATCATAAAGAGAAATTAGGAGACGAAACGGTAGCTCAATTAGTAATACCTAAAATTAGAAGGGAGGAAATTCTAAAACTAGCGCATACCTCCTTATATGGAGAACATCACGCGGTTATGAAAATGTTAGAAAGAATCAAGCATTCATTTTATTGGGAAAATATGGCGAAGGAAGCTAAAACGGTTTGTGAATCATGTGTAGAATGTCGATTAACGAGGGAAATGAATGGGAGTGATAAGGAGAAAGAGAAAACAAGTCAACATGCATATATAATTGAGTTATTGGACGGGAGTAAGAAACTGGTGTATCAAGATGAAATGAGGGAATTTATGGCCAAAAATAAAGTAGTGGATATTGTCTTTGATCGTGACGGAGAGTTTGGAAATCGTGGGAAAACTCTTTTGTTAGATAGAGAACAAACGGGAGAGAAAGACATAAAGGAATTTGAAATAAAGGTGTTAACCAATATTCAAGTTGGGAACATAAAATCAATCTTAAGGAAAAATAAGGAATTATTTATGGGTCCTATACAACTGGTAGAAACGGAGAGAAATCGGATTGGTCGTAAACCGGAGAGGGTTAAGATGAAACAAAAATTGTACAATGTTATCATCACGTACAAAGAGGACTGGGAAAGGCAAGTGCCTGATTGGTTAGAGGAAGATTTAATTGGGACATCAGAGGCAGAAGTTAGCCATTCAAGCGGGTGCATTGCGAAAAGGGATGTACCAATTAAGTTAACGAGGAAGGACTGGAAGGAAAAAGTAGTACCGCCTCCAGTAATATCAGCCTAAGGACTGACATTAAATGACATAATACTAGTGTAACTTTATTTTTTTTGTGTATTTATAATTGTATTTGCATCTTGTGTTTATAGCAGTGTATTAGCATATTGTGTAATTTTTTTCTGTAGTTATCACATTAGTATATGGTTCATTGATGTCATGAAATGTCAGTAGGTAATTTTCTGACACCTTGAAATATTTATGTAATTATAGTAATGATGAAACCTACCAAGGAACTGTTGAACTCTTCTTTGGCATTACATAGTTTTGAGGAAAATTAGCCCCTAAAAGGCATATTTTCCATTAAGGTGGGGGGGGGGTGTCTGGTCCTTGGCACCTATAGGCTTAAAAACTATTGTTAGGGAACTATTGTGATTATTATCTTATTATTATCTTATTGTGTGTGTATCTTTTGTGTACTGTGAGGCTTTTCAGTACTGGAATCTTAATCCGGAGGGTAGCGAGTCGAATACAATGGGAGAAGTATGTCCTTTGTGATGTGGTCTTTAATAGATAAGAAAGAGATTGCACCCATTATTTAGGAAGACAGACCCTTGGAAACAGAGCAGGAGCCCCGTAGACAGAAAGGTGCTCTGGAGAATGACGAGAGAGGAAGTTAGTTCGAACGCAGGACTGGAGCGTGTAGGTTGGTTGTTCAGAGAGCAGCTCTGGGCACGTGTGTGGAACGAGATCTCTCGAAAGGAAGAGATATAGCGTGCGTGAGATTAATAGAAATCTCGGTGCTGAGTGAATGAACGTAGTCTAACGGTACACAGAGGATAGTTCTGTAATTATTTTGATTTAAATGTTAAACCGGATAATTTACATCCGAGTTCAAGTGTAAATATTGTTAATAAATTGCTACTTTAAGTTTAATTGAAAGAGTTAGGTTTTTCTTGAATATACATCAAGTATCGTGTCCGATGTCACGTATTCATATCGGTGGTGGCAACATATCAAAAGACCGGATTATATTTCGAAGTTGCGTGTGGACGGAGAAGTGGAATCCGACAGATAGCTAAGGTCAATCTCCATGCATGCTCCTTTGTACTTTTTTGATTTTCATTACAAGGGTTTGTTTTAATTAGGATACTTTCACTGTCGGAACCGGTTTCGAAAGTGAAAGTATCCTCAATAAAAGAAACTGCAACAAAAATCGAAAAAGTACAAAGAAGCGTGCATAGAGATCGACCTCAGCTATCTAATGAAAAAAAATCCTTTAAAAATATTGAAATGCGAACGAGATATCGTAAATTATTTCCACCATAGAATTAACATTAGCGAGCGGGTGTTTTCGCCTGAGTGAAGTAGCCTCTTAATTCGAATTTTAAATGATTCGAACATTTTATGCATCTCTACAGAAGTTCGATTTAAAAAGAGTCCACGTATTTGAAATATACTTAACAGACAGAAAGTTGTGTTCAAAACATGACAAATAGAAATTTTCCATTCTTAAGTTCATGGGTAATTGGAAGTGACAGCAGTTTATACGATGTCAACTAAATCGGCAAGTGACATCATGGTATTCCCATTCAGTCTTATCCCGAATATTTGAATAAATTTATGATGCTCATACAGTAGTCGTGATGTACAATAAGGACAAGCTGCCAAAACTAATGTCAAATTCTGTCCCAAGTTATATGACAAAAATGATGGATTACCATCGGAAAAAATAAATGTTTCATTTGTATCTACTGTATTCAAAACCGAGAATTTTCGTAGGTTTAAAAAAAAAAAGGACTGTTACATTTATTGTGAATGTCATCATTCTTCTTAAAAGGCATGGAATCTTCAGACACAGTTTCATAAAGACTAGAAATCTCCCATTAAATATCTGTGTGATTAGATAGATTTTATTTATATATTTGGGAGGTGGAAAGAGAGGGGGGGGGGGGATTCTGGTAGGTAAAGAAATAGACCACGAAACAGTGTAACGAACGCATACACTGCAATCTTTATACACTTTTCAGAACACTTTTTAGAACACTTATTTTGTCACCTTTTTAGTACACTTTGAAGCGCACTTTTTGAAATAGTTTTTAGAATACTTTTGAAAATACTTATTTTGTTCAGCACACTTTCTAGCGCACTTTTTGAAAGCGATGATTTCACAAGTGTGCCCAAATATTTTCTCAAATGTGTTCCCAAATTTAGATTTAATAAATATCCTGAGCAGAACACTTTCGGTACACTTTCAGAAACACTTTCTTTATAGCGGAGCATATTCGGAACACATTAAGGGAACACATTAAGTACACATTAAGTTAACATTAAGGAACACATTAGGATTACATAAGGAACACATTTAGGGATAAGGAACACATTTAGGGTAGCATAAGGAACACATTAAGTACACATTTGGAAAACTTCAAAGTATTCCAAATGTGTTTCCAAATGTTCCCACTGCACATTCCTAGCATACATATGTGCGCTAGGAATTTGCAGGGTAGATTTTTTCGGGCATATATGAAGTTATGATTTACAATTTTAACAATTTTATCACAATCTGAGTAATAATAGATGATATTTAACCTCTCATGTTGTTTTTCTCTTTTGCATCGTGCAAAAAAAAAATACATATATAAATAACATTACCTATATATTACCTGAGTATTTGGGAAAAAAAAAATAGTTCCGTAAGTATGTTTAATGATAATAGCAAATAACTTATATTTCACATAAAAAATATTTAAAAAACGCAGGCGAAATTTTTTTAAGGATTTGTTTGCCAACAATTATAGAAAGCTATCCCACTTGCAGACATTTTAATATTTTTCTTTTTAACCTTTGCCAAATTTGAGAAAAATTCCTCATTTTCTACATTATGTTTGGTTATGTATTTATTAATAGGTCGCCATAAATGAAGCCAACTTGGCGATAGCTAATTAATTTGTCAAAATTCTCATTCGAATTTAGTGTTAACAAAAACATTCTTCTATAATCGGGTTGCACACATTTTAGTATCGCGTTTTCTAGTACAATTAGCTAACTTCTTAAAACTGAGGAATAGGGAAGCTACCTTTTCCGCTCAGTACAGGCCGGAACATTTTTTTAATATATCAAGTAAGCACAGTTATGGTTTTCTACTTTAATAAATGCCTAATTAATTAGTGTAAATGAATTTTTATAAATACTTCGCATTCTTTTAAAAGACAAAAACTTTTAATTCCCGAAAAAGCCTTAAATTTAAGGGCGTCAAAGTGGGCTCCCTAAGTGGAAACCGTTAAAAACAAAGGTGCCCCTACCCCTATACAAGAGTGACGACATATACACATAGAGCGCATTCTTAAACTGAAGGTGCTGAACAGAAAATCCTTTTCTTGTACTTCTTATTCACATCCTCGTTGATGATGAGATATCAACGAAAAATGACTTTCAATATTTAATATCTTCACAAAGAAAAAACATAAGAAACGCTTTTTGAATATGTTCTAACTCGCGATCAATTGTATAGGTATATTTATTTATATAACGTTCAGATAATTTTCTAATATATTTTTGTATTTATTTATTTATTTGTGTGTGTGTTCCCTATAACATAAGCAATATGTTGAAGAAATTATTTTTTTCCCTTAGTCTCTAGAATATCAGATGACATTTTTATTACTCCAAATTTATAGCTGGGGCAAGTTCTTTTCGGACGGCGAGAGAGCGATCCTATTCAACGATGACATCAGGAGGGCCCAAGCTCCATCCAGAATTGAGAGGGCATAGATGCGTTGTGAGATTCATCAGTAGAAATTTCCCGTGTTTCTGGCAAAAAATGATATGAGATTATAGAAGTTCTAGCAAGGGGAATTCAGATATATTCATACATGCATTCAGATTCAGATTATGGAGAGATCTTTGGTGATACACTACAACCAGCAGATACTAAAAGAGAGGGTGCAAGCCTTTCTTGGTTCACATTATCGGCCATTTCGTAACAAATGAATTCGACCGATGATACCTAATCACATGTTCGAGTCGACGTGTGAAGATGTTCAACGTTTAAATAGAAAAATAATTTTTTTTATAAAAGAGTTAGTTGTGCGCAGGAGAACATTGCTTTGATATCTATGTCAAGGGGTGCGCGAGGAAGGACATTTTCCCCCTCCCCACTGAAGGTTGATGATGGCAATGTATCATTTTCTTATTCTTGTTCAAGTGATAAAATTATTCATTGTGCTTTGATTTCTGTTTCTATGTTGTATGTATCTGCGTGTAGTACCTGACATTTGTAAGAATATGTGTATAAAATTAATAATCAAATTTTATTAAATTAAATTTAATAATGAATTCCGAGATTGTTCTGAATTGTAATCAGTAATTTTAAGAAGAAAGAAAGGTTATCTAAAATTTAAAACCATGATGGGTCATATAATCAATGGGTGATGTTACGTAGTAAAGTTGTTATTTGTATATATGTAAATAAATTTTATTATTCACTTAATTTAAAATTCGTCTTTTTATTTTGCATCATGCATTTTAATTATTTAAGGTTATATTCTTGCAGGCCAATTTATTGCGGTTAATATTTTAAATCTTAGTTTTTCTCATAAGTCGAAGTTTGAAAAAAATTAACACAACGCGATGTCCTAATGTCTATTAAAATTAATGTTTAAATGTAACTTTAATTATATAAGCTCTGACTAGCGAAGGTGCGATCTAAAGTTGAAAGTAATTAGCACTTTAGTGCATAATTTAAGAATTTGAGAATTTTGTATAAAGTTTCTCTTAGGTGCCCAGTTTCTTCCCAGTAGAAAGTTTTGCCCAAGCTATGCCAACCAACATACCAAAACTTGGCCATAATCGCCTGGACAAGTTCGATTAAACAGGTGAGACAGGTCAACAAACATATTAAATTATTTCTAACTTAATTTCATGACCTTGTAGCCGAACAAAAAGTTATTCTAAATTCTTATATTATTTCGGAGATGCCTTTTACTGCAAATATTTACTATTTGAACCACGTGCTTTTTGGTAAACATTTGTCTTGTTACGCTTTCATTGCAATTAGGCTATTTATAATCAATTCTTTTATAAAATACACATTAACAGTCCTAGAATTTTTCCTAATAACGAATGTACTGATGTCACTTTAATTTGTCCCAACTTATTTTAGACTATATGATTATTAATTTTAAATTACTTATTTTACAACTTTTTATCAACCATTGTTGATTTGAATGCATCACCTGTTTGTGGGTATTTATTTATTTATTTATTTTTAAAAGCTACTTTTTGTAAAACTTTGTAATTTTTCCATTTCTTTTTCTATTAAAATAATTTTCCTAGAATTTGTATATAATATAGAAAGTACAATTGTCATTTATTATCTTAGTTATTCTTGCAATATTATAATTACTTAACCTTTTATTGCAGTTTTATTATTCCATCAATAGTGCCTTTTATTCAATACTCCTTAAAACTCCCTCAGTCAAAAAAAAAAAAAAAAAAAAAAAAAAAAAAACCATTCTAAATGAATCAAAGAAGGCCCTTTATTTCTACTTTCCCTTGCCAAATTATATTTCCCACTTGAACTAAACAATGCCTTTTATTCAATGATTCCTTAGACCTCCTCCTGCCAAAAATTTTTGCTTGTGTATCAAACAGTGTTCTTTACACTTTTTCCCTAATTCGTGTCCAAGTCAAAATTCTACTACATGAAGCAAATAATGCCTCTTAATTCAATTCCTTCTTATACCTTCCCAAAAGTTTTACTTGTGGATCAAACAATGCTTTTTACTCAATATTCCTTAGACCTTCCTCTATTAAAATATTTTCACGTGAATCAAACAAGGCCTTTTATGATAGCCTACTTTCTGTATTATCATATTTACAATGCATTTTTATATTTTAAGAGAGAGGGTACAAGCCTTTCTTGGTCCAGTTTCCTTTCGGCCATCAATTTGTCCCGACTTATTTTAGAATATATGATTATCAATTTTAAATTACTTATTTTACAACTTTCTATGAACCATTGTAGATTTGAATGCATCACCTTTTTGCGTTTTTGTAAATTTTAATTTTAAGCTACTTTTCGTAAAGCTTTGTAATCATTTTGTAATTTTCCCATTTTTTTTCTATTAAAATAATTTTCCTAGAACTTGTATATAATATAGAATGTACAATTGCCGTTTATTATCTTAGTTATTCTTGTAATATTATAATTACTTAACCTTTTATGGCAGTTTTATAATTGCATGGATCAAATAGGCCTTTTATTCAATACCCCTTAAAACACCCCCCAGTCAAAAAAATTTCTAAATGAATCAAACAAAGCCTTTTATTTATACTTCTCCTTGCCAAATTATTTCCCACTTAAACTAAACAATGCATTTTATTCAATAATTCCTTAAACCTCCCCCTGTCAAACCCCTGTCAAAATAATTTTCCTTGTGAATCAAACAGTGCCCTTTACTACTTTTTCCCTAAGTCGTCTCCAATCAAAATTCTACTACATGAAACAAACAATGCATTTTAATTCGATTCCTTCTTATACCTTCCTCAAAAATTTTACTTGTGAATCAAACAATGCTCTTTACTCAATATTCCTTAGACCTTCCCCTGTCAAAATATTTTCACGTGAATCAAACAAAGCCTTTTATGATAGCTCACTTTTTGTGTTATCATACCCACAATGCTTATGTTATATTTTAAGAAAGATGGTGCAATCCTTTTTTGGTTCATATTATATCCTTTCGGCCTTTTCATAATAAATGAATTCGACCGATGATACCCATACTCAGGCTCGAGTCGACGTGCGAAGATGTTCAGCGTTGAAATAGAAAAATAATTTTTTATAGGAGAGTTGCGCGGAAGAACATAGTTTCATGATATCTACAGCAAGGGATGCGCGAGGAAGGACCTTTTTACCCTCCCCACTGAAGGTTGAAGATGGCAAGGTATCATTTTCTTATTCTTGTTCAAGTGATAAAATTATTCATTGTGTTTTGTTTTCTGTTTGCATGTTGTATGTATCGGCGTGTAGCAGCTGACTTCTGTAAGAATGTATGTATAACATTAATAATCAAATTTAATTTAATTTAATTTAATAATGAATTTCGAAATTATACTGAATTGTAATCAGTAATTTTAAGAAGAGAGAGAGAGAGAGAGAGAGAGAAACAAAGGTTACTTAAAATTGAAAACCATGGTGGGTCATATAATCTATGTGTGATGTTATGTAATAAAGCTGTTTTTTGTATATAAGTAAATAAATTTTATTATTCATAAAATTCTCATACTTGTAATTATCTTAGCCTTCCATATTTGAATATAAAGAAAAATAATGTAATATATCACTGTCTGATGCCCAGCACCAGCCTACCATTTTTAAATATTTTTTAAAATATCTTTTAAGTAAACTCTTCCTTCTGGACCGTGTCAATTCAGCATCACTATTTTCACTCCTCTTAATACTCTCTTTTTTATTTACTTATTTATTTATTATTTTGCCCTGTTTCTGGATATTTATTTATCTTAGTTATTTTCAGGGCTCTATTTTCTCTGTGGTCCCTGTAAATGAACGATGAATGTTATACACACCATATTCTATAGTAAGCCTCTTGCAATCTCAGTGATATATACCAATTTCAACATGTTTGAAATAGTGTAACATGATTCAAATAAACCGCAAATGATTTTTTTTTTCACAGACCGTAATGTAACGGAATTCTTTTGAGTGTCCATGTAAAAGAACTATAAGTGCTACACTCTTCATTTTAAACATGGAACATGCCATAGTAATCATCAATAACATATATCAAATACATGGCAATCCGAGTATATTTACGCGAGTTAGGGCACGGACAGACCGCCAGACAAACCGAATTCATAAACATTTTTCAACTATGTTGGAAAGTGTTAAAAAAAACGATCTTATCTGGAGCACAGAAAAGTAATCAATGTTTCTTAAATGCGACTAATTTACTTAGCACAGTTTTCAACCCACGTATTGTCGAGTATTTTGATGAAAAGAAAGAAAGAATAACATAAATGATTACTTTTTCATTTCTCATACTTAGTCGATAAGACAAAATATGATTTATAATTTCATCCGCCAAATATGAAAGTCAGGAAAAAAAAGATCAGATAAATTTCCGCAATGTTTCTGAAGATTATTTCTGTAATTCAATAAACGTATCAACATGCATATCAATAAACTCCTTATCTCGAAAATTAATTTTTACTTCATAAAACCGGACTACTTCGTTTAACCTCTAATCTCATGTTGGCCAATTGTTTTTGGCATAGTATGTGATTAGGGGCTATTCACCTAATCAGTTTTATAAATAAAAAAAATAATTTTTTTTAAATCGAATTTTTAATATTTAAGTAGTTCAACACTCTTCTAAAGAGAACTCGGTACTTGATTGTTATAACAGACTTCTTGCAATAACCTTTCATTTTTTACTTTCTTCTATCTATAATATAGAAGAAAGTATTGTAATCAAAAAAATTTTCGACTTTCAAAGGATTTACACGTTTTAGGGGTAAGAGATCCTGAAAAACATGTTTTTACAAAATGTCTGTCTGTCCGTGTGTCTGTGTGTCCTCTTTGTACCATCGAAAAGTGCATGAAGTTATGCATAGAATTGAACCGAACTTCATATAATATGTTTTTGGCTATGTCTAGCAGGTTCCAGTTGAAATTGGGGATATTCCGCTGGAATTGAGCGATTTTTGTGTCATTTAATCTTATTGCATCATCGGAAAGTGTCTGAAGTTATGGGTGCAATTGAACCAAACTTCATGTATACGTTTTTGACTATGAACGTCAGGCCCCAATAAAAAATACGGGAAATTCCCCCAGAAAGGGGCACTGTGATAGCGATTTTTGTGCGATTTTCTCAATTTTTTGCAGCTTGGAGAATGTGTGAATATTTTTTGACGAAATTTTACATTTAGGTGTAATTTCATAGGCCGAAGTTTGTACAAAATTTTGGAAAAAACGGTCTGAAGGCGGGGGCTGTAATACCCAATTTAGGCGCGATTTTCCTTTTGTATCATCGGAACGTGTAATGGAGTTATGTATAGAATTGAACCAAACTTCATATATAAATTTTCAGTGACGCCAAATTTTGAAATGTATTGGATGGCCTCAAAAATATTTTGATAAAATGGCACGGCCAGATTTTTTCCCCTTTTCGATGGGGGAAAAACGATAGTAAGTTATCATGCTTTAAAGTGAAGCGTAAAGTTTTAATTTTATTAATTTATATTTTCATGAGTTTTGCCTTATAAAGACACTAATTTTTACTATGATATCATCATGCTATTAATATGATTACGGATTGAAAGTACAAAAAGATTAACTGGTGTGATTTATGGGTGTCAGTGAAGAGTCATCAGGGCATAAAAAAAATGGTCATTGACTTATATTCACTGTTAAATGATAAAATAAATTGTGCATGAGTTCGAACCGCGCGCCTGACATAAGATGTTTCTTTGATATTGTTAGTTCTGATAACTCATTTGAATAATGTAAATTATATTTTATTTGTATAGGAAAAGTTATTGATTTCTTTTCTCCTTTATTATTATTCATTAAAATTTACCATCCCCAATATATTTTTTAATTAATGATTTTGTATTTAAAATTTTTAATTTAAAGCTTTGCCATGTAAATAGATTAAGTATAGTGAAATGATCTACAATTTTTGGTATATCTTTTATCACGATTCATCAATAAGGCATATACTAAGGAAAGTAATTAATTATTTACCTTTTTTTTTAAAAAAAAAAATGAAAAATATTTATATGACAAATTGTGATGCTATCTGTTAGTATTGTAATGCAGTTAAATGTTTATATTTTTTAAAAATTTTAGCTTAAAAAAATATCGTTATTTGTAAAATAGTTAAAGAGTGTCAATTTGCAGCCGATTCAAATTAACTAATGCTAGTAAATATTCTGTAAAAAATTTCTGACATTTCAATGTCGTTATGAACCTTTTCTGTCGAACCTTTAAGTTGAGATCCTTTAACCATCACATTTTTACAGGTTATCTAGTAGCTATAATAATACATGAGACTAAATGAATAAAAAATGTGAACTTTTGATAACACAAATAAACAAAACCTATGATAATTTTAAGTCTAAGGAGCTTGATTTAAAATATTACTTATTTATACCTAAAAACAAAACAAATAATACTTCGCATTTTATATCATAATTGGTCACTGGTTTAATGTGAGTTGCAATTGGTGTATTTTACAGCAACACATGCTAATTATGGTTGTATATAATACTATTATAAACATTTTCACTATACGCTAGATTTTTAAATTACTCTCTAACTTAAATTAATGACTAATATCTTTAATTTTAATATTAAAAATTTAACTTTTCCTATTTACAGTTAAACTATTTCTACTGCTTTTTGTTTTCAATATAATTTGATTTATTAAATGTTAGTTATATTAATTTTATATTAATTCATTTTCCTTAACTCTATTTTTTTATGTCCACAATCATTTTTGATTGTTTCAAAATTTAACATAAAAAAAGAAATATAAGTAGTGTATATTTACCGGTTCAACGCCACCTGAGTCGAGCAGGTGGAAGGTGGAGGTGCAGGTGGAGCAGGTGGAAGGTGGAAGGTGCAGGTGGAGGTGCAGGTGGAGCACAGGTGGACAGGTGGAGCACAGGGGGAGCAGGTGAAGGTGGCGATAAGAGCATGAGCACTGATAAGAACGGAGGGTTCGATGGGGGGTGCGATAAGGATTTCTACTATAAGATAAGGGGATTATTTTAATGAGTTTTAATTGGGGGACTTAAGAAATTTGAGAGATTTTTTTTTTTTTTCTGCAGGAAATATTTTTTGAAAATAATTTTGAGAGATAGAAAGTTTTTTATGTAACGAACATATATTTAAATGAAATATGGGAATTATAAAATAATTTTGTAGGAAAAAAAAAAATTTTTTTTTAATTGTGGACCCTCCATAACCACCCGCTATGAAAAAAATTCATAGCGCCACAATCTTTTTTGTATACCACCTACATGTCATTTTTTTCCCGTCTTTGTCCTCCATTTTTCTACGAGAAACCTGCAAAGAAAAAAAAAAGTGTTACAAGTGTATTAAGATAGATAGATGTGTTTGAAATAAGGGAAAAAAATATATTTACCTTTTTCAACCTCCTCTTTCTTTTTCTGGGAGATACCTATAATGAAAAAAAGACGTCAGGAATGATTATTGGAATTCATTTATTTTTAGACATAATAACCTTTATAAAAGAAAATATTAAAAAGATAGTGTTATGATACATTCCATTTATACTTTTAAATTCAATAGTTTTCATTAATTATTTTACTTAAATTAAATATTTAATCCTTATTAATCATTAATTAAAAGTTTTCATATTAATTAACATTTAAATTGATTATTTAATCGTTATTATTTAAACAGTCAATAATTTCTATCTTTTTAAAATTAATCTTTTTAACTTTTCTTCTAAGATATTATTATTAATTAAATATAACTTCTAGAATTAAATCACTTTTTAAAAATCAATATCAATAATCACTTGTAAATTAAATTATAATCATGCATTTAAATCTCTGGATAGAGAATTAAAGATTTCCGTTTGTTGACATCGATTCCGGTAAAGTACCGCGATTTTTCTTCTAAGTTAAAATATATAATTTCTACTTTTTAAATATTAATTATTTTTGTTTTAAAATTGATGCAATAGATTAAACATAATTAATGATGCAGTCTGCCAAAATCCTAGCAAGATTCAACGTAAATCGTGGCAGATATGAATTTTTAAACATTTTCTCTAATTTCAATGTTTACTTCGGTTGCTTTCACTATGATGCCTGACCATTTTGAATCGCATCTTCGTGCGTTCAAAAAACAACAACTTAAGAGGTAATTGTCATCCATTTTGATGTAGGGGTCGTTCGAGCGGACATTCCAAGGTTAAGGGGTGCATTTTTCAGTGGGGAAAAAGGGGAATTCAAATTTGTTCTAGAACATTCGCGTACGTAAGATCTTAATTTCCGCTACTTGTTGCTAGGGAGTAAGTGTTTTCCTTTCGCCAGTATCGTTCGCGTGTGGAGTTGAGTTGTGGCACTAATGCTTTTTAGCAGTTACGGTTGAGAGTTAAGCCGTACGAAAAGAAGAAGAGGATTTTTTCGACTCTTCTGATTGGATAGTTTGGCTGGTGTTTCAGTTAAACTTGGTAGAGTTTGAATTCAAAATTTTTTTAGTCAGTTGCTGCTCTCCGTTGACTTGGGATGTAGGTGCAGGAGAGGATAAAAGTCAGTGTTTGGCCGAAAGGCCAGACACTATGTAAAAATATTTGAGTGAAGACAGATGTGCTGCTGGTATCTTCAACGCCGTTAATGTTCTGCTAAGATTTTGGAGTTTTACTATATTTTTAATCCAGAATATGTCTCTCTAATTAAAAGAGACTATCTTCACCAGCTTCAATTCTTCATAATTCAGCATCAATTCTTCATAACCTAAATGCGATATTCGTAAAGATTTCTACAAAATCCGTGCAGATTCCTCTTCATTTAGATATTCAATGTTTTCCGACTTGTATGGATATTCTGCCAGCGATAAAGATGTCATCCGCGTAACATATTAGATTCAGCAGTCTGGTGTGTTTAAAGCTGCTAGAATAATGCCACCAAGCAATGGGAGTGTTCCTACTCATGCTTATTTCTCCAGCTAGATATGTATAAAGTATTTCACCGTTTATAGTAAGTGCTTCTTTTCATCGTTCCGTCGCTTCAGTCCAGATTAATTCTCCAGCTAGATATGAATAAAGTATTTCACCGTTCATAGTAAGTGCTTCTTTTCATCGTTCCGTCGCTTCAGTCCAGATAATGCAGAAAAATGAGTATCTTCTCAAGTGCGATTAAAGATCAATTCTGAATATAACTATAAAATAGAACAATTTCTAATTTAACTTAAATTTTAGCATAGACGATTAATTTTAACGAAGATCCTAGTAATCTCTTTTATCTAGAACATTTAAATTACTAATGTTGAATTGAACTGCGAAGATGATGATGAAGATAGCTTATTTACTTAAATAATTTGTATGTATTTTATTGAAGTGGCCACAGTTAAACTAGATAAAATGTCTTGTGTGAATAAAATCAATTATTTACTTATATTCCTGTCATCAGCTTTATTTGGGTGAGTTGTATTTTTCTTATTTTCATTTCAGATCTAATTCGTGCATATACTCCAGCTTGAGTAATTTTATCATCAGCTACTCTAAATTATATTTTACTGAATAACTTACATTATATTTGAGATTTCAGTATTATTTTTACAGTTTAATTTGGTTTCATTAGTGCTAGGTTTTACATCGTATTTGGTGCTTCCACTATACGCGCGACCTGTATTGGGAAGTTGGAGTGGGATTTAGAGTAAACATTTATTCTAATTTTCTGTCTTAATTTAGGCATTTTAAGAATTTCTGTTTGCTTTATCTCCTAACCCAATTTTTCCTTACATTTAATGGTACCGCGACTCAGTGAAATGTTCTTTGTAGGTTTTTGCTTAAATTTAATATGACTATATTTGCACAAAATTTAAATAATTAATGTTTAATAAATACTAAAATTTACTGTGTGCAAAAGCTTATATTTTTTTTGGTGTCCATGTGCCAATTTTTTTTTCCTCTCATAGAAATCTTATTTGTAATGTTTATTATGATTTTAAAAGAGTGATGCAAGTAATTGAAGACTATAATATCTGGTTGTATAATATATTTATATAAAATTGTGAATGTTTTGGTACAACTCTTTAAAAGTTTGGGTAAAAAGCTGATAATTGTGTTTTTACAAAGTTTTAGAAAATTATTGTATCCTCTCAATAACTACAAATTTTATTGCAGTTTATTTCATCTTGAGAAAAGATATTTCAGTTAAAATTATGTTCAAGAAAATTCATTTATTCAAAAATTTCATATCTTTTACAAAGCAAATTTTATTTATTAAGAGTTATATTTATTTCAATATTTATGCATAAACTTTGAGTAAAATCTCTCGTGACATCAATTCCCCTTAGATATTTTTTTTTACTATAGCAATAATTCAATATCCTCCTTAATTTTAAATTTTACTAGGAAAGTTCTTTTAAATCTAACTTTGCTATAAAGGCATAATTTATTGTTTGTGTACCTTGTGAATGATCATTGTGATAACGCAGGCAGAGTGAAATTTTTAAGGAATTCCGCATGAAATAACTAAAATTTTAATTACCTATTTTATTGAATTTTTATTTTGTCAGGAGTTTTTATAATTAGATTGTGTTCCTTGAGACTGATCATTGATAACTGAGGTGGAAAAATTTCCTAGATTTTTGGCCACTATAAAGACACAATTTTTTTTTGACTCAGATGTAAGAATCGTGCATTCTAGCTGGCTTGCATGGGTTTCCGCACAAAAAGAGCATAATGTCTCTTGGAGCTCTCCAGTTTTCGGGTGGCTAAGTAGATTTTTGATAGAATCTTTATTATTAAATTTTTTTTGCTATAGTGATTCCTTTTTTTTTAGGTTGTAGTTATTTGTATTTCAATTTTACAATAGAGTTTAATTATTTTTCTGGTGTCACAGTTAGAGAATTGCAGTCCAATTCATAAAATTATTTATGAGTCAAAATTTTTCAGTAATGTTAATAGATATAATTTATTGCTGAGGAGTGTGATAAATTGTTTATAAAGAATTTTTATCATAAGAGTATACTCATTTAACATCCTATTCAAAGAATAAAGACAAAACAACAACAAATGATAAAAAGTTTATTTTTGAGACAAGATATATATATATAAAATGAAAAATAAATGAAATGTATATAGAAATAAATGAAAAAAGTGAAAAATGATTAATATAGGATAAAAGTAGCATGATTTGTTTAAATTTTTTTTTTCTGCCCTCAGGCTATCTTGCATTCTCTTGAGTATATCTCTTTAGTCTGTTCGGATAGTATTTTCAAATTGAGGAAGAGTTACTATTTTTTTTTTAATAAGGAAGATTTTGTTAGTTCTGCTAGATTTAGAGATAATAGCATGCGCAGGCTACTCTGAATTTTGGTTGAGCATACAATATTTTTTTTTTAACCTTTCTTCACAGAGTGCACTCTTTAATAAAATCACATGTATATAGAGAGATATATTAGTACAAAATCATGTCCTACTTTTTGCACCATTGTTAGGCAATACTATAAGGAAACTTCCTTCGTTCTTTGCCAGATAACAATTGGTGTTATGCATTATATTGATATTGGTCTCAAAATTTTTAGGTCTGGCGTCTCCTCAGCATATTAACTTTCATGTGATAAAAAAGTATTTAAATACTCTTAAAGTTTTCTAATGTTGTTCTTTTCTTAAATAATTTTCCAAATTTCACGTACATATTTTGATAACTCTTTGATATTTTGACAAAAATGCTAGAGAGGTTATAAAATAAGGCCCAATTAACTTCTCTGGAGGAATCTGATTATGTGCCAAAATTTGATAAATTTAAAGTGAAAGCTCTTCATTTTCAGAACTTTATTATTTTACATTGCTTCTATTTTTACAAATGATTTTCTTGATTATTGGTCATATTATATAGATATATATATATATACATGTGTATAAATTACTTACCTGGTTCAATATATAATTTTGAATTTTAAATATTTATATATATTAAGAAATATATATTCTTTATTTTAAAGTGTCAATTTATTATTTTATCAAATACAATATCAAAAAGCCTAATATATATATTAAAATTTTGTTAATTATTTTAAAATGATATCTCAATTATGATATGCAATTTTATCACTAGACATGATCAATCTGGTTTTTATTTTTGTTGTCATTTTAATGAGAAATTATGCAATATTCATGTAATACGAATAATACTTACAAATGTTTTAGAACTGCATCAGGTGTAGAAGATTTTATGGCACAATTTTGTCTAAACTTTAACAATATTTTTAATTTCTGTGAAACCATTTATATATGACTATAAGTAAATTTTTTTTTTTTTTGTCTATTTGAGAGTGAGGTATTCAACATGCTAATTTTAATCTTTATAAGTAAATTTTTTTTTACCATAGCTATACTACCTCCAAAAATTTTTTTGTCTAAATAATGCCTTGGTCGGTATTATTCATTGATAGACACCATGTCATCCTGGTTAAGTGGTACTCTCCTTGCTAATTGCTAAAAAGTACCCGAGAATGATGCATAGGACTATCAGGCAGGGTAAATTTTATTAATATTTGGGAGTTATGTTTGAGTTTTAATTTTTCTTTATCTGCTTCAATTCCTAATTGGTTTTTGAAGGGTTCCAGTTTGTGAAGGGTTTTAATTTAGCATCTTTCCTAATATTTACTGTAAAATTTACGAAATTTTTAACTTCTCTTAAAATTTGATTTTAATTAAGCTCAGTAAAAGACAATAGCTATTATATATTTTTTTTTTTACTTTTAAATGTGGTAAATTTTAAATTTCAAATTTGTGACAGGTACTCAACAAATTAATAAAAATTTTACTTTATCTGTGACTCTCAATTCTCAGGAATTATTTAATGAATACAATGATATGAAGTGTACTTCAATTTTTCTTTTGTCTAAACAATATATCTCAACAATTTGTTTATATTTATAAATATGTTCTTCTGCTATGTTGTACTACTGCGGTTTGACATTTCTTAAAAGGTATTTTGAATTTCACTGTTTTATATCTGCACATGGATATCCAATATTTTCTTTGCTGGTAGGAAAATTTTAAATCTTTTAGTGCAATGGTTAGATAGGTTTAATTTCAGGTTTTAATTTTACATACTCACCCTATTCTTGTTTTGTATATATTTTTTATTTGTGTTTTGAGAACTGTACTTGCATCATATATATTATTCAATTAATTGTATTTTGTGCTCATATTCGTCTGTATTGCATTGTGTTTTCTATTTCACTGTCTGCATCCATATTCTTTCTTAATTTTAATGTTTGCATTTTTGTATATACTTAGTACAAGTGTTTGAATCTGTAAAAAATAGAAAATTTTAGGAAAAGTATTGTTGTTCCTAAGAACTATCTTTTGTGATTCCGTAACAACATTTTGGACTCTAAAATTTTTTGATATCCTTTTAAGGATTGTAAGTTAAAGTATTTCAGATTTATTGTTAATTCTGTACCTACTGATATGAAATATGTTCTTCGCCATCTGTAGGAATGGAGGTAACGATGGCTGTGTCAAAATTTTTATTTTTCACTTGTGAAAATTTTTGTGTAATGCTTATTTTTCAGTTCAATTCTACATTTATTTTTTTTTCTCCCCTTTGGCATCAATTTTTTTTTTTAAATTTTTTTTCCCATATTCTAGGGGTAAATGTTATGATACATTCCATTTATACTTTTAAATTCAATAGTTTTCATTAATTATTTTACTTAAATTAAATATTTAATCCTTATTAATCATTAATTAAAAGTTTTCATATTAATTAACATTTAAATTGATTATTTAATCGTTATTATTTAAACAGTCAATAATTTCTATCTTTTTAAAATTAATCTTTTTAACTTTTCTTCTAAGATATTATTATTAATTAAATATAACTTCTAGAATTAAATCACTTTTTAAAAATCAATATCAATAATCACTTGTAAATTAAATTATAATCATGCATTTAAATCTCTGGATAGAGAATTAAAGATTTCCGTTTGTTGACATCGATTCCGGTAAAGTACCGCGATTTTTCTTCTAAGTTAAAATATATAATTTCTACTTTTTAAATATTAATTATTTTTGTTTTAAAATTGATGCAATAGATTAAACATAATTAATGATGCAGTCTGCCAAAATCCTAGCAAGATTCAACGTAAATCGTGGCAGATATGAATTTTTAAACATTTTCTCCAATTTCAATGTTTACTTCGGTTGCTTTCACTATGATGCCTGACCATTTTGAATCGCATCTTCGTGCGTTCAAAAAACAACAACTTAAGAGGTAATTGTCATCCATTTTGATGTAGGGGTCGTTCGAGCGGACATTCCAAGGTTAAGGGGTGCATTTTTCAGTGGGGAAAAAGGGGAATTCAAATTTGTTCTAGAACATTCGCGTACGTAAGATCTTAATTTCGGCTACTTGTTGCTAGGGAGTAAGTGTTTTCCTTTCGCCAGTATCGTTCGCGTGTGGAGTTGAGTTGTGGCACTAATGCTTTTTAGCAGTTACGGTTGAGAGTTAAGCCGTACGAAAAGAAGAAGAGGATTTTTTCGACTCTTCTGATTGGATAGTTTGGCTGGTGTTTCAGTTAAACTTGGTAGAGTTTGAATTCAAAATTTTTTTAGTCAGTTGCTGCTCTCCGTTGACTTGGGATGTAGGTGCAGGAGAGGATAAAAGTCAGTGTTTGGCCGAAAGGCCAGACACTATGTAAAAATATTTGAGTGAAGACAGATGTGCTGCTGGTATCTTCAACGCCGTTAATGTTCTGCTAAGATTTTGGAGTTTTACTATATTTTTAATCCAGAATATGTCTCTCTAATTAAAAGAGACTATCTTCACCAGCTTCAATTCTTCATAATTCAGCATCAATTCTTCATAACCTAAATGCGATATTCGTAAAGATTTCTACAAAATCCGTGCAGATTCCTCTTCATTTAGATATTCAATGTTTTCCGACTTGTATGGATATTCTGCCAGCGATAAAGATGTCATCCGCGTAACATATTAGATTCAGCAGTCTGGTGTGTTTAAAGCTGCTAGAATAATGCCACCAAGCAATGGGAGTGTTCCTACTCATGCTTATTTCTCCAGCTAGATATGTATAAAGTATTTCACCGTTTATAGTAAGTGCTTCTTTTCATCGTTCCGTCGCTTCAGTCCAGATTAATTCTCCAGCTAGATATGAATAAAGTATTTCACCGTTCATAGTAAGTGCTTCTTTTCATCGTTCCGTCGCTTCAGTCCAGATAATGCAGAAAAATGAGTATCTTCTCAAGTGCGATTAAAGATCAATTCTGAATATAACTATAAAATAGAACAATTTCTAATTTAACTTAAATTTTAGCATAGACGATTAATTTTAACGAAGATCCTAGTAATCTCTTTTATCTAGAACATTTAAATTACTAATGTTGAATTGAACTGCGAAGATGATGATGAAGATAGCTTATTTACTTAAATAATTTGTATGTATTTTATTGAAGTGGCCACAGTTAAACTAGATAAAATGTCTTGTGTGAATAAAATCAATTATTTACTTATATTCCTGTCATCAGCTTTATTTGGGTGAGTTGTATTTTTCTTATTTTCATTTCAGATCTAATTCGTGCATATACTCCAGCTTGAGTAATTTTATCATCAGCTACTCTAAATTATATTTTACTGAATAACTTACATTATATTTGAGATTTCAGTATTATTTTTACAGTTTAATTTGGTTTCATTAGTGCTAGGTTTTACATCGTATTTGGTGCTTCCACTATACGCGCGACCTGTATTGGGAAGTTGGAGTGGGATTTAGAGTAAACATTTATTCTAATTTTCTGTCTTAATTTAGGCATTTTAAGAATTTCTGTTTGCTTTATCTCCTAACCCAATTTTTCCTTACATTTAATGGTACCGCGACTCAGTGAAATGTTCTTTGTAGGTTTTTGCTTAAATTTAATATGACTATATTTGCACAAAATTTAAATAATTAATGTTTAATAAATACTAAAATTTACTGTGTGCAAAAGCTTATATTTTTTTTGGTGTCCATGTGCCAATTTTTTTTTCCTCTCATAGAAATCTTATTTGTAATGTTTATTATGATTTTAAAAGAGTGATGCAAGTAATTGAAGACTATAATATCTGTTGTATAATATATTTATATAAAATTGTGAATGTTTTGGTACAACTCTTTAAAAGTTTGGGTAAAAAGCTGATAATTGTGTTTTTACAAAGTTTTAGAAAATTATTGTATCCTCTCAATAACTACAAATTTTATTGCAGTTTATTTCATCTTGAGAAAAGATATTTCAGTTAAAATTATGTTCAAGAAAATTCATTTATTCAAAAATTTCATATCTTTTACAAAGCAAATTTTATTTATTAAGAGTTATATTTATTTCAATATTTATGCATAAACTTTGAGTAAAATCTCTCGTGACATCAATTCCCCTTAGATATTTTTTTTTACTATAGCAATAATTCAATATCCTCCTTAATTTTAAATTTTACTAGGAAAGTTCTTTTAAATCTAACTTTGCTATAAAGGCATAATTTATTGTTTGTGTACCTTGTGAATGATCATTGTGATAACGCAGGCAGAGTGAAATGTCTTAACACACTGTATCATGATGAAAGAACGATGAAAGTCCTTGATGTCTTAACACACTGTATCATGCTGGAAGAACGATGAAAGTCCTTGATGTCTTACATGATGGAAGAACGATGAAAGTCCTTGATGTCTTACATGATTGAAGAACGATGAAAGTCCTTGATGTCTTCCATGAAGATTTAAAAAAAGAAAAAAACTGTATTTTGAAGAATTGCCCACCATCCACCCGATACCTTTCGATAAAGCATCACACCAAAAAAAAAAAGAAGAGTTATTTATATATACCTCATTGCCCCCTTTTTCGTGAAGCCTTTGGATGACGATTAAATTATTATTTAAAAACGATGAATGATTGTTATCAATTTCTTGAAAGAAAAAAAAAAGGATGAGAGTTCATCAGAAAAATAAGATTTCTTGATAGAAAAAATACCCACCATCCGCCCGATGCCTTTCGATAAAGCATCGCCACAAAAAAAAAGAAGAAGAAGACTTTATGTTATTTTATAATGACCATGTGGTAAGGTGTGTATCCCGTCATCCATTATATATCTTTTATCGTCTAGGGGAGACAGTGCCACTTTATTTTGCTTCATTGTATAAAGAATATGATTTTCACTCTGAATGCGATATTGAATTTCTTTGGTTATTTTTGATTTGAAAAGTGCGTCTTTGTAGTTTTCATGCTTGATTGTTTTGGCCACAACGCTTCTAGAGACTCCCTTGGCTGTCTTTTTTGCACCCTCGGAGGAAAGAAGCGAGTACATTTTTGCTCGCAACCCCACAAATTCATATGCCGGCTTGGAGTTCAGTTCGTCTTTAAAACAGCCAATCTTCTTTTTGTTTTTCGTGCTATAGAGGAAATGAGTCTGGGGATAATCAGATGTGTCGAATAAATCAGAGTGCAATGCCATGTCTGTATAAATATTGGGAGTCTCTATGTGATAGGTTAAACTATCTGTGTCGGTGAATAAGAGCCGAGCTTTTTCTCCATATGACGCCTTCACAAAATCATAGTGAAACTTGTACATATGGAGTTTACTCAGCTCTAAAATGACAAAGCCGTCATAGAGGGGTTTGTCGAGGGTGACTGTTTGCTGCAATCGTTGAACCCCTACTAAATTTTCATTGAATATTTTGAAAGATTGGAAGGTTGGTGCTGCCACAAGTTTTTTTAATTTTTTTTCTTTATGCACCAATTGTATATCCACTCGCCGTCTGACGGATTCCATCGATTTGCCATACACTGAGTTATTCATAAGTTTGAAGAAGTCCTTCTGGGATGGTGATGTAGCATTCTTTCTTTGTTCTGTGTTAAACTCAATGTATGGCTTAAGCCACGCCCTCTGTTTAAATTTCAGGATACGATGAACTTTTTGCAATTTCATTCCCAGACTCAAATAGTATTTTAAATTTCTGTAATAAACGATATAATGGCTCTTGTTCATGAGATTTGGTACTAATTTTTTAGTTGTAACGTACGGCGAATTTTTGATGAGATTTTGTGTGTAAGGAGATAGCCTGTTTTTTTCGATTTTTATTTTCTCGACGGCGAGTGGGTAGTCGTTATGGAGGTCATGCAAATGAGGTGGATATTCTAAATCCACTTCGAAAATGTAACCATTTTCAGCATGATCCTCCAATGATAAAATCCACTGAGTATCGGCTTCATGGGTGATCCATTCGAATTCGCCGTACGGTAGGGGTTCAGACATGGCATGACCGTATAAGTTGTTAGCATCTAGATAAAGGATGTACGAGCTGGGCTTGGCAGGGTCTGAGTTTGGCACTGAATCGTTGTTCGCACATGCCCAACGCTGGCTAATCATAGAAATCCCCCCTCGAATGCCACTTTCTATCATCAGATGCATATCAATATCTGTGAGCAATTCGAGGGGCTGCTGGCTCATTTTAAGGGATGCTTGCCAGGCTAGACCGGGAGCTGTGACAAAATGTGCGCAGTCTAATTGATAAAACTGCGTACAGAGCTTACGAAAATTTTGGAACACGTCCGCCAATTGAAGAACATCACTTTTAACATATAAGTTATGGTAGTCACCCATATTTTGAAGGCCGAATGTGTCCCAAACGGTCTGGGCATGTGCATAGTCGTTTTCAGAGATATGCTGCTGCGTTAATGAACTGAAAAAGGCTTCACGTGGAGGCAATGAGGTTTCATTGAATTTTTGCATAGATGACATATATTCGTACGGATACACACCTTTTCGCAGCAGCAAGTCGATATGAGGCATATTTTCTTTTAAAATCTTGAAATCATCCAGTCGTAAATTGGCCACCAGCTTTTCGAGAGAAGTAGACAAAAATTGGAAGCTGTCGATGAATTGAAGAAAAACACGGCATTTATTATGTATCTTGCTCAGAGAGAAGGAGATATATTTCTCCATATTATTAGCAATAACATTTATTTGATGCTTTTGAAGTTTCCCCAGACCCTGCATAATCAAATGAGCATCATAGTTCTTGAGATTATGAAATACGACTGGAATCATTTTTCGTAGACGATATTGTATGTTGCATAATGAATGAAGTGCCCCTCTGTATTGTCCGTTTAGGTGATCATGGTCTTTTACCTTATCTTGAAATAAGGGCTGGTGGCATAGATAGCATTCTCTAGCATTTTTGAAGTCTTCTTCGTCTTGGGCTGTCATCTGAATGGGTACGATTCGTGTTAAAGTTTCTGCCAGCTCGTCTTTTTCCTGAATTATGTCTTGCAAAAAATTGTCCACTGCATTATGTCCTCTATAGCACTTGATTTTTTTATGACAGCTTCCGTCGGGTCCCACGACAACATAGGCATATCCGCAGGCTTGATGCATATTCACCTGATTAGTGAAAGAAGTTTTAGGACTAGGATCTGCCGTTGCCATGGGGAGCAGAATGGATTCAAAATCGGCGAAAATGATGTAGGGAACGGGATGTTGATATTGAGGCTTCGAAAATTCCATGATGCTGTCTTCAGGGCGTGGCATTTGAATCCGTTGTGGCTTAAAATTTTTACAGTATGATGAATGATTTTTTAGCATACGTTCCGATGAACATCGGTGTAAACACCGAAAGCAATAATATGTTGCATGATCATAATGTGTGCGATCACCCATGAGCCGAGAAAAATTTCTAATGAGGCAATAATGGTGATTGTTTTCATTCGATATTAATAATAAATTATAACATTCGTTATCATCCCGTTCCGAAATATGCAGTGGAAAGACTTCATTTTCGTACCCGAATACGTTGATCCTTATGTTATTTAATTCTTCGACCTTTGGTATTTTTGCGAGGGGCACTGGGCACTCGATGTCTCCCAATTGGATTTCAGCTTCAAAAGGTTCGTACTTGGAGACTCGATTTGCATGATTATTCCATTCAACTGGATGTTTTTGAGCCAGCAGAGACCACACAAGACATTTATTATCAGTATTCAAAATATTTAAGATTGCATGCTTATTTTTCAATTTTTCAGGTGTATCGATAAAGGAGCTTGCTGCGAGGGGATTGTACTTGGCTACAAACAATTCCAGGTTTTGAATGCTTTCCAAAGTCCACCCCGATTCTAATTGCGTGAATTTTTCAAATGTTTTTTTCATTTTAGTATAGGCTTCTTCGATGTGTGCCCCAATTGTTAGATCTGTCATTTCAATTGCGCAATAGGATCTGAAATGCGAGTTAATGATTTGTAATTCGCCGTCTTGTGTGGTCCGGCTTAGATTGACGTGCACGATGGTGTACCATTTTACAGAATCTTTGTCTATTAATTGAAAATGAATTTCTTCGTGCAGTTGTGATCGAATGCTGTCTAAGAATACATTTAAATCATACTTATTATCTTCATTAGGCTCGAACGACATGAGGGCTAATGTGTCGTTCAAGGCTGTAGTACGTTTTAGCGTACGTGAACGTTTAGCGGGGGGCGCATTTTGATAGCTTTGATTGCGTTTTAGAGATTGCTGATGCGTGATGCGTTTATGTGTCAGGAGTGCGCTTTTACTGGAAAAACTTTGTTCACATTCGTCGCAAGGATGGCTAATGTTAGGCCTCGAATGACTTTTCATGTGTCTGTTAAGGTTGAAATTTCTTGAAAATGTTTTATCACACAGTGGGCATTTCTGTAAAAAGATTAAAAAAAACAAATTAGAATATTTATGCGCTTTTTTTATGTTAAAATTATTTTACTGCACTCACTTTAACATTTATTTCATTCGCATTGAAACGGAATCATTTTTTTTTTGAATAAGCGATTACTAAATAGATTTTAAGTTTAACACTCGCTTTAAATTTCTATTATTTCACCACCCCATAGATATTTAATACCTACCTTTAAATATATAAATTAAATGTAATTAAGTTTACAAATTCACTACTTTTTTTTATAAAAAATAATCTCTCTTACATTCATTCTGCACGTCATTTAAAAAAGAAAATCGCATACCTTTTCTGTAGTGGAGGGTCCAGCTTCGCACACTTCCATTAAAGGAGCTAATTCGGCGATAAGTCTTAACCTGGCAGCTTCTGTAGAGACACCTGCATTCTCTTGAGAAACGTCCTTGGAGGGGCCTGCTTTCTCAACATCTACATTAGGTCCTAAAACTTGACTCTTTACGTTTTCATTAAATTTGCCAATCAGGTGTTTTTTCTTCATATGGCACATCAAATTGTCCTTTCGGGTAAAAGCGATATTGCATATATTGCAACTTAATTCTGGATTTTTTGGTTGATGAATTAGCTTATGTCTTTTCAAGGCATCTCGTCTAGTAAATGATTTCTCACAAAATACGCAAACAAGTTCATCCTGAAAATAAAAACACCTTTTAAACTCGTTCGATTACATAGAGTATAAGTTAAAAAGGTCTACTACTATTAAAAAATTAACTTTGAGGGTTTTTTTTTTAATTTTAAAGTTATAAATACTCTGTTATATATTATTCGAGTTATCGTTTTTTTTTTAAAAAAATACTTATTTTATAATTACAACATTATCATATACTAAACAAAACATAGATACCTTGGAAGACTCTGTTTGAGGTTTCGATATGGTTGCTTCAACAATACTGGGCAGGTTACGCTAAAAAAAGAATATCCCCTATAAGCTTTTACCAAAAAAAATTAATTTAAACTTTAGTTGTTTTATAAAGTTTTAAAAAAATACCTTAAGAGACTCCATCATTAGATTTTTTTTCTCTCTCTCACTCCTATACATCTTCTCAACTTGGTCCATAAGATTTGTTTGGTGAGGCGTGAGGGAAAAATCCATATCCCACTTTAAAAGAAAAGTCTTGTTTACAATCTACATTTATTATAATTTTTACACACTAATAATATCAATAAATAATAATAATATACCTGAGAAGACTCTTGCGTTGAAGGTGCTGGGGTTTTTTCAGCCATTTCCTTCAGAGCTCTTATCTCTATGGCGTCGATTTTTCTGGGACTGATGTTTAAATCAGTTTCCCACTAAATTAGAAAACATAAATCATTTTTCGAAAAGGGTTCATCAATAACATGTTATAAAAAATTTCATATAGAATAGTGCTAGAGAATAATGACTTTTGTTTATATTTTGAATTAAGTTAAATTGTTAAACTAAAATTTCGTTCACTAAAATAACTATACATTTAGCACATACAGATATTAATATCAAGATTAAATCAGAAAAGTAATATCTTTCTAAAAGAACATTTTTTTTTTTGTAAATTAGGAGTTTTTCAAGAAAATTAGTATCACAATGGATAGATATTTGAATAGATTCATTTAGAGAGTTTCAAAAATAAATCGTTTAGCAATATTAAACCATATAACATATGGAAAACTTTTAGGTTAAAATCATTTAGAACGTAAAAAATCTTATAAATACATTAAAATAGGGAATGATACTAAACAGTTTTTCAAAATAATTAACTTACTTGACTTTGAATTTTTGAATTCATCGTTTTATTACTTTTTCAAAAAGATTAATAGTATAAAATGCTTGGAGCACTAATTATAACATACACTCTCTAGGACAACTACTATAAGAATGGACCCAGATCAGCACGCTTATCTATTTAATCAGATAAGAGAATCTTATCAGATCTCTGACCTCATATAGGTTTTTCCAGCTATGACATCATGGGATTTCCCAACGGTGAGTCATTACAAGATATCGCTACTAATTAACTGAATTAATAAAGATTGTTTAATTAGAATACTTATCGAGTTTAAAAACTGTATGGTAATATAAATACTGTTTTAAATATTCAAGTAAAAGGAAATATACTTCAAATAAAAAAAAAGATCTATTTTAAATATAATATTAATGGCTGACATTATAAACTAACTTTGCATTATTCTAATGAAGGTCTACACATTGGAATAAAAATTGTTTCAAATAAAGTTTAACTTTTTCCCTACTACATATAAATTTTGTAATAAACATATTTACTTGTGAGAAGTATTAAAATGTATACAAAGTTCTTTTTTAACTGACAATTAAAAAATATAGAGTCCTAAAAAGTTTTCCATATGAATAATAGCATTTCACAAAACTTTAAAAAAATATTGAGAGATATTTCCACAGAATAAAATCAATTCGATATATATTTCCAAATTATTTAGAACTAATACATTATACTGGTATAAAAATAAATTACGAGTAGCATTATTAAGACATATACATTAAAAATAGTTTAAATAGGCTTTAAAAATAGTTACCCTTAAAAAAATCATTGCTATACTTCACAATAATCAATCTTATATTTTAAAAAATTATACCCATGTCTCGTAAATAAAACCTTCATAATTTTAGAATATACGGTTCCCCTTCATAAAATTTTAGTTAAGTTAAGTATCTCTATTTAATATACCCCTCGGGTAAAAATTATTCATGATTTACGGCAAGTAAAATATATCAAAAAAATAATAATATCACAGCTTAGAATAGTAATTTTAGAATATACGGTTCCCCTTCATAAAATTTTAAAATAGATTTTGTCATGAATTACAGTAAAATATATGAATAATCACATTTTAGAGTATACGAGACCCCTTCATAAAATTTGAAAAATAGATTTTGTCATGCATTACAGTAAAATATATGAATAAATAATAATAATCACATCTTAGAATAGTAATTTTATAGCATATACAGGACCCTTCACAAAATTTTAATTTAGTTAAGTATCTCTATTTAATATACCCCTCGGGTAAAAATTATTCATGCGTTATACTAAGTAAAATATATCAAAAAAATAATAATATCACAGCTTAGAATAGTAATTTTAGAATATACGGTTCCCCTTCATAAAATTTAAAAAATAGATTTTAGTATGCTTTACGATAGGTAAAATATCAATTTTATAATATACGGATTCCCCTTCATAAAATTTTAGTTAAGTAACTCTATTTAATATACCCCTCGGGTAAAAATTATTCATGATTTACGGCAAGTAAAATATATAAAAAAATAATAATATCACAGCTTAGAATAGTAATTTTATAGCATATACAAAACCCTTCATAAAATTTTAGTTAAGTACCTCTATTTAATATACCCCTCGGGTTAAAATTATTCATGCTTTATACTAAGTAAAATATCACAGCTTAGAATAGTCATTTTATAGCATATACAAACAGGTCCCTTCATAAAATTTGAAAATAGATTTTAGTATGCTTTAGGCTAAGTAAATGTACCCCTCGGGTAAAAATCATTCTTGTTTTAGACTAAGTCATTTCACAAATTATTTAATAAATTTGCTGAATTAAAATTAGTTTTGAAAGTAAATTATATAATAAAAAAAATATATATATATTAAAATACACTTACTTCATTATCAAAGTTTAAAGACATTTGCTGCTGAGTTCTTGAATCCATAATAGTCTTTAGAAACACACAAGTAGAAAAGTATATCCAAGAGATTGTAACACTACACAAGTAGGAAAAAACTATAACTGAAAATTAGCCCGCGATCTGTTTTTATCTGCGCTGTGTGATTCATCTTATCGGTTATCTGATAAGGTTTTTCCAAGCGATTGCTTATCGGTGAATCATAGCTGATATGAACATATATGAAATTTTCACTAACTGAGAAGTACTCTTTACTTAATTAGAAATAGTCTAATAAACTCACTAAAATTTTAATTATAATTATAAGACTTGGAAAAAAAAATCGTTCTTTCATACCCTTTTAATTTCAGAATTCTATGTGAAATGCTGATTTTGTAAAGTATGTAGTCTTTTTCTACATTTATTATTGAAAATAATTATTAGAGTTTAAAACAAAATCTTAACGAGTGATTGTAAATTAAATTCTTGTTTAATTATTAACAAAAAAATAATTATTTGAGTGTAAAAACAAAGTTTTAACGAGTAAGTGTATCTGAAATAATAATATTTTTTTTTTCTTCATATGCTTAAGTTTTTCACGTAAAACATTTTCCTTTATAAAGTTTCAATCAAGTGAAGAATGAATCATTGCTTTTTAATGAACCGATACTATTTTAAGATGGTTCTCAACGCGAAAAATTCTAACACATTTGTGAACAAATATTAAATTTAAAAATGTGTCAGAAAGTATACTTTTTTTTTTTTGAACTGAGAACAATCTTAAAACTTTCTTAAAATATAAATACTTTCTCATAAATAAAACTTTTCTCTCTTAAATAACTCTTGTAGAGTATTCATTAATATATTTTCAAAAATTATTTAAAACTTTTTTTTTTTTTTCTTAGTTCAAAACTACTTTTCGTAACTGTAAACTTTTTTCTACATATCTGAAATCTGAAAAAAAAGAAACACTTAAAGATGTTTAGGAAATAATCACATAGAAATTATTTAGGGGAAAAAAAGTATTTTTATTCAAGCAAATGTTACAAACATTTCGTAGTTTTAAAAGCATTATACTTCATGGGAATTTACAAACAGAGTTTCTAAATAGTTTTTATAAAAGTTTGAATTCAAAGTATCAAAAAATGCAGGTGTATAGTGACAAAGACAGTTTGCAGTGATATTCTTCACAAACTGATAGACATTAAAGTTTAATAATGCACTATCTCTATACAGAACAAATTTTTCTCTTAATGAAGTATTTAAGCAGTCATGGTCTAATTGCGATAACTGGCTAATGGTACAGGCGTAGCAAGTATATACTTGATTAAGAGATCTTTCTAATTCTTGGTCAAAACAAGAAAGGAAATGCTTCTTCGCACTATTCTCATTAGTGTGTGTCTGAATACACTTTTTTGATTTTCGTAATACAGACATAGGAATCGCTTTCACAAGAAGCATATCGATCATGCATTCAATAATTTCAGGAATTGCTTCACGTAATTTTAAAAATTGATCTATAGATAAACGTATTCCTTCTGGTTTAAAATGAAAGCTATGTTGGTTTGCCTTGAAAATCTGTTGTAATATGCAATGTCCTTCATCGGAAAATGCTGTTAAAAGTTGATTATTGGACACGTAACTGTCTTTCACAGAATAAAAGTTGAACTTGATCATATTTTGTTGGAAATGATCAAAAGTTAAAGGTGTCATTACGATCCCATTTTTAGTTGGGAACAATTCGCCGCGTGCACCTTCTTTAAAAATTCGTATATGTAGTTTTAAATTACAGTTTTTATCCATTTCAATTTGAGCACAGGTATTCCATTCAAGATTCCAAGGAATTGAGAAATATTCATCTGATTCAGGAAATGTATGTGTAGACAGTTTCTCTTCAGGTCTGTTTAATGGTGAAACATGTTTAGACGCGGTAGGTGGAGAATAGTCCGGGGATATAGCAAACAAGTCTAAATTCAGTTCAGGATCGTTCACGAAGTTCAGTCTTGGCTTTTTCAAATCAAGAGGATGAACTATTAAATGTCTGAAAGTGAGGCTAATTTGAACGTCTTTAATAGCAGGCTCTGCTCCGATGCCATGTGAGAATAATTCGTTGGTAGGTGGCAACATGTTGTAGAAGGATCCATGTTCTAGCTTGATGAATGTCGAGGGTACACTAGGTCTCTTGAATTCAATAGTTCGTTGAGAACCAAAACTAAGTACTGTGATAGGGAACATAGCATTTAAGCTGGATTCATTATCTTTGTGATGACTGATATAGGTAGTTCCATCCTGGTACAAATTAAGTAGCACATAGTTAAAAGTACAGGCTGTTTCTCTTTCCACTTTATCACGAAGTTCAATTATAAGTGAAGTCCAAGGTTTGGAGGGTACACTTGTTCCACTGAAGGCATAGCTGGTATTGGGATCACCATAAGCTAAAACCAATCGCTTAGGTTTCACATCCTTTCCTTGCAAATGAAAAGTAGGCCTGTAGAATGGTAAAGTTTTTAACTCCGTCAAATAACGATCAGCATGAGCTTTCTCTATAAAGTCACTTATACAGGGTGATTCATAAAAGATGGGCAGAACTTTAAGGGGTTATAGTACACTTAAAGACAAATAATATTAAATAGGAGACTAAGGGTCCCAGACGTATTCCCAAGGAGATAGGGGGCATTAAAGTTTAGGGTCCGAAATTTCAAATGATTATAAAACATGGAAAAATTGGTCGATTCGTTTGCGGTTTTTGCAAAAAATTTTCTTTATGCCAGTATTTTCTTGAAATAAAATTTTAAAGTTCAATTTCAAAAAATGCCGATAGGGGGCGCTTTAGACTTTGGAGTAACAAACAACTATTTTTTAACGTTATTTTTTGTATTTCTTTAAATGATTTCGAAAGCTTAGACTTAAACTTAAATTTTGATCTAAAAATCTGAGTCCTAACGAGTAGTTAAGTAGCGTAAACTGAAATTTGAAATTTGAAACCCTTCTCCCCCCAGAACAAAAATCAGTTATTCCCGATCTTTGTGTCGTAGATTAGGCTCTAACTACTGCCGCGTTTTGCTAAAATTATTCTTTATGTCAGTATTTTCTTGAAAATAAATTTTAAAGAAAATTTTCAAAAAATTCCGATAGAGGGCGCTTTAGACTTTGGAGTAACGAACAACTATTTTATACCGTTATTTTTTGTGTCTCATTAAATGCTTTCTAAAGCTTAGACTTAAACTTAAATTTTCAGCTCAAAATCTGAATCGCTGAGCGTGGTTCAGTAGCGAGGGGAGGGGGTTCAAATTTCAACTTCTGAACATAGTTCAGTTTGCACTACTTAACCATGCCCAACGATTCTGTGCTGTGATACGAGGCAAAAATACAACTTTCGTCAAGGACTGCATAGTCGGAATTCACTCATAAAGGCACTGGCACAGTTGGAAACGTCGCTCATGCAAACGTTAAAGCTCCATTCCTGACGCTAGTCACCGGGTGAAGAAGGAAACAGAAAGTATGCAAATGTCAAATGGGGAAGAAGAAGAACACGTATGCAAAATTTCGACACGATTCAGGCATAAAAACCAATGAACGGTGAGTCAAGTGTAAGTCGCTGTAGTAATGAATCGGAAGATGGGGCCCTTCACGAATAAGGAAAAGGCTGAGATGCATTTAATTTACGCAGCGGCAGATGGAAATGGTGCAGAGGCACAACGAATGTACGGAGAGCGATTTCCTAACAGGCGGTTGTCTAACCGCAAAACTTTCGAGCGCTTGCACAGACAGTTGTGTGAGACGGGATCATTTCTCGCTTCCCGGTCGAATGCAGGTCGTGCAAAAAAGGACGAATCAGTAGTTGTTGCAGAAGCCATTCTGGATGTAGTAGCGGCGCAGCCAAGTACAAGTACACGAACAGTGGCTAGCCAGATGGATACCTCACAGTCCACGACTTGGAGGGTACTGAAGGATGAACATTTGCTCCCGTTTCATGTGCAACGAGTCCAGAAACTGTCTCCAGGGGATTATCCAAATCGTATTGAATTCGCCCGCTGGTTTCTGCAGCAGAACGCGCTAAATCCACATTTTGGACGAACTGTGCTTTTCACCGATGAATGTACCTTCACACGTGAAGGTACATTTAACACACACAATGCACATGTATGGGCGGATGTCAATCCACATGCTACGTATCCACATGCTCATCAGAGACGCTTTTCCATCAATGTTTGGGCAGGAATCCTCGGAGACCACCTAATCGGACCGTACCTTCTTCCTGAACGCCTCAACGGTAAAACATACCTCACATTTCTGCAACATGTGCTGCCAGACCTGTTAAACGTTGTTCCTCCACGCATCCGGCGGGTCATGTGGTTCCAGCACGATGGAGCGCCAGCCCATTACGTACGAGACGTCCGCAACTATCTGGACATGACATTTCCGAACAGATGGATTGGTCGAGGTGGTCCTGTTGCTTGGCCTGCTCGCTCGTCAGATCTTTCACCCCTCGATTTCTTTTTTTGGGGACGATTGAAGGCTCTTATGTATGAGACACCCATTGAATCCCCCGAGGAACTGGTCGCCAGACTTTCCGCCGCTGTAGGGGAAGTGCTCGAAAAGCCTGATATTTTCGCGAATGTTCGCCGTTCCATTCGTCGCCGTTGTTCTGCGTGCATAACCTTTGGTGGTCACAATTTTGAACATTTATTGTGATTACATGTTAATAAATATGCTTTGGTAACATAATCCTAATTTGTGTCTTTTTACCTCGTATCACAGCACACAATGTGTGGACATGGTAAACTGAACTGTGCTCAGGAGTAGAAATTTCAAACCCCTCTCCCCAGAAACTTAACCACGTCTAACGATTCAGATTTTGGGCTGAAAATTTAAGTCTAAGCTTTAGAAAGCATTTAATGAGACACAAAAAATAACGGTATAAAATAGTTGTTCGTTACTCCAAAGTCTAAAGCGCCCTCTATCGGAATTTTTTGAAAATTTTCTTTAAAATTTATTTTCAAGAAAATACTGACATAAAGAATAATTTTAGCAAAACGCGGCAGCAGTTAGAGCCTAATCTACGACACAAAGATCGGGAATAACTGATTTTTGTTCTGGGGGGAGAAGGGTTTCAAATTTCAAATTTCAGTTTACGCTACTTAACTACTCGTTAGGACTCAGATTTTTAGATCAAAATTTAAGTTTAAGTCTAAGCTTTCGAAATCATTTAAAGAAATACAAAAAATAACGTTAAAAAATAGTTGTTTGTTACTCCAAAGTCTAAAGCGCCCCCTATCGGCATTTTTTGAAATTGAACTTTAAAATTTTATTTCAAGAAAATACTGGCATAAAGAAAATTTTTTGCAAAAACCGCAAACGAATCGACCAATTTTTCCATGTTTTATAATCATTTGAAATTTCGGACCCTAAACTTTAATGCCCCCTATCTCCTTGGGAATACGTCTGGGACCCTTAGTCTCCTATTTAATATTATTTGTCTTTAAGTGTACTATAACCCCTTAAAGTTCTGCCCATCTTTTATGAATCACCCTGTATATTGGACGTTCAAGCCATTATCCGAAAAGATGATTGAAGACATTTTTACAAGTTGAAAATCACTGAGCAAGCAAGTCAAGGAATAATCACTAACTAAGCAGGAACACTGAGGCAGGAACAGCTAAGCAATGATTCCACACGATATGTTCTATCTTATATAGGGGGTTGCTATCTGATAATCTTATCACTGATTAGATAACCTCGCACATGCGTAGTGATATCCCAGGTGATGTCATGAAGGCACAGGTTAGGGTGATCTCACTTGTGGGGATTCCCCCTTAGATAAGATGAACAGTTTAAGTAGTGGTATGGGCAAGACATGTTTTCTTCAATCTGGTGCGTAAGTATTTTTTCATTCATTTGTATAGTAATTCAGTTTATTGTATTTTAATCAAGTTTAATTGCATATATTTTAATTAAGTTTATACATGTATTTGATAGAAATAATGACACAGATGTAAAATCAAGATAATTTATTCAAATAATACGCTTTTAAAAGTTTGTACATTCAGGTTACATAAAAAGTGGTCGCTGACAAAATCCACTTTCTTTAAAAACATGGATAGTACATCGTCAAAATTAACCAGCATTAAAATCATATCTCCAACCTGTTTAAATTTCTCACGGTTGTTAAATGTAAAACACGAATGCAGGCTAACACTTGGATGTCTAAAAACGCATCCGGTACATTGATAAATTTCATTAAATATACTTATAATATTATTCTCTATGTAGAAAATTAGTTTAGACCATAACACAAATTCATTTTCTTGTGTCATTGTAGCCTGTTTACATTTTTTCTTTAATAAGTTAGGTAAATGTTTTTCATACTGGTGATGAATCAATTTCTTATTCAGTTTATAGGCTTTTTCTTTTAATTGTTCTAATTGATAATTGTTTAATTTGATATGAGAATCGTTCGTTAAACTTTTAAGACACATAACAGAATTATCCTCATTTAAAACTAACATCTTGTTATTGCTAACGAAGGAGGAACTTTTGTATCTTAAATTAAAGGCAACGATTTTATATTGGAACTCATACCAAGTCTGGATGTCCATAGTAATTCCATTCTGTGTGGGAATTCCTTCACATGTAAATTCCCTTATATGGATAGAATAATCAGAATTCTGTAACTCGAACCCTAAAAAGATTGAGTTTCCAAGTTCTTTCCAAAATACAAATGAGTCATCATTCGAAGCATGAGCAGTCGATTCTTGTAGTGGTTCTTGAATGGGTTCTTGTAACGATTCTTGAATAAGTTCATGGGATGTCGTTGGGGTAGAAGGTTTTGCAAAGTTAAAGTCAATGAAAAATTCATTCAATATATCCTTGGTGGGCTCACAACAGGTGTCCGGAAAAGAGGTTGTTTCATCAATGTAGACAAGGTCTTCAGTACGTTCAATTCTTGATACCAAAGGTGAATCTACACGAGAACGTTTATTAGGCGAAAACACTTGTTCTTCGTGATTTCTTTTTGCCATGTTACTTGGTTACAATCTTCTTTAAAGTTCACACGGAATTAGATGAGATGTCTGTATCCATTGCTTATATAGGTTTAAAAATCAATCTCAGTTACAGTTAAAAGGCTTAACCCAATCATATAACTCGAAAAATAGATGACGTCATAAGTTACTTTGTTTGCTCATAGGAAGCACATACTTGTTGCAATAAATTACAAAGTCGATTAACCAGTACTCTACGCTGTTCATCTTTTTGCTGTTTGGAAGACCTGGGTATTTTCTTCGGTTTGGAAGTGTTATGAATCTTCTTGTGTTTATACAAATCAAAATATCGTGGAAACACCGTATTGCACAGCTTACAATTATATGTCCTTGAATGAGTCTTAGCATGATTTCGTAAATCATATTTCCAAATGAAGGTTTCTCCGCAAACACCACAGGTAAGAACTTTTTCATCTGAGTGATGAGTCATGTGTCTATTTAACGCAAATTTTGTAGAATAGCCTTTCTTGCAAATCTCACAAAAATGGGGTAACTTGATCTCTCCTGACGATGACGGTTTCACTTCAATACTCGAAACAGGTTCTTTTTTGGGGGTAATGTCCATCGTTAGAGGTTCTTCTTTGGGTATTAGGAAGGATTTTTGATTTTCTGCACTAGACATTTTTTTTTAAAACCAAGTTCCACTTAAATCATACAACCTTGCACATCAACAACAATGTAATGAATAATGTGATTAATATAATTCGCGTCAATTTATACCAATCTAGAGGGCGCGCATGATTATAAAAAATAACCCTGTGTGATTGGTTCGTGAATAAATAGTTATCATTGGTTAATAATCTACAAAAATAATTAACAAACTAAAAACGTATAATCTTCACAGACCTCTTCTTTTAAAATACTTTCGGAGACATGAAATCATAGCACAATGGTTAGAATAACGCAAAATCAGTGTGCTATGATTTCATTTTATGAGGGTTCGATTCTCAGCCAGGCTTTTGGTAAAACAAGAAAGTACTAAATTCAAACGATAGATGACAGCACCAAAAATGTATTGCTTTTTTCCATTCAAATCTAAAATTCTTCCCGCTATTATATACTCTAGTTGAAAAAAAAAAAATGCTTCGAAAAATTTCTTAAGTCCCCCAATTAAAATTAATTAATTACCATTTTTTTTAATTTATTTCTTAATGACTATTTTTAATTCATATTTTTGCTACAAACCGAAAAAAAATCGAAAATTTTCAAGTCCCCCAATTAAAACTCATTAAAATAATCCCCTTATCTTATAGTAGAAATCCTTATCGCACCCCCCATCGAACCCTCCGTTCTTATCAGTGCTCATTCTCTTATCGCCACCTTCACCTGCTCCCCCTGTGCTCCACCTGTCCACCTGTGCTCCACCTGCACCTCCACCTGCTCCACCTGCACCTTCCACCTTCCACCTGCTCCACCTGCACCTCCACCTTCCACCTGCTCGACTCAGGTGGCGTTGAACCGGTAAATATACACTTAAAATTATTAATTTTTTTCTATTTTTGCTTTAAAGTGTTTAATTTTTAATATCTTTTATTGGCAATTTATTTTATTCTTTCATATCTTAATTACAAATCTAACTGCATTATTTCTGTTTTCTATTTTAATTTATTCATGATCTCATTCTAAAGTGGATAAAATTTTATGCATTTTATCTTTAAAAGTAAATCATAAAGTATTTTATTAATTTTTCTAATTGTTATAATATTCTGTTAATAATAACTGTATAAATAATTAACTATTTCCTAATTCTTACCTCTTTTTCCCCCTTTTAATATTAAGTTTAATTTAGCCTACAGCCGGCAACCCTTTTGTTTTATTTTATCTTAAAATTTCTGCTAAACAAATGCAGCACTAATGTTATATATATTAACTTATATATTTTTTACTTCTAATGCATCTTGATATATATAGTATATATTTTCTTTCTTTCCTTCTTTTTACTACGTTATTCGGTTAATAGAATATAGACACTTTTTCTAACAGTTTTTCAATTCATTAATATTTTATCTTCAGTTTAATTATTTATCTTTTTGGTTATTTTATAATTTCGTAAAATAACTGCAGCCTATTAAATGTCAACATATAATCATTCCATGTGTTTGTAAGAGTTTTTGGTCCAGTTCATACGGTGAAAGCTGTATTAGTAAGTGACGAATTTTCGTTTCATTTTTTAAATGACATTTATTTTAAATAGTTTTTTTTTAAATCTTCTCTATTAAATATGATTGATATATATATATACAGTAAAATCCCGTTACAACGAATTCCATTACAACGAAAAATCCCGTTATAACGAAATGCAAGCGAGTCCCGTTTTGAAATGTATTCAAATAATGTTAACATAATCTCAGTATAACGAAATATTCAATTTTTTACAATCTCGTTAGAACGAAATAATATGACACGGCAAATACTTTCAGTTGTACATTTTTATCGCTTGACAATTTTTGTTTTCGATGCCTAGTCTTAGGGACAATCAAGCTTATCTCTAAAGCAATCGCTTTTCTCCGAGCTTTGTTGTAAAATCGGTGTGCATAGGCATTTCACTGCAGAAGGAATGTTTCCTTTGTTCGCTCTCCCCTTTTCTCCACCCCTTTTTCTTGGAAGTCCAAGTAAGCTGTAACCAATGTAGGCAAACTTAACAAAACGTGAAATGAGTATTGCACATTCCCCCTTCCCTCTCCTCCCTACCTGAATAACTTTCGCAAAGGAATTTCCAAAGCTCGAAATCAGTTTGAAAATTTTCATCTTACCAGTAGGTCATAAAATGGCGGCTGTTAAGCGAAAACAGTTTAGTTTGGAAGAAAAAAAAGCCATAATTTCTGAAGTTGAGAAAGGAATGAAAAAAACTGATGTTGCTAGCAAATATGGAATTTCGCCGTCTACTTTATCCACTTTTCTAAAAGATAAAGAAAGCATTTTGAAAAAAATTCAAGTTAAAGTCTTTGATCCAAGCAGAAAACGAATTCGAAATGCCCAGTTTCAAGATGTGGATAGTGCTGTTTACAAATGGTTTATGGATGTTCGTTCTAGAAACATCCCTCTAAGTGGCCCTTTAATTAGAGAAAAAGGTTTGGAATTTGCAAGAATGCTAAACATTGAAAATTTTCAAGCCAGTGTCGGATGGTTGAATCGATTCCGAGAAAGATACGGTATAGTGGCAAAATGCATTTCAGGAGAAGCAAAAGACGTCCCAGTTGAATTTGTAAACGAATGGCGTAAAGGTGAAATACAAAAAATAATCAAGACGTATAGTCCTAACGATGTTTTTAATGCCGATGAAGCCGGAATATTTTTTCAGTTAGAACCAAGGAAGACTTTAGCGTTAAAAGGAGACAAGTGTATTGGAGGAAAGCTTTCCAAACAAAGGATTACAGCCCTATTTTGCTGCAACAAATCAGGAACAGAAAAACGAAAAGTACTCATAATCGGCAAATCTGAAAAACCCCGTTGTTTCAAACATTTTAAGTCCTTACCATGCATCTACAAAGCCAACAAAAAATCATGGATGACGCAAGGATTCTTTAATGAATGGCTGATAAATTTTGATAAAGATATGCAAAAACAAAAACGTAAAATTCTTCTACTCATAGACAACTGCACAGCACACAATGATCCTCCTATATTGAATCACATTCGTGTAGAGTATTTCCCGCCTAACTGTACTGCAATACTTCAGCCTCTTGACCAAGGCATTATCAGAGCCGTAAAATCACGATACAAAACTATGTTATTAAAACGCATTCTCTGTGATCTGCAAAATAACGTAAACAGAAAGTGCAACATGAAAGAGGCAATTGATATGATCTGTGGATCGTGGGATGATATAAGCCAGAAAACAATAGCCCACTGTTGGAAACACGCGCAGATTGACCAGGATTTAAATAAAGAATCGACGGCTCAAGGATCTAGCGATGTAGTACATGATGAGGAGCAGACAGTCGAATATGAGATCGAATCCACTTGGAACTTAGTAAAAGAAAAATCTGGTGTGTCTCAAAGCATAAGCTTTAAAGATTTTTTAACTGCAGATGACAATGCTGCAACTTGTTATTCATTAACAGAGACAGATATTGTGCAGTCTATTGTTGATGATCGCATTTTAGAAAATGATGAAGAAAGTTCTGAAGATGAAGAAAATGAGGTTTCAAAAGTTACATCTGCTGAAGCCTTAGAAAGCTTAGAAAGAGTGCGCAATTTTATTTCTTTACAGAGCAGTGTACCAGATAACATTTTTTCTAATATTAATCATGTACATAATTTTGTATTGTCCGCAGCTTCAAACTCCCTTGTACAAAAAAAAAATCACTGATTTTCTGCATTAAATTTTTTCTTGTACAATTTGAAGATCATTGAAATGGTGGTAAGTCAATTTTTCAGTTCTATAAAAAATATTATACATTGTATTATACTAACTTTACGTTATTAGAAGGTACTACTAATTTTTATTACTATTTTTAATAATTAATTATCTACTAATTTGTATTATACTACTATATTTTTATAATTAACTATGATATGAGGATCTGAATTGAAATGTTTAATTTTCTATTGAATTCCGTTACAACGAATAAAATTTGCGGTCCCGTGAAGTTCGTTGTAACGGGATTTTACTGTATATATATAATAAAATCATTAACATTAGCCATGCCCTCCTACCTTCTGGTTTATTTTTCCTGGTATTGTTTTAATGTTAATTAATAATTTTGCGTTTGCTTATATTCGAATTATAGTTTAAATTGGTTATATTTTAGGGTTCAGATGAATTACTGTTATTTGTTACTTACCCATCATATGTAGTATAGGGTAAGTCTTGTAATCGTCTTGAAAATCGGGGAAAAAAAATTGACGGATTTACACGTTTCAGACACTGGAGATTCCGAAAAACATATTTTTAGAAAAAAAAAATTGCCGTCCGTCTGTCTGTGTGTCTGTAAAATCTCTCGAACAAATTGAGATAGAGGCTTGAAATTTGGTATGTACTTAATATGTAATAATGGGAAAAAGCTTATTGAATTTCAGTAACTTAGATTATCCGGAACTATTTTTTGTGAATATAGAAGATAATAAACGTAAATTTTGCATTAAGAATGAAGTTGATCGGATAATTAGTTGCCGAGATATTTGTAATCACATTTTCCACATTCTTCGATTTTTCATGACTCTGTATTTCATTCAAATTTCAATTCAAAGATATATTTTAATTTGTAAAGAGACGCTTAATCCTGTTAGTTAATATAGGATTATCATTTTTAGAGTTATAAGAATGTTTCTCTATATAGCGCAATTCAGTAATAGAGCATTTAAAGTTTATGAAGTCATCAAGCCAGGATTTTATTCAAATTGCAATGCATTTTATAAATAGTTTACATATGTTTTATTTTCATATTTTATATTATGCATATCCATGATGGGTAAGTATTACGGTGGCCCCCCAACGACTAAGTTTTTTGTCTTATGTTGTGTAGTTTTGTCTTATGTTGTGGTGTGAATTTATAATTGAATTTGAGTATATATATATATATATATTAATATATGGATTTCAGGATTGATCCAATTTTAATTTTCCAATATTTTCATATGTGGTGTCGCAGTTATTGGGGAATTTGAATATAACAATGTCTGCTTAATCGCTTACTACATTCAAACAGAACTCATGTGCGACTTATTTAGATTGTGGAATAGTGCCCTTCAGAAAGTGGTTCAAATTACTTTACATTTTCTTTTTGTTAGGTTATTTACCTTCTGTTTTGGGATCTTTTCACCTCCTTATCTTTTTCTTTTAATCAGTGCATTTATCCTTATTGGGTATGTTTTTTCTATCGTATTCTTATTACTGGTTAATTTATATTGAGTCAACTATCTTGTAATTTAACAACAGCGTGTGTTATAAATAATATAATAAAATCACTTTTTAACTTTAAATTAAAGTGTAATTATTGCTTAAAGTGATAAAAACGTAACACAAAACATTTAAAAATACCTTTTAATGTAGATTACATATGTTTTCTTCGCTCTAACGGCGAAATCTTCAGATCAAATGATAAATAAAATATTCTCGCAAAGTGTTTGAAAATGGTTTATCTTTCAAAAACTTAGGTACCTAGCCATCGCAGACACACGGACAAACATCTTTCTTTGTTTAGTAATAGATATATTTTATTGTGTATGTGTGTGTGTGAAAACAAATAGATATGATCATTTTAAAAATGTACTAACCAAGAAGAACATTTCACATATAATCATATTTTTTACCTATTTATTTTCATATTGCATTACTTTCTTCGCACGTACAAATCCACGTTATTAGTTACATATCTTATTTTCCTTTTTTTCCTTTGTTTTATTTTTTCTCTAAAATCAATGTACTATTATATACTGAGTTAAAAATCTTTTAATATCATATTTCATATTCTCTTTTCATGCCTTCAAATACTTTCGTACTACTTTTTCGTTTATTTATTTATTTTTTCGCTGTAATTTTAATTCTGAATTTGATGTCTTATCTTATACACTTCATATCTATATTCTTCATTCTTATCAGAGAGGGGTACACTATACATTCTAATATAATTCAAAATTTCAATTCATTTCCTTTACTCAATTCATTACCTATTTTAAAGTAAATATATATATGAAATGATTTTCCATTTCACAGTGAATTATATCAACAGATTAATTCTGGTAATCGATGATTTAGTAGAATAGCAGATGTTTTGCAGTCGAAGGCTTCAGATGGAAGACGATGTTTATGAAAAACATTAGGAATTTTCCCGTAGATATAACAGAAAGCTGCATTAGTATCAATAATTTTTATTGACACTTCAACAATCAAAGACAATATCACTAATTATCAAGTTCAGAATTCATATCTGAGTTGTGCTACGACATAGAAAACAGCATGAAGATGTTACATTTATTAGATAATTACACCAGTTTAAAGACACTTCTCCTCCAAGTGACGGGTAGCAATTGAAAACACGTAAAAATTCTGAGCTTCGGGGCTGCGTAACTCTGTTTTAAACGTAGCGAATCGTATGAATTCCCCCCCCCCCCCCAATGCAGGAGTAAGTTAACCAATGAGTGTCTTGCAAGGCTGTGGAACTTATTATTATACTCGGCATAATTTTGAAGTGAAAAAGTTAGACGCTGGAGTTGCAATTAATTATGGGATATCGAGTAATAATTTTAATAAAAATAAATATGATACTAAAAGACGTTCTTAAGAAATAAAAATTGAATGTTTCAAAAGAAGAAATAAATTAAGAGTTTTTACAAATAAGTGTAGCTTTTAACAGATTAAGAATTTTAGAATAAGAATTAAAAGAATATGTTGAATACAGATATGGAATTAAAATATAATTTATATTTAAGATATTATTAAAAAACAGGGAAAAGTTGAATTGTAAGAACTTGGAATAAATTAATTAAGGAAAAATTACGAATTTTTTTTTTATTATTACGTATACAAGGTGTCCACGTATAACCTGACCGACCTTTATTTTCGCAACCGTTGGCCCTAGATGCATACTTCCAATTACAAAAATTGTTTAAATAAGGTAAAGAGTTATTTTTAAAAGCGATTTGGGTCAAGAAAAACATTTATTAAAAAATTACGAAATTAAAATTTTTATACTGTCCTCCGGTCCTATAAGTGATATTTAGTAAAAATTTACTGTGACACTAACAAGTAAGAAAAAAAAAGTCCCATTCATCTAACATTAAAATTGATCGAGTAATAGCTGTTTAAAGTTGGAGTATATTTTTTGCTGCGAGATAGGGGTCATTCACAAATGTAGTAGAAATATAAATAATTGTCAGATATATAAAAGAAAATAGTTGAGAGCAAAATTAACATTGCAATCTAATATAAATGTGAAATCTACAATCATTCTGACATATTAATGCAAAATATACAATTTGTACTGAACATATAAGAGGATAAAAATAGCAGAATTATTGTTAAATAAAAGGATGAAAAGCAGCCTCAATTCTTTACAAAATGATACAGATTTTAAAATGCTGTTGGATTACACTGTCTTTCAAATTATGGATTGTGCCAAGTTTTTTAGCTTTTAAAAATCGATAATTATGTATTTTTTAGCGCTGAATCCGAAAATGACCTTCATTTTAAAACCATCACGTCAGGATTTTTCTCAAATCGCAAATTTCAAAGTTAAAAAGCTCAAAGTTAAAATTGATCCCCCTCCCTTCCCAACCTCATCGGACCCCTGAGCTGTTTAGCTGTAAGAAACCCAGTATAAGCCAAAAATTTGAATAAATTATTGAATTAAATAAAATTAAACTGAATAAAAAATTCTTACATCTATTTTATAGTATCAGCTTTTTCGCTATTTTTTAACTTTGAAATTTACGATTTGCGAAAAATCCCAACATGATAATTAAAAGTGAAGGCAATTTTTTTATTCAGCGTTAAAAAATACATAAAACGTAATTATAAAAGTTAAAAAATACAACCATCGCAAGTGTATCTTATCTTAAGCTAAAACAAAGAATTTTAGCTTAGATAAATAGATATTAGTTCTTAAACTTGTTGACGGTAATCTATCCGAATTTTTTTGTGTTATCCTCTAATATAAGTATGTATAAGATGGTAAGCATCGAAAATCATAATAATATTACATTGTCATCGGATTTAAGTCAGTATGTAAAATTTAACTTCGATCGGACATTTGAAAGTGAGTTAAAGTTCGAGTACACATTTTAAACTGGAAAGACGATCGTTGCAAGTTAAATAAAACCTTATGAAAATAACAATTTTTGTTAAAAGAAATCATAACCTCAAATTCTTTCAAAATAAAACATATGTAAAAATACAATTATTTTAATTAATCTGAAACTTAACGAATAAAAGTTAACTTGGTTGTTTATTAAAATTAAAAGTTAACTTAGTTCAGTTGTATGATTTCTTTCAAAGCGCAGATACCTTGAAATAAGTTTAAGTACTTTATATACGACACCTGAAAGCATGGCCAAAATCATCAGTTTTGATATGCAAAAAAGTGGTATAAGTCATGCATTTCAGAGTTACATAACTCGGTCAATTTTAATGTTAGATGAATGGGACTTTTTTTGTCTTACTTTTTAGTGTCACAGTAAACTTTTACTAAATATCACTTATAGAACCGGGGGACCGTATAAAAATTTAAATTTCGTAATTTTTTATAAATGTTTTTCTTGACCCAAATCGCTTTAAAAATAATTTTTTACCTTATTTAAACCATTTTTGTAACTGGAAGTATGCATCTAGGACCAACGGTTGCGAAAATAAAGGTCGGTCAGGTTATACGTGGACACCCTGTATATATACTGATAGCTTAATAAAATACCCAAACTTCCTGGCGATAGCCTTATTTCTACGCAGGTTAGATTCCAGAGCCAAAGAGACTGTTTGAGACACATTCCATTGTTGGATTCTGATACTAATAAAATTTGCACGAAGCCACACTGCAAACAAGCTCTTTCTAATAAAAAAAGATTTATTGAAATCAAAGCATTCATACAAATAGTATGCATGCCTACATAATACGTAACATATACGCAAACAAACAAACTAACTAATCGTTTATAAACTTTTTTTTTTTCAATAAAGAAATGAAGGGGATTAAAAAAAATTGAAAATCATGTTTCATGTTGTTGACATAAAGTCTCAAACATTATAGCATAGACAAATTTCAACTTAGAATACAGATGTATAAATTTTGCATGTCTTCCTTGATATTTGATAATTTCATTAAAATAATTTAAATCATAAATATATCGCAAAAGGGAGTCTTCAAATAACCGATATCAGATAACTACAAGATAATTTTTTAGTTATAAAACCCTTTGTAATGCATTCGGGTTATGTATAATTGAAATCTAAGAAAATTTCTAGATTTCGTTTTGTGTGCTTGCCTGTAATAGATTTAAAAATAACACAATCTAGTTCAGTAAAAAACAATTAAATAAATAAATGCTCTACTTCATCAATAGCAGAATCCGTTTTTGAAATTCAGCAGATCTCGGTCAAAGCAGAATAAAGATTGTATAGTAAAATTATTTCATGAATCCAATTACTCAGTTACCCGACTACCCGCAATTTCATCAATTCAATTATTTCATTTCAAGCAAACCATTTTTTAGATTATTTGAGAGGTAAATTAAATTATACTTTATTCTTAGTATAACAAAATTTCGACATTTCACGTAAGACAAAAATACCCAATTAAACTTGTAAAATTGTAAGACTCATGTAAACCGATATTTCAATTTAAAATTATTCTATTCCTATTTTAGAACTTTTGAAGATTGCTATCATTATGAACTAAAATTATAACGGTTGCGTTATTTTGTAATATCACAAAATTATTTTACAATATAATGAAAAATAAAGTCAGACGCATTATCTATGTTTGTTACTTTAAGTGTGTGGCTTTGCTATACATGATTTTCTTTTAACAATTTCAATACAGTAATCGCTTTCTGGAACACTGGCAAATGTAAATTAACCTATATTACAGAAGCAATTGAATCTTCTTCCTTTCTTTTTAGAAATTGAAATAGCCATATCATAGTTAACAAACCTACTTTTAACATTTCTTCTCTATAAATATGACAAATCGTTAAATATAGTCAATTACTAACTATGACAATCTTTTTGTCATTTTTTTTTCTGTCCCAGAAACGGCTTATAAACATTAATTTCGACAGTATTTCGTAAAATATGCTTTAAAAAAAAAAAAGAAAAAGAAAAAGAAAAAGAAAATAGGGCATAAAACTATATGGAACACCGGACTGTATGGAACGCGGGGAAAATAATCTGATAATTTTACGCTTGAAGGCATGAAAATGACACTCCTTATTATAAAGCAAAAACATGTCTGTGTGTAACGTTGATGTCACATTGGCAGTGGCAACAACATAACCAATAAATTTCGTATATGCTAATTAATTTTTCAGCAGAGTTGAAATTACGCTGTAAATTACTAAATACAAAGGATGTAAATTATGACTTTACTAAACAGCGTACAACCAACATCAGAGTGAGAAAATGTCCAGACCGGGGTTCGATCCCGGATCCCTTGGTATAGCACACCAATAGTCGCTATACCAAGTAGTTGCAGTAGTAGTAGTCCAGTAGTTGCTGAATTAGTAAAGCACTTGGTGTGCTCACCAGGGATGCAAGATCGAACCCCGGTCTGGACATTTTTTCACTCTGTTGGTTGTACGCTGTTTAGTAAAATGATAATTTACATCCTTTGTATTCAATAAATTTCGTTTTTTACTGGATTTTTTTTAACTCTAACTATTGCACATTTTCAAATTATGCACCGTTGAATAAAGTAAAACATGTTCTTCCAAATGCAATTTGTTTAAAAACTGTATCTCAATTTGCTGATTTTTTATGGGCTTAAAATAATTTTAGAGTGTGACTTTTTAAAAAATCTAACTGTGCCGCGTGCAGTCCGATTACGAAATGTTAATCTGTTTGCACTTAAAACAATATAAATAGTTCAGCATTTGTTTCCGACTAATATTCTATATAGAAATTAAAACTTCATCAATAAATAAATAAAACACAAATTTAACCAAATATCTTGAAATACGCGCTTAAACAGTGGAATAATCATAATTAAAAATTTCTGATGTAGGTAGCGAAATCTTTGGCAAGTTCTTCGGCTATAGCTTCTGGCATCCGGCTAATGCAAAATTAACACTTTTAATAAATTATTTCAATACATAATTGATATTTTTCACATAAAAATGCTTTTTGGTGGTGTTAGTATAGACAGTCTACAAAAATATTTCAAACGTGAAAAATCTATTGGAGTTTTCAATTAAAAAAGAGGGGGAGGGGCGACTCACGTTTATGCACTGGACGCTGCGCTGTATATGTTCTGCAACTATGAGAGCCCGAGTTCGGTCAATTAGTTATTATTATGTCAGAAAGCAAAAGGTTTGAATTAGAGAACAGCTTTAATTGAATATCTTTCCTAATTTTTTTAAGCAAATGACATACAAATTAAATAAATAAAATTATTTTTAAGTTCTGCTCAGTATTATGCAAATTAATTAGTGCAATGTCGATAAACTTTTGATTTCAGACATTTATTAAAATTTTTAGAAACATATTCAACGCATTCAACGCATTTTCGTACGAATACCCCGTATTTCGAAAACATGTAAACGCTCCTATTTCCCCCCCCCTTAAAATAAAATGCAAAGTTTTCGCCCAAATTTAACGAAACTTTAAGAAATCTTGGAAACCTACAGAAAAAAACATTGTGTTGAAGCTTGTAATAAATACATTGTACATTCGGAAAGATATCACCATTCATAGGAAAACATATTTAACTGCTCACGTGCAAAATATAACTAACTCTTTTATTATCTTTCGTGATTTGGTAGCCATCAACAGTATAGAGCAGTTTACATAAACATTCCAAATAAATATAATCAAAATTCAAAAAGATGTCGGTCAAACATTGAGCTTAATTTTACTTACCTTATAAAAAAAAACTTCTTGTTAAATTTGTTCTTGGCCTCCTAAAAATGCACTCGAGATTGGATCCTTTAAATTGTGAGTTCCAACAGGTTCTTTACACGGGCAAAGGTACTTCTTAATAAATTCGAAAAAAATGTCTGACATCCAAAGTTCATCCATATATTGTTCAAATGTTCCAATTAATTTAAATATTACTGCATCATAAGTACAGTCCTGTGGGGGGAAGTGATCACCCCCTATTAATTCTACTGCAAAGAAGCGCAGATCCCAGGGGGAGATCAGGGGAATCATGAACCCCCTTTAAACGAAGAACATTTCTATAGAATAATACATATTTCTAATACAAAATATATAAAAGCTGTTTTTATATATTTTTTTCTCCGTTAAAAATTCTAATCTTATTGATACATTCACAGTTATTTTTATACAGAAATGCATGAAAATTGCAGTCATTTTTTTAATCATCAAAGAATCGAACAGCGTTTTTATTTTTCTATAAATGTCGTACATCTTGAATTTTATCCGATTGCAACCATAAGGCTGCTCGTCAGTAAACTTCCCGATTCCCCTCGCTAATGTTATTCCTATGGACGTAGGATGCATTCGTATTTTTAAAATATCTCCTCGGGAAATTAATATTTTTAGCTTCAGTTTTCTTTGTACTGTTCTTAAAGGATGTCTCTATTTTTTCTTAGTTGTCAATTTTTTTCTAAAATATATACTTAATTTTATATGAAATGTTAAAATCGTATTCAGTTTCGCTACGATTTTAACACATAAAAATATAATTAAGCACATAGTTTAGAAATATTTTGATAACTAAGAAAAAGAGAGACATTTTTTAAGAACAGTACACAGGAAACAGAAGTTTAAAATATTAATTTCCCGAGAAGATATTTTAAAAATACGAATGCATCTACGCCTATTGGATTAACATTAGCGAGGGGAATCGGGAAGTTTACTGACGAGCAGCCCTAAGACGACATTTCCATGACTGCTGAGCCCCGAAAGTCGGCTTAAAATGAGAACTTTGAGAACATTTTCTGTAATATTAAATAAATCAAAAAATAAAAATGGAAACTCCGATTTTTTAGCATTTCAATGGAACATAGAACCTACACTCACGAATCTCACGATCTCACGATCAAATAAGGCGAGTCTTATATATATATATATATATATATATATATAAGTAGAATGATAATAGAACTTGATATGTTTTTTGAAATTCATAGATATTATAATTATATATATATATATATATAACCATTAATGAAGCATTACCGAAACACCAACAGAAACGTGAAATTATGATTTAGTAAGTAATAATTCAGTAAGTAATAATTTTTGACAACGAAATTGTAACCCCAACACCATGAATATAGATATTAAATACCCATTTAAAATAAGAAGAAATTAAATTAAAAATTGAATGAAATAAATTGAATGAATGAAATTTGTGGAATTTATACAGAATTATCAAGTCCCAAATGCATAAATTCCACAAATAAAATGAGTGGTTTCATCATCACATTAGCCGTAAAATTGCTAAAGAATAGGATTTTGGGACGACCACTCATAGACATAGAATTATCCTGTGAAAGAAACCTAAAATTCAAAAAATAAATACAATATTAATACAATATTAAAAAGCATAGAAACCTTACCCATAATCATGAGAAAAAAACTTGATATTAGATCCCTAAGTACTAAATACGATGAGATGAACATGGATGTTGGTTCACAACATTGACCAGATATATGAAGATAGCTAGCTATACAATGGCAATGAATTGCAAAATATATATATATATATTTCTAAATGTTGCCAAAAACATTTTTAGAAGATTATAAACCCTGTTGCCAAAATAATTTTTAGAAAATGAATTACTTGGATATATGGAATATTTTAAAGCAACACAAACCATGGCGCTGCCATCTATGATATGAAAAGTGAATATGCAATGGAAAAATCAATATTAAAAATGAAACCATTCTATCTAAAGTGATAATAATTAGTTAATAAATATAAATGAAATTAAAAATAAAATAAATAATATTTAGTTAATAAATATAAATGAAATTAAAAATAAAATAAATAATATTTAGTTAATAAATATAAATGAAATTAAAAATAAAATAAATAATATCAAATTACATTAAAGTAAAAATGGATGTAGTAATGATTAATTCTATGTTAAAAAATAAGATGTAATGTGATAAAATTAAGAATTAATGATTAATACTACATAAAAATACATGTACCAAGAAATGACATAGCCACTATTAAATAGCTTTGCCATAAAAGCAACATCATAAAAATTAAATTAAAATCAAATTAAAATACTAAATTATGTGAATAAAGATGCTATGGATTTAAAATTAATATTAATTAAATATTGAAATTAATAGTTACATATTATGTTTTTGCATACAAAGTTAAAAATTAAATATATATATATATATATATATATATATATTTCTGTTTCAATGGTTAATTTTTGCAATAAGTTTATATATATATATATATATATATATATATATAAACTTAATGTAAAGTTAAACCATTGAAACATAAGAAATTGGCCATACACAATGAAATCACAATACGAGATAGCAGAGACAAATTACAAATTAAATTATGTAGTCCTAAGAAATGAAATATTATTAATTCAAATGAAAACAAAAACAGAGTATAAACACAAATGAAAACTTATAATGTAAATCACTTTTTCAAGGGCAGGGGATTTACAATTATAAGCAAAGAACAATTGTTTTCTGTAGAAAACGCCAGCTTTATGCCAAAAATCATGTTTTCTCGCTGTCCCAACGATTGTTAAAACAAGATTGACAAACAAGAAAAGCTCTTAAATGGAATATAATAAAGCAAACAAACAATTTAAATAAGAGAGAAAAAGAAAATCAAATTTCAATTTTCAAATGATTTCAAGTAAAGGCCAGAAAATAGCCAATTTGGACTTAAGATATAAAAATTTGTCATGAAGACATGTTACCCCCCCCCCCTGCCTCCAAAAAGAGACATAACCCCCTCTAAATGGTGGGCTGGATCTGCCTCTGTCTGCAAATAATTGTAAGAAATTATATGGAACGGAATATGAAATTATGTAATGGAATATGAAAATATGGAGTAGAATACGGGTACCAATTGTTCGTTTGAATCATGTCTAATAAGTTATTAATGACAATTGTTTATTTTAACTGCTTATTTCAACTCCTCCCCCCCCCCCCCCCTCCTCACATATTTCTTCTATATTTAAAATCACGTTTTTACCAATATCTACAATCATAGGTGTAAAATTTTGAATAAAATGATAGTCATTAATGAATAAACACTTCTGTAATCATATTAAGGAGCGTTCCATATGTATTTTTTATAATTAATTTTTTATAAATGATATGAAGCTTCCATATTCTATCTCATTTATCATTTTTAAGTTGTCATATATATGTATATGTTTTATTTCCCTTTTATTTAATTTGGTCATGTTTTATCCATATGTATATTCTCTTTTTCAATGAATATATTTTTTTACACTTTTTAAATTCTCAAACGCTTAATTTGGGAGATATATTTTTAAAGATGGATAGAGACAACTAGATAAAACGTGAGAAGTGAATGAGCATCTAAGAATGTTTCTATGCATATAAAAATCTTAAACAATATCAAAATATTTTAATGTACATTTTTTAATATAGATTCCAAACATATGTTATTATTATTATTATTATTATTATTATTATTATTATTATTATTATTATTATTATTATTATTATTTTAATGATGTTTAAAAGTTGTGCGTAAGCCACTTCTGCTAGTGTCTCTCCTCTCTCTCTCTTTTTCTCTAAGCCATTAATTCAGTTTGGTAATAAATATCATTTATTCTCTGATTTTTCCAAATGAAATTTTATACGAATTGTATGAATAATGTAAGTGAAAAGTAAGTGATTGTATTAAAATCATCAACAAACATTTTTCTTAACGTAAGTCACAGTTCAAAAATATCAACACATAGAAAATATTTTCTATGTGTTGATATTTTTGAACTGTGACTTACGTTAAGAAAAATGTTTATTGATGAGGGATTTTCATGTAAATCCGAAACGTCCAATTTAATATGTTTTTAATGTTTTATGTAATTGTAATGTAATGTCTGTAATGTAATGATTTTAATATAAATATAAATATGTTCAGACATAACATTTTTGTTTACTTCAAAAAGTAAGTAATATTGAAAAATATTAAATAAAGTATAAGTTAATACTTTGTAAATTAATGCAATTTTTAAATATATATATATATATATATATATATATATATATATATATATATGGGACCGATAATGTAACAAATTATTTTAATTTTTTTTCGTTTTTTAATTTCTTTTTTCTTTCTCTTTCTTTCTACTATATCTCATTTATTATTTTAAAGTTGTCTTATATATGTACACACATATATAGGTGTATGTGTGTGTGTTTTATTTCCTTTTATTTAATTTGATCATGTTTTATCCATATATATTATCTTTTTCAATTAATATATTTTTTTACACTTCTTAAATTATCAAACGTTTAGTTTGGGAGATGTTTTTAAGACCGATAGAGACAACTGGAAAAAACGCGAGGAGTGCATGAGCACCTAAGAATGTTTCGATCCATATTAAAAACAGTGTCAAAATATTTTAGTGTACATTTTTAAATATAGATTCCAAACGTATGTTATTATTATTATTATTTTAAATTATGGTTAAAATTTGTACTTAAGCCCACTTCTGTTGGTATATGCTCGCTCTCCCTCTTTCTTTTTGCCATAAATTCTGTTTGGTAATAACTATCATTTATTCTCTGATTTTTCCAAATAGAATTGTACGGGAAGTGTATAAATAATGTAAGTGAAAAGTAAGTAATATTGAAAAATATTAAATAAAGTATTAAATCAGAAGCTAAAAAAAAGAAAGAAAGAGAGAGAGAGAGAACTATAGAATGCTAATCGAAAAACAGAGCAGATAATGTAACAAAGTATTTTAATGTTTTTTTCCTTTTTTATTTTTTTCTACTTTTTTCTTTCTTTTTCTTCCTTTCTACTATCTAATTTATTATTTTAAAGTTGTCGTATATATAAATATATAATGTTTTATTTCCTTTTATTTAATTTGATCATGTTTTATCCATATATATTATCTTTTTCAATTAATAAATTTTTCTCACTTTTTAAATTTGCAATCGTTTATATTAAATAACGCCAGCATTAAATAAAGTACTAACTCAGCATTAAAAAAAAATGAGAGTGAAAGAAAACTTTAGAATGCTAATCGAAAAAAGGGATAGACAATCTAACAAAGTATTTTAATGCTTTTTTTTTTCTCTTTTTAATTTTATTTCTACTTTTTTCTTTCTCTTTCTTTCTACTATCTCATTTATTATTTTAAAGTTGTCTTAGCTATATATACATATATATGAGTTTGTGTGTGTGTGTTTTATTTCCTTCTATTTAATTTGATCATGCTTTATCTATATATATTCTATTTTTCAATTAATATATTTTTTTACACTTTTTAAATTCACAAACGTTTGATTTTGGAGCTATTCTTTAAGACGGATAGAGACAAATGGAAAAAATGTGAGTAGTGAATGAGCATCTAAAAATGATTCGATGCATATTAAAAATCTTAAACAATATCAAAATATTTTAGTGAACCTTTTTAATAAAGATTCCAAACATATATTATTATTATTATTATTATTTTAAATGATGCTTAAAAGTTGGGCTTAAGCCACTTCTGCTGGTATCTCCTCCCTCTGTCTCTTTCTCTAAGACATTAATTCTGTTTGGTAATAACTGTTATTTATTCTCTGATTTTTCCGAATGGAATTGTATGAGAAGTGTATAAATAATGTAAGTGAAAAGTAAATAATATTGAAAAATAATACATAAAGTATTAACTTAGCAGTTAGAAAAAAATAATAATAAAGGAGAATGAGAGAAAACTTTAGAATGCTAATCGAAAAAAAAAAAAATACACATAATGTATAACAAAGTATATTTTAACGCATTTTTCACTTTTTTTCCTTTTTCCTTTTTTCTTTCTTTCTTTCTTCTCTTTTTTTCTTTTCCTTTAACAAAGATTACACACATACCACATTTTCTAATATTTCCACCTTTTAAATGAATAATTATGTGAAATTGTATACATATATTTTTTCTTTCTAATTCTCCCATACAGAATCGCGCCTGGAGGGGAGAATAAATAAATAATTTAAATGCACGAATCTTTCAAAAAATATTAGCATTAAAAAATTTTAAAAGCCTAAATTTAAAATGTTAATGGAAAAAAAAAACATATTATTTTTTGGATCCGGTGGCATAATAAAAATTTCCGTCAATATGAAGACAAATTCTAAACATTTTTATATAAAAGATTTTGAATATCAATTTTACAAATATCAATTTTAAAAATGTCATTTTTAGTAAGATCTAAGTTTTTTCACTTAAGCCACTTTAATACTTCATCTCTGAAAGACTAATTATGTTCTATAGTAACAATTATCACCCCCCCCCCTCCCCCCTCCTTCTCCTCTCTCTTTCTCTCTGTATTCCTCCAACTGGAGTTGTGTCTGGCTGTGGAAAATAAATAATTTCCACCTTTTTATGGCAACAGATTTTTGATATTGAAACCAGATAAGAGCCATTGAAATTCTCGATCCATCGCGGAGCCATTTGGAAAAATACATTTATCTAACAATGCACCATATGCTCAAATAAGGAAGTGGGATAAAAAGAAAAAACTTCTTTCGACGTTTTCAGTCTGATTGGAAGCAATGATGAACATCGATCATTTCGACAAAGCCATTCGTCTTAGTTTAATGTCAAAAAGTTATTTAAAATTCGGCCCACAGATATGTCATAAGATATAACTGTCGCAAAACATCGAACAATGTTCATCGTTTACTCTCTAATTTTATTGATTTTATTTGAAATGGATTTCTCTCATTTTTCTACGAGTTACAAGTTACTATATAATCCACATCATCTACAATATTCATGTAAAGAAAAATATGTCTGATACAATGTCCTTAGCTTAAATTTGCCAAATTCCAACAGTTTTATCGTTAGTACAGTCCGTATGCATCAAAATAGTGTTTGTAAAGTTGTTAATATTCCATTAGAAGCATATTATTCGAATGTATTATCCTAAGACGAGGTTATCTTCAGATTCGAACTTGAATGGTATTAGATTGTATTTTTACAAGTGCAGAGCAACTTTCTTCGGATGTAATGTGAGCTGAAGCCAAAATCAGTTTTTTCTTTCATTTTTTAAATAAAAATATTAAAAAAGTAAACATTTTTTAGAATTCATTTGTACTACTTTATGTAAGTACCTTAAGATTTTACATGCAACCACATAACATATTAAAATACATTTCAACTGGAAAACAGTCAACACAGTTGAAATTGCGCGTAAACATAATTACTACTCATAGACTGTAATATTTTCGAATTCTTTTGTAAAGCCCTGTTATTAAAAAAAAAAAAAAAAGGAGGGGGGATTTTACGCACTATAATCTATAGGAAATATGCTGTTGTAAATTTCAAGTCACATTTATTAGTTTCGTTGTGATTGAATTATTATAACATCATTAAAACACACTTCAGTTACTGCCAGCAGACCATAATGCATACAATTATTTTGTGTACTTACTATGTGTAAAAGAATGATAAATACTAGCATAAGCAAGCATGCCATAGACAACGTCTTTTACTGTGAATTCCAATAAAGCACATCACTTCCAATCATGTTTGAATTTGTATAACAATATTACAATATACTTCGGATAATTACCACACATATAGATACCCATCTCTACAACCAATTTTCTTCCTTGTGTACGTGAGTCTATCCCTGTAAAAGAATTATAAATGTAATTCATATTACCATAGGTCATTCTTCGGCAAAACCATTCTTAGTTTAATGTCAAAAAGTTATTTAAAACTCGACACGCAGATTTGTCATATAACTGCCACAAAATATCGAACAATGTTCATAGTTTACTCTCTAAATTTATCTACTACAGTAGAACTCCAATTATCCGAATCAATTGGGACCGGACCCCATTCGGATAATCAAAAATTCGGATAGTTGGATTTTTTCCGAAAAAAGGGTTGATTTTAATTAATTACTGTATGTATGTTGAAAATGGGAGAAAAAAACTATTTTTAAAGAAAAGATATTTTAATTAATTAAATGAAAATACAGCACTTTTACATGTTAAGCGTACTTACAAGTGCTGTACAGTATGTACATATCGTACTGTAAATGAAAGTCATATTACTTGCTGAATACGTCGGTCAAAGTAAGCTGTTTGACAGTCTTCATCCGTTTTCGGGCAGCCAAGTCGCGCATCCGCTTGACAGTGAGAAGTTGGATGTGGTCACACTCAGGCTGACGCTCCATCCACTTCAACGCAGTTTCAAGGTCGGCAAATGCTTCACTAGCTGATGGTCCCATGTCTGCTGCAACTTCGACATTAAGGTCATCTTCTTCCTCGACACTTTCTTCTCTCACACTTTCAATAAGTTCATCGTCATTTAGAATTTGAAACGCAGGTGGGCCGGGCCGACCACCTGACGACGGACGACAGCCAATAATCGAACTGCACTATGAGATGATGACTCATCATCCCAATAATGTTAGCGTGCGCCTACACTAGATTCGCGCGGGGAACGACAATATAGCGCGCGTAGACAGAATCATTATTTTGCAAATCGTAGTACACGTTTCCGTCTTAATTTTTTTTCTGAAATTCTGAAAGCGATTCGGATAATCAGCGATTCGGATAGTCGGAGTTCGGATAATTGGAGTTCTACTGTATTTAATTTGAAATGGATTTGTCACGTTTTACTTCAAGTCTTTACATACAGTCTCATATCATCAGCGATATCCATTGTATAAAAAATATATCTCATACAATGTGATTTTCTTATACAAATCTCATACAGTGATTCCTTAGATTAAGTTTACAAATTTCTAATAGATTTATTATTATAGAGTACACCTCGAGAAATGCTGGTAATGGTCACCATTCGCATCTAAACAATACTGAGCATGTAGCATTCTGATCATAACAATAACAAGTTGGAAATTGTACGTTAAACGTGACAAATGAGGTACGTTCTTTTTATAACTAGTTTCACAATGTAAAAAAAAAAAAAAAAAAATCATCCTTATTATTTCAGTGAAATGAATTATATTGTTTGCTATGAGCGAAATGGGCATGCTTTTTTTTCTTAATACGTATGCCACGTTTACAAATGCGAATTTTTGTTTCGACACCAGACAGCGCTTCAAAATTCATCATGGAGATCTTGATTTGCGAATGATTACCTCCATGATTTAATATTTTTATGACTCATAATGAACGAATCTCCTGTGTTTATTAACACTCATGGATTAAGATATTCGGCTGTAAACCTAATTTCCACTGAAGTTATCTCAGAATCAATGCATTTTTGAATGTGACTCATCTCTCAAGAAAACAATTTTTTTGAACGATATTCCTAAAAATGTAACTTTTACGCACTTTTATTCGAAAAATTAATTTTGAATAAAACTGGCCGCCTGGCATATGAAAAGAGAAGTGGTTTGCCCGTATTTATTTTCCTCAGTCACTGACTTGCGCTTTTATTATATAGATTACGTACGATATAGGATTTAATAGAATAAAGAAAACTTTTATTAACATATTTTTAAGTTTTGATTCGATTTTCATAAATTTTGAAATGACAAGACAAAATTCTGCAACTATAATATATATTCAATTTCAAATCATTCGGTTGGGTAGTTTTTGCGCTGTTATATGCGGACGGACGGACAGACGGAGGGACCAGACTATACGACTACGTATTTATATAATTACGAATACACCTAAAAACAATAGATACGTTGCTAGAGATTTTTTTTTCATGCATAATTTGAAATCAGCACCTCAAAATTAATTAAACGCATCCACGCCTATTAATGTTAGGGTACAGAATTTGTTGGCTAATGGTATTAATATATCCAAGTGCGTGCGAATTAACTTCATTAGCCTAATGAAGAGTGTCTTCCACGTTTGAACTATCATGGACGCATTTGAATTTTTTAGATACCGGGATTTCCTAAAATGATCCGACTGATTTTAAAATTCAATAACTTAAAAAGGGTGACAGATATTTAAAAAATTCTTGCGAGAAGGGTTATGTAAAATGTCAGGAATTGTGTGATTGATGTGATGGAAGGAGGTTATATGGAGTGGGTCCCATTCACCAATACAATCTTGTTCAGAATCGGACACTAAGAACAAAATTATATTGGCGAAACAGAGACCCACTCCATATATTTAACCTCTTTGCGTCACATCAACGCTGGGTGATTTCAGTTTTGGCCACGATTGAGCGCCTATTGCTTTCAACGCCATCTATCCCTGCTATTTGAAACAAAAACTGGGAATTGGGGTAAAGAACTCCTGACATCATACATTACTCTGCTTCCAGAATATTTTAACCTCTTCGGGACGAGCAACACGTAATACGTGCCACATAAGATGCTCAGAATCCTCGATTATCCCCACCAGTTACTTTTTATCGTAAGCTTTGCCTTATTTAATGACAGCATTTCTGCGATTCGATTTAGGCGAAAATTTCTGTTTTGAAAAACCGGTGGTAAAAGGTTAAAAATTCTGTAAAGGACGCTCGTCGCGAAGGGGTTAAATATCTGTCACCGTTCGCAAGTTACTGAATTTTAAAAGCAGTCATTTTAGTACACGCACGGTATCTTCGTGGATGAACTTCCCAACTTAGATATTTATTTTATGTGCACATATGACGGATGCACATTGGATAAACATACAAAATCGCATATATTGATGGATATAGATGTGAATTTGCAAGAGATTTTAAGCGTAAAGGGTAACAAAGTATTTTTTAGAAATACGAAGGATACAAAAGATGAAACACTTCTCCAAAATCTTACTTTTAGGTAGCATCCATTACAAAGACTAAAAAGCTACCTATTGCAGTCGTCCGGAGGAAAGCAATTCCAGAAAATTTCACTATGTTTTCAACGATCATGACACCAGACCCCAAGTACATATATATATATATATATATATATCTGATTCTTGTCATGTTGTAGCACTCGTATTTATGAACCGATTTGAATGTGACTGAATAGGATGTACCAAGGTCTCGACCGAATTTGTTGGCCAAGCTTCATCCGCCGTCTTGTTTAAAAATAGCGGCCAATCCAAAAAAATGTACAAAAAAAAAATAGAAATCCAAAAAGTTTTTACCCTTAACTGTTTGGCCTTTATGCAAGGATTCCGAGACATTTTTTGTTTTTCCTATATCTTATAAAATGGCTGAGCTATAACAGTTTGAAATTCATAGTGGATGATTTTTCTATAATCAGGTTTCACTTATGAGCTTTATGAAACTTGGTTTCCCTCAAATTTACTTTAATTGTCGTAACCATTGTTGCTATTTTCATACGCTTAAAACTACATAGTCATATCAGCCAGCGTCAAATTCTCGCCAAGCTTGGCGATACTTGGTGAAATACCGCCAAATTTGACGACCAAAAATAAATCGTCATAAATGAAGCTAACTTGAATATAGCTGACTAAAGGGGTGAAATTCTCATTCAAATTCGGTATATGTGAAATTCTCATTCAAATTCGGAATATGTGAAATTCTCATTCAAATTCGGTATATATGAAATTCTCATTCAAATTCACTATTGGCGAAAACTTGGATTGAATCCTGTATAATCGGGTGCCACGCATTTTAGCTTCATGTGTTCGAGTAAAATTAGCTGATTTTTTAAAAACAAAGAATAGGGAAGTTACTTTTTTCTCACAGTACAGGCCAGAAGGACTTTTCATTGTGCAAGTGGGTTTTTCACTATTTTGTTCAAAGCAGATAATTACAAGATTACTTGTGTTAAGTTAATCATTTCTTTATTTTGATCAAAACCAACATTTACTGTCCATGAGTGCAAAATAAGTAGTTAAACGTATGAATTTATAGAGGCTTCATGAGCGCAAACAAATTGAGCGGTGGGGGCGTGCTTGGTGACTCCTGGTCAAATGTATTCAACTACACTAGCTGACCAGTCCGGTGTTGCCCGGACAAACTGTCACTGAAAAATATAACAGTGGAGTGGACTTCATAAAAAAAGACTGAGTAATATTTTTTATACTAAAAACTTGTAAAAAGTTAAATAAGGGCTAAAATTTCAAAAGTTTAACAGCTACGTTTAAAAAATGAAACGGTCAGGGTAAATTATTACACTTACTTTTCCCTTTTTACTAAAAATCCTTTTTCAAAAATCATTGCTTTGTTTACTTTTAAATTTTATATTGCTAATTGCATTTTTTACATCATAAATATTAAATGCTTACAAAAATCAATATTTCAAATAAAAATGTATAAAAATATGTCTAATTGTTGACAAATTATAATTACAATTTGAAATCATTGTATGTTTTGCTTTTATTCCTGTAGATATCCTGATTTTATTCCTGTTCCACCTAACCAATCAGATGCGTTTCATTCGGGTACGGCCTTTAAACAATTAACAAATAATCGCGATTTCTGTGCCACGTACGATAGCGTATTCAACTACATTGTGTACTTCATCTGAAAGTTTAATGCATTTTGAATAGTTTTTTCAATTTTGGCTACAAATTGAAGATTTTGTAAAACAATCGATAGTTTTAATTATCTGAATCAGTGATACTTTTTATTATGTCTTTTCATTAGTTTATTATAGAAAACAATGCAATTTTCCATAAGTATGAGCTTACTAATTTGGCTGCATTATTCGAATTCTTTCCCTTGCATTGTATTATATCTCCTTTTGACAGGTGGGCTTTTGAAGACCACCCCTAGTGTTACTGTGTTACTATTTTGGAGTCAGTTTGTACGGACTCTAGTACAAACTAATACTTGGGAAGATTTTGATGGAAGATAACGGCGGCTTTGCTTTCCGTTCCAAAATGCAGAGTAGTCAGAAGGTCTGACGTATTGACATTAATCCCTGACTTCACCGATAAGCAAGCAAACAGTGAATTTACAAAACGATTTTCAAGGTGGACCACGGGATTTGGCACTTATATGTGCTGTAAACATCATAACAATGGCAGGCAGAGGGGATTATTCTTTTGAAATATTTGTAATGATAGAAGTCAAAAGTTTTATTCGCCGATAATGTCAAAAGTGATTTTCTTTTAACGATACAGACATACAAAAAAAAAAAAAAAAAAAAAAAAAAAAACACTCGCTTTCCCGTACGCCAATTCAACAAAATTGTTGACCAATTAGAGTTAGCAGGGGCTCAGAATTTTTTCAGAAAGTCTTGATTCTTTTTTTGTATATATAGTCAGTCTAAAGGTGACCAGATTTCAGCAGGGCCTGATTGATTACCCAAAAGGCACATGAAGCACGTGCTTCCCCCTCTAAAATTTAAGAGGGGCCTCCAAAATCACTGCAAAATGGAGCCTGTAATTTCCACTTTTATTTTTGCATTGAATTTTTAATTTTTGTGGAGGGGTAAGTTTTTTTCCTAATGCAGTAGAACATCCACATTACTTCAGAAAATTTATCTAACAGGAAAATCTAAATGTGATAACTAATTAGTGGCTGTTAACTAATCATGGCATCCTGATGTGCTGATTAGAAACCACACTGGTAACTGATCATAGAAAAACTATATATACTACAAATATATACTACAGTACTCTATCTAAAGCAAATACAGTGAGCATTAAAAAAAGGCTGTTTATTGAAATATATTAATTTGGCTAAGTCACTCTCGTGTATAATACTTGCAGCTTGTATCATTGACGAGTTTCCATGTATGACGAATTTAGAAAACTTTTATCGAATAAAAGCCCCCCCCCCCCCACCACACGCACACACACAAAAAAAGGGGGGGGATACTGTGCTTCCCCTGGTTTCAGAAGTTAATCGGGTCCTGGATTTAACAGAACAAAAACAGAAATTTAAAGTGGAAAATGTTAACCCCACTCATAACCCTGCACCATAGAAGTCTATATAGGTTTATCCCCGACAAAATGTAGTTATTCCTTTTGACCGTTTCAGAACACTTAAACAAATCTGGAATTTACATTATTTTTTTATTTTTTTTTTTTAAATCTCTAAACTTTTTTTACAACATTGCATTGATGCAATATTGACAAATGCAAATATTCCAATGTTGTTGCCGCATTTCGTGCCAATATTTTCAATATTTCCAATATTGGCCAAGATGTAGGGAATGTTACCTAAGATACAGCCAATATAAACAATATTGGCCCAATATTGTTTGGGCTACTAGGAAGTACTTTCAAAATCTTCATGTGATTGTGCAAGAAAAATACCTACAATATGATGACTATTTCCAAAGGAGAAAATTATATATGTCATTTTAACAATGCTTTCGAATTTCAAAAAGAGCAAAGCCTTTTTGCTCGCAAGAGGGGGGGGGGGGGTCTTTCCCCTTCGTGAATTTTCAAATTTAATTTTTTTTTCATAGGATGATTTTGAAAAATGTAATAAATGTGTATTTTTCTCAAGTGACCTAAAATAATTAAACACTAAAAGAAAAAGGAACCAATAATTTTTCATCAGGGAAACCCGTTTCATTCAGAAGGCGGAGCTCTCCTGATGAAAAAGTAAGCTGCTTCAATTGTTCGTTTATATATATATGTATATATAGATATATATATAGAAGTTTACTTTTAAATTTTTATTTTTTCTCATTTGTTATATTTCTGTACGGCTAGTTATGCTGATATATTAAAAAAAAAAAAAAAAAAAAAAAAACTGTTTTGCAGTTGTGTATTCTGAAAAAAAATCTTCGTTTAGCTTTTTTCATGTTTTTATCCCCATTAAAAGTAAAATAAAAAATAAACAGTCTTGACAAAGGACTACATCCACATATCTGTTCCAAATTTTCCTTACATTTGCTTTTGCGGGCGCCCCATTCTTTTCACGAAATTAAAGCAAATATGGACATAATTGTCTTTATTCAGCGTGCTATGTCTATGTCAGACGAAAGTTACCGACTTCAAGAAACCATGACGACTTTTTTTTTTCTTGTCCCATCCACTCGTAACACACTTCTCAGCGCATCATTACAAGATTCCATTTTTAACTGAAACACTTTCAACAGAGAGATCTTTCACAAAAGTCATGTTTTGAAAATGCTTGACTTACCGCACCGCCTCTGCATTTAAGCAGGCGCAGGGATTGAAAAAAAAAAAAGCTGAGAATATCTCCCTCTTTTCTGTGATTTAAAAAGTCCTGCTGATAAGACATTTTTATTTACAGTTTTGCTATGAACATATAAGCAACACAGTGAATGCAGATGCTTTTCTCAAATATTCATTTTTCCCACGCTGTGAACAATGCGAATATTTGTGATGCATTCACGGTCTCATTTTTAGGTGCGTTCGTAATTATGTAAATAAGTAACACCTATATTCGTCGTCTGGTCCGTCCGTCTGTCCGTCCGTCCGCATATAACAGCGCAAAAACTACCTAACCGAATGGTTTGAAATTTAATATATAATATTGTTGCAGAATTTTTTCAAGTCATTTCAAATTTTATGAAAATTGAATCAAAACTTAAAAAGATATTAATAAAAGATTTCTTTATTCTATTAAATCCTATCGTACGTAATCTATATAAAAGCGCAAGTCATGTGACTGAGGAAAACAAATACGGGCAAACCACTTTTTTTTTTTTTTTTTTTTTTCATATGCCAGGCAGCCATTTTTATTCCAAATTATTTTTTCGAATAAAATTGCATAAAAGTTAACATTTTTAGAAAGATTATTCAATAAAATTGTTTGTTTGAGTGATGAGTTACATTAAAAAATGTATAGATTCTGAGATAACTTCAGCGGAAATTAGCTTAACCGAATATCTCAATCCATTAGAGTAAATAAACACAGGAGATTCGTTCATTATGAATCATAAAAATATTAAACCAGGGAGGTAATCATTCGCAAAGCAAAATCTCCATGGAGAATTTTGAAACGCTGTCTGGTGTAGAAACAAAACCATTCGCATTTACAAACGTGGGATACGTAATAATAAAAAAAAAGGCATGCTCATTTCGCTCATAGCAGACGATATAATTCATTTCACTGAAATAATAAGGACGATTTTTTTACATAGTGAAACAAGTTATAAAAAGAACGCACCTCATATGTCACGTTTAACGTACAATTTCCCACTTGTTATCAGTTCGCCTAAAATTTCCAGGTTATTAGCAATACAGGAACATAAAAGTAGAATAGCGTCGTTAATTTTCCAATAAAGTTTATACATCTTGAGTTACAAGGAATTGTTGTTCGATGACCGCCATTCCGTCAGTACCACGCAGTGTAAGAAAAAAAAAAGAGCTGTATCTTTACAGCAAAAAAATGCTGCCAATACGGGTGCCAGCACAACTTTCTGTACATTTACATAATTTTATTTTTTATGGCTAAACTGCAAATTCTAAATTTTACAGGGTTTTTTTTTTTTTTTTCAGTTTATTTTGCAGTAACTTTGTTTTTTAGATTTTTACAGAAAATTTGTAAATTTCACAGCCTGTTTTGCTGTTAATTTTATAGCACTGTTAAAAGCATAACTTTAAAATTTTTGGTTTTTTTTTCGGCAGATACATATTTGTATTTTTAACCTCCCTCAAACCCCATATTGTTTATTTATTTTGAATTTTTCTTATTTGATACTGACACATATTTTAAAGACTAAAGGCCCAAAGTGATATCTTTATTGTTTACCTATATCATTGTTTTAATAAAATTATTATGTAATCAATTCTGCTACACACATATATTACAAAAACGCTATTTCTTAATGCTAGTGAAGCTATATTCACCAACAAAATCAGCAGTGATTTTTCCCGTTTTTTTTTTTTTTTTTTTTTTTTCCCCACAGTGTATTTCTGAAACCGGTTCAAAGCGTCAACTTTCATGGCATTTTCTGAGATTTGTAATTTTTACAGAAAAACGAAAACAATGTTCTTTTTTGTAGCATCTTAATAACAATGTCGGCAAATTTCATGCCATTACGAAAGGAAACCTTACAATGAAGGTCTCCTTAAAGCGCATTACTCGGAAATGTTTTAAAAAATGCTAATGAAACTACTCATGTATGTAAAAATGGAACAATCAAATTTAGCTGCGGAATCCCAGTAGAAAATCTGCAAAAATATAAAATACTTTCGAGTATTTGGCGCAAAAAGACGTGATTTGGCTAGCAACACTTTTCCCTCGCCAAACGCAAACGATCGTTTGCATTTTGGGTTCAACATTTTCAATTCTCTGTATTCTCTGTGTTCTCTGTATTTGTCTGTATTAATTAAAAATATTCTTTAAATCAGGTTAAATAAACCAGTCACATTTTTTCGTCTTTACTTATTACCGATTAAATGAAATTTTGCCATTGTTTTATCCTCCATTCCGCTATTATTTCTAATTTAAACGGCTTCACCGGTTATATAAGTAATTTTTAAGTGTATTTTAAAAGAAAAAGCCCGATGGCGAACGCATTCGTTATACACTTCCATATCGAAGAAGTCGTTGTTTCCATAACAACAGTACTTTTCTTTTAATTGACAATGTTCAGAATCGGGCTTATTTTTGAGCTTGAAACAATTTCAATCAATTTAAATATTGTTTTAAATCTTAAAATACGATCGTTAAATTTCATTTTATATACATCTTACTCATGGTAATAGAATACTTCAGGTAGGGGAACGCCGTGTTAGGTTTTTGACTCCGAAATGAAGTTTGGTAATGCGCGAAATCTCGTGTAATGTCCGGAGCGCCATCTGTGTCAGCAATCGAAGTTCAGCAAATCGAAAACTTTTTTTTTTTTTTTTTCAAGCTGCATTTCAAAAGAAATTCTGTGATGTTTTTTAATTAATAAAACAGAAAACGAACTATTTTAGGAGTTTGTAAAATATTTATATTAAATTTTACAAACTGCAAATCATATATATTTTCACTGTAATTCTAAAAAGGAACAAAAAATATTCATTCTTATTCAAAACAAGCCTGGAACTCAAATATATCTTTTTTTTTTTTTTTTTTTTTTTTTTAATTTTATTGTACTTCGATATCCGGGATTTATCACGTAATTCTCGTAAATATTTTATAGAATAATTTTTTTTTTTCTAATTAAAACAAATGATGATGTTTTTATATGCTTTTATTTATTTTTTAAAATAAATAAAATATGAAAACCAGGACTATTTAGTTTAAGAATTTGTTAAATATTCATACTAAATTTTACAAACTGCAAATAACTAAAAATTTTATATATATATATATATATATGTGTGTATAATATAAGAATATATATTATATATATATATATAATAAGAAAAATATCAATTCCTATTCAAAACAAGTATTGGAATAAAGTAAATTTTGTTAGGATTAATTTTATTGTACTCAAACTCTAGATTTAAAAAATATTTATGCCTACTGCAAATGTAAAATAAATTTGAAGTTTGTAACAATTGGGCCTAAGGCCCCCAAATTTAGCATGTAATTTTCATTAGAGATGATATTTTATACTATTAGAGTAGGATAATAATAAATATATTTATCTAAATATTTATTTACATACTCCCATCTATACTTTGAGGCATCGGAAATGCTCAAATTTTTGTGACAATACAGGAAAGGGGACCCTAGAAAAGAAAAATAGTGTTTCCTATACTGCTGGATTATTGTAATTTTATTCTTATATTTAATGTAATATAAATTCAAATACAACTAGCTTTTTCAGTAAATTAATACTCCTGTATGATATGAATCATTTTCTACATTCAAGACTTGCTGTCAATAACTTCCTATTTGAAATACTTTTTTTTTTTTTCAAATCAAAAAATAATTTGATGTCTATGTATTTATTGCATATGATCAAGATATTTTGATAAAATAAAAAACTTTTGTGCCTATGTGTGTATATTTAAATAAAGATTACACAAGAAAAATTACATATCTTTATTTAAGGAACAAACATTATTTAACAGAAATAATTAACAAACATTTATTTAACAAAGAAAAATACAAAAAATATAATTTCAAGAATTACTCGGCTACAAACATTTAAAAATCACAGCATTCACCTTAGATTTAAAAAAAACTATATATATATATATATATATATATATATATATATATAATTTCAAAAAGAAGCACAAAGGCCATCCATTTCATTCAGTTAATTTATCTGTTGCCCCCCCCCCCCTCCCTTTTTTTTTATTCCCGGAAGGAGTGGATTCATTTTTTGAATTGGGGAAAAGACAATTTTTAACTGTGTTTCCTATCTGAACTAAATTTTTGGCATTTTTTACTGTGCTAGACGAGCTATGCTCACGGAAACAACGATGGATTTCTTATACCCAGTTCTTTATTCTGTCTTTCGACTTTCTTATAACCTGTGTCACATCCATATACAAAACAGTTCCGAGCCATATTAAAATATAATGTAAAATTAATATTTTATTAAAGAAATAATAACGCACTCCTATAGCAAACAATGTTATTTTGACTCAGCTAAAGATCGCAGCGCCACATGCGGCCACCTCGGCGTTAGGCTCAAGTTTGCAAGGAAGATGCCATAGGGGAAAATTCTCCTAATCTATTTATATCTCCCTGATCTTACTTAAACAAGTTCAGCATGAACAAGTTTTTCCTTAAAAAGTATTTGACAAAAAACCTTTTTTTTTTTTTTTTTTTCTTTTTTTTTTTTTTTTTTTTGGTCACCAACCGGTGATAAATCGCCAAATAAACGAAATTTTCATAATTTTTTTACGTTTGCTATATCGAGGTTCCGCAGCAATTTTTTTTTTATATAAACGTATGTACCCTCATGAGATGAATATTCTGTAACTTTTTCAAAATATTCTGAGTATGCGCTTTATGGAGACCTTCCTTATTGGTAAATATGCCAGTAAATAGCGAGTTTGGGCTGGAAGAGTTATTTTCAGTGATGGATTTTACCAATTTGATCTGTGTTTGATCTGAGTGAAAAAATGTCCCAGGCCAGTATTCAAACCCAGGGACCTTTTGGCTTAAGCTGAAAACGCTCTGACAACTGAGCTATCCTGGACGAATCTAGCGGACACGTAATCATTCGTCCAGGATAGCTCAGTTGACAGAGCATTTGGTTTGATTCCTGGCCTGGACACTTTTTCACTTAGTTGGAAAATTACAACTCATATGATTCATTTACCAATTAGATTAATCAAGTTAAAATTAATCAAGTGCAATTTCACCTGCGGCTTGTTGCTAATGTAGTGCAACAGCACCTATATCAGAGATTTTCAACCAGTGTAACATCAGATGGGCCGCGAAATTTTTATGCTGCGAGTTCTATTAAGGTTTTAGGAATTAACAGAAGAATCTCTTTTTAATGCAATATTTTAAGTTACGCGATTTACTATGTCATTAGGTTTTGTGAAATACGTTTTCACTTACTTGCAGGTTTATTTCAGTGTTTGAAAACTTTTTATAAGAATGTGCGTTGAAATCATGAAAATGCTCTTACATCTATTAGATAAAGATAAGAAAAGATATTTTGCTCTTGAAGGAGAAAAAATAATTAAAACAGAAAATGCAGTTGAAATATTGGAACTAATAAAAATATGTAACCTAGATTTAAAAAAAAAAAAAAAAAAAAAAAAAAAAAAAACACATTTAGTATAAAAATGTACAATTTTTTTTAGATTTATTAAAAATTTAATTGATTAGCAGAAAGTTTTGAAAAAATTATTTACCCATCTAACACAACTCTGAATTAGATATGAAATGTCTTTAAAGTTCTTGCGCGCATTACATTTAAATATTGTATACTAAGCGAAAGAGTTGCCTAAAGTATAAGAAGTGATAGGATTTCATCAAGAAAAATTTAACACTAGCTATTACAATCTCGTAGTTATCTTTCAATTGTCATACTATATAAACATTACGAGATGCTGCAATGATTAGGCATCTGCTGCAATGATGCTGCAATGATTATGCATATATATGATCTTGCACATCTTTTCCGCTTGGCAGCGTAAAAGGAGAAAAAATTACTTTTCAATAAATCACAATTAATTGAAAAATCATCGTAAAAAAATTAACTAGGTCATTATATTAAAGCTCAGATCGAGTACTTTATAATATGTAAATTTCATATACAGCAATTAATGTGTTCATTATGTTTTATATTTTAATATGTCTTCTAATTGACTTACAGTGTTAAGAAGAATCTATTTTTCTGCTATTTTCTGCCTTCGGCACTAACCAGGCACGGATCTTGACATAACGTGAGTAGTAGAAGAATGTTCGTTTCACGTCAGCAGGCGCTGTGTGCGTGGTGGAGGTGGGTACCGGAAGTGAGCCTGGTAGTGGAAGCGGAAGTGATGGAAGATAAGACAGGAAGTGAAAGAAGATAAGACAGGAAGTGAACCGGAAGTGTTGGAAGATAAGAGAGGAAGTGAAGTAGGGGAGGGCTTAATTTTTTTGAACCGATAAGGGAGTGAGGGGAGGGCTTATTTTTAGGGGGGCTTATAATAACTTTACACTGAGACAATATTTTAATCTAACAAAAATAGACTTAACACATTGTTAGAGGTTTTGGAAAAATATATAGTTGGTTAAAAATTTTAGAAAATTTAACATAAAGTAACAAATTTTAGAAAATAAACATTTCGATAAATGAAAAAAATTAAATTTTGGTAAACTTTACACTTAGACAATACTTCAAACTAGACCATAACCACCCGCTATGAAATCAATTCATAACGCCACAATTTTTTTTTTTTTAAATCTGTCAATCCTGCTTCATCAGTCATCTGCGAGAGACCTGTAACGAAATAAAAGGGTTTAATTATTATTATGTTTAAGCGAGAGTTGTGTCATACGGGAAATCAGATGTGTGACGTCTGCTAAAGATGTAGAGTGTCTATGAGGAAATTCAGCTTCACGGAACCTAGAAATAAAAAAAAACAAGTCTTGCTTGATGTATGTGATAGCTAAAGGCCCCCCAACCTATACAAAATTTTAAATAATTTTATATAGGTTGTATTATCTGACTAAGCAGGGGTCGCATGGCCGCCACACCACTCATTGTTACCTTCGATTCGCATACAACAAACAATACTTTTTGTATTTCGCGCTCGGCGATCTAACTGTTCAGAGTTTAACATGAAATTTACTTATAATTCACCTGTAGAAGAATTTTTTCCCTTCTTTAAACATTAACTTAAATGTGAATGAGATTAAAATAGATGTGAGGGCTAAATTTTTAGTAACAGAATGTCAACAGTGCTAGTGGAGTTGAGGGGTAGGAACCCTGCTATAAAAATAATACCTGTAAAAGAAATATTTATGTGCTACCTTTCGCGCTCTTCGACCTAACTGTTCAGAGTTTAACATGAGATTTACTTATAATTCACCTGTAAAAGAATTTTTTTTTTTCATTCTTTAAACATTAACTTAAATGTGAATGAGATTAAAATAGATGCGAGGGCTAAATTTTTAGAGAGTTAAAATGAAAATTCACTAAGAGTTGCTAAATAAAAGAAGATGATCGACTTTGACAGCATTTTTCTAAAAGTTTATTTATCGAAAAAGGAATCATACGTTTCGATTATATTTGTTAACTATTATAGTTTAACATTAAAAAGCATGTAGACATTCACATCTTTAGCGCTCGTCGACCTAACTGTTCGGAATTTTCTTCGAACCCATTATTTTTGACTTTATAAAAGTTTCATATAAAAAAATTATTCTTTAAGTATTAACTGAAATGAGATTAAAATAGATGTAATGGCTAAATTTTTAAGGATTTAAAATGAAAATTGTGATAGCCATGTAAATGAAAGTAATGCGATTACTTTGTTTTATAAAAATCTAACACGAAAATAGCTGGTAGACGTTTACCTTTCGCACTCGTCGACCTAACCGTTCGGAATTTTGTTTAAACTTCTCTCGAGTTCGTCGACCTAACCATTCAGAGTTTTCGGCGAAATCCGGATATATATTAACTTACAATAGCTAACTTTTTTAAGGGAAGTTTAAATAACATATTTCCCAAAGTGTCTTACAAACATTTAAGAATTTATACACACATAAGAACCTCACCTATAGGTGCAAGGTTCTGATTTTAAAGCTACTAGACGTTGAAATTTAAACTTCTTGCGCTCGTCGACCTAACTGTTCGGATTTTTTTTTTTCGAACTTTGTGTCAATACGAGTTAGGATCCCTTAGAAAGACCTACATAGAGACACTTATCCCTAATATAGATAATCAACCCTAAACTAACCAGTTACAACACACAAGACATAATCATTACATTCAGTTAATAAGTGATTTGACATGCAAAATATTAGATATAAAAACATACAATATGATATATACAAAACAATTTTAAAGATTTTTTTCCCTTTCATATGAACAATTTTTAGCAATAATTTAACTTGAGAGCAGGTATTTGTTTAGAGTTATACGATTATAATAAATTTTCATTAGATTTGACATTATACAACCAACATTTAAAAAAAGAGAACGACATCTAGTTTTTTAACGTCACATATTTGAATTATTAACCTATTTTAGTTAAAAGTATGATACTTAAGTGATTTTATTTGAAAAATCAATACAACATTTTAAAAGCAGTCGAAAGATTTTTGCTTTTGAAAAATAACTAACATAATTTTAATTTTTTAAAGCAGTTAGGTAGATGACACTAACTTTAAATAAAATACATATTTTTTATTATTATTAAAGAAATATAAACTACTCACACATTATTATTATGCTGCATTTTAACATAACAACATTCACAGTAATAGACATGCGATTAAGACCATTGGAATTCTACAACTTTTCTGCTGACATGTGGTCACAGAGGAAATCTTTTCATATAGAAGGCAAAATAAGATAATGATAAACATGATTCGTTATGCATATGTTGAAACAGGAAATTATTTAAGACGTGTGATTAAGACCATTTTACATGGTATTACAGAATAAATCTTTTCATAGGATGCAAGATAATATCACATAAGGTATTGATAAACGCGATTCGTTATGCATATTTTAAAACAGGAAATACATCCGTCAGATAACATTACTTTGTTTATATGAAGTGACCAAATACAAATTTTGCTGATTTAATTAATTTTATTTTGAATTTGAAAATAGTATTGACAGAACATTCAAATTTTACTTTTGCACAATATTTAAATAAGGGAAATTGTATACAATATTTAAAAAAAATTAATTAGGAATATTAGAAAAGGAGAGTGCTTTAAGGAAAATACGTTACGATTTTAAAACTTTTTTTTTTAATACATTTCTAAGTTTTATAAACTTTATCGAAAAAAAGAAAAGAAACTTTTTGCATGTGACTTTTTTTAACCAATAAAATGCTAGTATTTTGAAACAAGCACCCCCTACATGAGAATGTTATTTTACGAACAAAGTGTTTAATGCTATACAATACTTTGTGATTGATGTAAAAGGTTGTGATTTTCGTCTAAGTATTAAAGTTGATATGGAACGATTCATGCAGTCTTGTGAAGGTGATAAAACCATGTCACCTTTAACAATTAAAAAGGTACCCTATTTGTGCAAGTCATGTAACAAAACATTTCCTCGAAAAGTTAACTTAGTGTTTCACATGAAAAATCATCTAAAGGAAAAGTGTTTTCGCTGTGAGGTGTGTGGTGAAGTTTTTTCGCAAAAGATTCACAAATCGCCCAAACAATTCAAGTGTAGTGATTGCAACGAATTGTTTTCAAGAAAGACAGACTTATTGAAAGATAAGAAAACTCACAACTTAGCAAAACAACATTCATGTACAAAGTGTTGTGAAATATTTAATTGTGAATCTGATTTTTTACAACATTGTGATACATTTCATAAAGCTTTACCTAACATTGCGAAATCACCCTGTTTGAAAGATTTGTTATTTGAACTGATAGTGAAGCTTATAGATTAGTTCGAACTTATAGTGAATTAAAAGACAAAATGATATGCGAAATATGTGAAGTGGAATTAACAGATCAAAACGTGCATGTATAGAATGCCTTTTACAAGTTGTTTAACTGATTTTAAGATTTCACTGAACGAGTGACTTATTGGACATTACAAAAATTTTGAAATTAGAATTGTATACATCTTAATATGACAGAATTATTTGATGTGTGTTATTTTAAATGATGAATAAAATAGTTTGATTGCGAAAAAAGTGTTTTCTTTAACCCACACTGTTAAAACTGATGTTGTGTATTTTGAATGACTTAGACAAAATGTTAATTTAAAAAAAGATTTTAACATGAGATAAGAGTTTTATAATAAAAATTGACTCACCTAAAATTTTTTCAAGATAGTCTATCTACGTTTCCAATCTAAACTTGTTATCAGCTTGCTATATGCATGTTTGAGTGACTCATTTTTACCTGTGTCGAACTGTCTGTTGGGAAAATGATTACCATTTTTAACACGTGTAGACGATTTTTACCCGGAAGCTGTTTGAACTATTAAATTTCAGATATCACCCATTTTTCTACAACATTTAAATATTTTAATGTATTTTCACTTGTATATTGGAAACTTGGGATTATCACCTTTATATCGGAACATGGAAGATAGAAAAAATAATAACTTTACACTGAGACAATATTTTAATCTAACAAAAATAGACTTAACACATTGTTAGAGGTTTTGGAAAAATATATAGTTGGTTAAATATTTTAGAAAATTTAACATAAAGTAACAAATTTTAGAAAATAAACATTTCGATAAATGAAAAAAATTAAATTTTGGTAAACTTTACACTTAGAGAATACTTCAAACTAGGAAAAAATAATAACTTTACACTGAGACAATATTTTAAACTAAGGAAAAATTAGACATAACACATTGTTAGAGTTTTTTTTTAAAACTATCTAGTTGGTTATAAATTTTAGAAAATTAGCAACAAATAAACATTTCATTAGATTGACAAAAGAAAATAATTAAATTTAAGTAAACTTTACACTTAGACAATGTTTCAAACTAAGAAAAATAATAACTTTACACTTATACAATATTTTAAACTAAGGAAAATTAATAACTTACACATTGTTAAAGTTTTTTTTTTTAAACAACACAACACTTTCAAAGCAGTGGAAATAGTATACCTGTAAAAAATTCAACTTAGTGGAATTTAATAGTGAAATTTTTTAACCTCACTCATTTAAAAAATAAAACTTTATAAAATTTTAAGTAAGCAACTGTTAAACATTTTGAATGTCTTAGACAAAGTAGGAATACATTTGTTGAAATTCTATAAAACATGAAAAATTTAAAGGAAATTTTACTTTTGGTGAAATAAACTCGAGGTATTTATTATATGTTACTTAAACTACATGAGAATTGATTGAAAATGTGTTACTTTTAATCACTCACAAGATAAGACATGATGTTAGGAATTATAGATAGGTTTTTCTCCCACACATGACGTCACTGATAACATATTTACTGACCAAGTCATAAAATTATAGTTTAGGGTAGGTTTTTCTACACGAAGTTGAGTTGAGATTTAAGATATTTGAGAAATAAAACTACAACTTTGATTACTTTTTGAAATTTCCCCCTACATAAGAAAAATAACATAGAAAAATAAAATGAAAAGTCGTATTTGAATGGAATCGAATTATTATCCTTTCACTTAACAGTTGAATGCGTCGGCAATTACATCACAAAGATACTGATTGAATATATTGTGTTTCTTTTTTAAGGTTAAATTGATTTAATATTCAAGTTATTTCTTAATGATACACTTAAAAACAATAAACTTAATTAGCATTCAAAAAGCAAACGATCACATTATTGTGTAAAACAATCAAATGTTTTAAAAGTCACGAGTTAAAATTTGAAATGACTTATAGTTTAATTGGAATTTAGATGTGAACGTTTTAAAATGAAATAATATATATTTTTTTTTTGTATCTCTCTCTATCGGTGGGTAATAGAATTAAGAGATAATTAAAAGTTTTAACTTGAATTCGAACCCACAACAAAAATTATTTTTCGGTTTGATAATTTAGGGTAGGTTTAACTGAGCAAGCCATGATATAACAGTATTTATAGACGATTTAAGATATTCAATAAAAGAAATCATCTAAATTTCTAATTTAATTGAAGGGTTTACTGCTTAAAGTACTACAAAATGAGTACAACACGATGCATAGTTTTTTAATTAATTATATTTTTCGAAAGGTTAAATTGAATTATTGATAAACTTAGGATTTATGTTTAAAGTGAATAAATTTGATATGTTAGGTTCACTTAATAACAGAGAGTTGAATAAGTTATTTTTAATAAAAATAAAGTTTTTAAAGTTAAAAAAAATGTAAGTTACGTTAAAAAAGTTAACAAAAGTATAGTTTTAAAAAATTTAAAGTTTACAAAAAGTTTAAAAATCTTTAAGTAAATCAAAATTAACTTTTTAATTTTAACTAATGGGAGACTATAATCTAACTGTTTATCCTTGTAACCAACTGATGCATATCAAGTATCTGCACATGTGCAGTAAAAACATACACTAACTTGAGTCCGATTTTAAATTATTTGCTAATTTTTATACAGCTCGATTACCTTTCAGAAACAAAACAGAATGAAATACTTACCAAAAAACACGTCAACGTCTTATACTTACTTTCACTTAACTAATCTTTCTACATTAGCTTTGCTAGGGGGCGCTGCAATCGCTGCTAGAGGCGCTACTAGTTTCCGGTTTGTGACGTAGTTTCCGGTTTGCGATAAGAACAAGGTTAAAATAAAACCCACGTGCATTCAGTTGGTGTTGTTTACCTGTACCTTGTTATAAGCCGTTTGCCTTCTCTTGGTCACTCGCTTGTCCAGACTTGTTTATGTGCTGCACGCCTGTTTTGCTGACTCATCTCTTGCTTTAACTGTTTGGACTTGTCTGATGTCAACTATCTCAGGTCTTTTGTCATAGCTTGAATGTACTTTATGTCGATCACTTTAATATAAAAGTTATGTCCCAACTTACTTAAACTTTGATAAAAATATTATTTATTTATAAATTATATCAAATTCTTATTTTTCTAACACATTTACTAAGTCACTTTCGTTCAAAAATATGGTAAAGCCCGATTTTAAATTGAAGTTTAGGATAAATTCCCCAAATTTTGTAACATTTTAGCACTAATAAGAAATATTGTAAACACCCTGTACATAAAAAATAATATTAAATTCCCCAAATTTTGTAACATTTTAGCACTAATAAGAAATATTGTAAACACCCTGTACATACAAGTTTTGTAAAAATAATATTACTTATGGCTAACTCGTTTAGTCGCATGATAAGAACCTTCAATATCGCTAAAATCAGTGTTAAACGAAAATACAACCATAGGTTTTACCGTCTAATTACATGTCTTTACATATTATTTTAAAATGTAAAGCATTATATCTGAACGAATGATATAAAAAAAAGTTAGAATAGATCACATATTTTTGTTATTAAAAAAACTTATATGCAAACACACACTTACATTTTAAATTTATAAATTTAAATTAAAATACTTTAAAAATTCTTAAATATTCTTATTTAAAAATATTTTATTTTTAATTTAAATTTATAAATTTAAAATATTTTACTAAGTTTAAAAAACATGGTGAATCGTTTGTCGAGTCTTGTAACCTTGTAAGTGTGTGTTTGCATATAAGTTTTTTTAATAACAAAAATATGTGATCTATTCTAACTTTTTTTTATATCATTCGTTCAGATATAATGCTTTACATTTTAAAATAATATGTAAAGACATGTAATTAGACGGTAAAACCTATGGTTGTATTTTCGTTTAACACTGATTTTAGCGATATTGAAGGTTCTTATCATGCGACTAAACGAGTTAGCCATAAGTAATATTATTTTTACAAAACTTGTATGTACAGGGTGTTTACAATATTTCTTATTAGTGCTAAAATGTTACAAAATTTGGGGAATTTAATATTATTTTTTATGTACAGGGTGTTTACAATATTTCTTATTAGTGCTAAAATGTTACAAAATTTGGGGAATTTATCCTAAACTTCAATTTAAAATCGGGCTTTACCATATTTTTGAACGAAAGTGACTTAGTAAATGTGTTAGAAAAATAAGAATTTGATATAATTTATAAATAAATAATATTTTTATCAAAGTTTAAGTAAGTTGGGACATAACTTTTATATTAAAGTGATCGACATAAAGTACATTCAAGCTATGACAAAAGACCTGAGATAGTTGACATCAGACAAGTCCAAACAGTTAAAGCAAGAGATGAGTCAGCAAAACAGGCGTGCAGCACATAAACAAGTCTGGACAAGCGAGTGACCAAGAGAAGGCAAACGGCTTATAACAAGGTACAGGTAAACAACACCAACTGAATGCACGTGGGTTTTATTTTAACCTTGTTCTTATCGCAAACCGGAAACTACGTCACAAACCGGAAACTAGTAGCGCCTCTAGCAGCGATTGCAGCGCCCCCTAGCAAAGCTAATGTAGAAAGATTAGTTAAGTGAAAGTAAGTATAAGACGTTGACGTGTTTTTTGGTAAGTATTTCATTCTGTTTTGTTTCTGAAAGGTAATCGAGCTGTATAAAAATTAGCAAATAATTTAAAATCGGACTCAAGTTAGTGTATGTTTTTACTGCACATGTGCAGATACTTGATATGCATCAGTTGGTTACAAGGATAAACAGTTAGATTATAGTCTCCCATTAGTTAAAATTAAAAAGTTAATTTTGATTTACTTAAAGATTTTTAAACTTTTTGTAAACTTTAAATTTTTTAAAACTATACTTTTGTTAACTTTTTTAACGTAACTTACATTTTTTTTAACTTTAAAAACTTTATTTTTATTAAAAATAACTTATTCAACTCTCTGTTATTAAGTGAACCTAACATATCAAATTTATTCACTTTAAACATAAATCCTAAGTTTATCAATAATTCAATTTAACCTTTCGAAAAATATAATTAATTAAAAAACTATGCATCGTGTTGTACTCATTTTGTAGTACTTTAAGCAGTAAACCCTTCAATTAAATTAGAAATTTAGATGATTTCTTTTATTGAATATCTTAAATCGTCTATAAATACTGTTATATCATGGCTTGCTCAGTTAAACCTACCCTAAATTATCAAACCGAAAAATAATTTTTGTTGTGGGTTCGAATTCAAGTTAAAACTTTTAATTATCTCTTAATTCTATTACCCACCGATAGAGAGAGATACAAAAAAAATATATATATTATTTCATTTTAAAACGTTCACATCTAAATTCCAATTAAACTATAAGTCATTTCAAATTTTAACTCGTGACTTTTAAAACATTTGATTGTTTTACACAATAATGTGATCGTTTGCTTTTTGAATGCTAATTAAGTTTATTGTTTTTAAGTGTATCATTAAGAAATAACTTGAATATTAAATCAATTTAACCTTAAAAAAGAAACACAATATATTCAATCAGTATCTTTGTGATGTAATTGCCGACGCATTCAACTGTTAAGTGAAAGGATAATAATTCGATTCCATTCAAATACGACTTTTCATTTTATTTTTCTATGTTATTTTTCTTATGTAGGGGGAAATTTCAAAAAGTAATCAAAGTTGTAGTTTTATTTCTCAAATATCTTAAATCTCAACTCAACTTCGTGTAGAAAAACCTACCCTAAACTATAATTTTATGACTTGGTCAGTAAATATGTTATCAGTGACGTCATGTGTGGGAGAAAAACCTATCTATAATTCCTAACATCATGTCTTATCTTGTGAGTGATTAAAAGTAACACATTTTCAATCAATTCTCATGTAGTTTAAGTAACATATAATAAATACCTCGAGTTTATTTCACCAAAAGTAAAATTTCCTTTAAATTTTTCATGTTTTATAGAATTTCAACAAATGTATTCCTACTTTGTCTAAGACATTCAAAATGTTTAACAGTTGCTTACTTAAAATTTTATAAAGTTTTATTTTTTAAATGAGTGAGGTTAAAAAATTTCACTATTAAATTCCACTAAGTTGAATTTTTTACAGGTATACTATTTCCACTGCTTTGAAAGTGTTGTGTTGTTTAAAAAAAAAAACTTTAACAATGTGTAAGTTATTAATTTTCCTTAGTTTAAAATATTGTATAAGTGTAAAGTTATTATTTTTCTTAGTTTGAAACATTGTCTAAGTGTAAAGTTTACTTAAATTTAATTATTTTCTTTTGTCAATCTAATGAAATGTTTATTTGTTGCTAATTTTCTAAAATTTATAACCAACTAGATAGTTTTAAAAAAAAACTCTAACAATGTGTTATGTCTAATTTTTCCTTAGTTTAAAATATTGTCTCAGTGTAAAGTTATTATTTTTTCCTAGTTTGAAGTATTCTCTAAGTGTAAAGTTTACCAAAATTTAATTTTTTTCATTTATCGAAATGTTTATTTTCTAAAATTTGTTACTTTATGTTAAATTTTCTAAAATTTTTAACCAACTATATATTTTTCCAAAACCTCTAACAATGTGTTAAGTCTATTTTTGTTAGATTAAAATATTGTCTCAGTGTAAAGTTATTATTTTTTCTATCTTCCATGTTCCGATATAAAGGTGATAATCCCAAGTTTCCAATATACAAGTGAAAATACATTAAAATATTTAAATGTTGTAGAAAAATGGGTGATATCTGAAATTTAATAGTTCAAACAGCTTCCGGGTAAAAATCGTCTACACGTGTTAAAAATGGTAATCATTTTCCCAACAGACAGTTCGACACAGGTAAAAATGAGTCACTCAAACATGCATATAGCAAGCTGATAACAAGTTTAGATTGGAAACGTAGATAGACTATCTTGAAAAAATTTTAGGTGAGTCAATTTTTATTATAAAACTCTTATCTCATGTTAAAATCTTTTTTTAAATTAACATTTTGTCTAAGTCATTCAAAATACACAACATCAGTTTTAACAGTGTGGGTTAAAGAAAACACTTTTTTCGCAATCAAACTATTTTATTCATCATTTAAAATAACACACATCAAATAATTCTGTCATATTAAGATGTATACAATTCTAATTTCAAAATTTTTGTAATGTCCAATAAGTCACTCGTTCAGTGAAATCTTAAAATCAGTTAAACAACTTGTAAAAGGCATTCTATACATGCACGTTTTGATCTGTTAATTCCACTTCACATATTTCGCATATCATTTTGTCTTTTAATTCACTATAAGTTCGAACTAATCTATAAGCTTCACTATCAGTTCAAATAACAAATCTTTCAAACAGGGTGATTTCGCAATGTTAGGTAAAGCTTTATGAAATGTATCACAATGTTGTAAAAAATCAGATTCACAATTAAATATTTCACAACACTTTGTACATGAATGTTGTTTTGCTAAGTTGTGAGTTTTCTTATCTTTCAATAAGTCTGTCTTTCTTGAAAACAATTCGTTGCAATCACTACACTTGAATTGTTTGGGCGATTTGTGCGAATCTTTTGCGAAAAAACTTCACCACACACCTCACAGCGAAAACACTTTTCCTTTAGATGATTTTTCATGTGAAACACTAAGTTAACTTTTCGAGGAAATGTTTTGTTACATGACTTGCACAAATAGGGTACCTTTTTAATTGTTAAAGGTGACATGGTTTTATCACCTTCACAAGACTGCATGAATCGTTCCATATCAACTTTAATACTTAGACGAAAATCACAACCTTTTACATCAATCACAAAGTATTGTATAGCATTAAACACTTTGTTCGTAAAATAACATTCTCATGTAGGGGGTGCTTGTTTCAAAATACTAGCATTTTATTGGTTAAAAAAAGTCACATGCAAAAAGTTTCTTTTCTTTTTTTCGATAAAGTTTATAAAACTTAGAAATGTATTAAAAAAAAAAGTTTTAAAATCGTAACGTATTTTCCTTAAAGCACTCTCCTTTTCTAATATTCCTAATTAATTTTTTTTAAATATTGTATACAATTTCCCTTATTTAAATATTGTGCAAAAGTAAAATTTGAATGTTCTGTCAATACTATTTTCAAATTCAAAATAAAATTAATTAAATCAGCAAAATTTGTATTTGGTCACTTCATATAAACAAAGTAATGTTATCTGACGGATGTATTTCCTGTTTTAAAATATGCATAACGAATCGCGTTTATCAATACCTTATGTGATATTATCTTGCATCCTATGAAAAGATTTATTCTGTAATACCATGTAAAATGGTCTTAATCACACGTCTTAAATAATTTCCTGTTTCAACATATGCATAACGAATCATGTTTATCATTATCTTATTTTGCCTTCTATATGAAAAGATTTCCTCTGTGACCACATGTCAGCAGAAAAGTTGTAGAATTCCAATGGTCTTAATCGCATGTCTATTACTGTGAATGTTGTTATGTTAAAATGCAGCATAATAATAATGTGTGAGTAGTTTATATTTCTTTAATAATAATAAAAAATATGTATTTTATTTAAAGTTAGTGTCATCTACCTAACTGCTTTAAAAAATTAAAATTATGTTAGTTATTTTTCAAAAGCAAAAATCTTTCGACTGCTTTTAAAATGTTGTATTGATTTTTCAAATAAAATCACTTAAGTATCATACTTTTAACTAAAATAGGTTAATAATTCAAATATGTGACGTTAAAAAACTAGATGTCGTTCTCTTTTTTTAAATGTTGGTTGTATAATGTCAAATCTAATGAAAATTTATTATAATCGTATAACTCTAAACAAATACCTGCTCTCAAGTTAAATTATTGCTAAAAATTGTTCATATGAAAGGGAAAAAAATCTTTAAAATTGTTTTGTATATATCATATTGTATGTTTTTATATCTAATATTTTGCATGTCAAATCACTTATTAACTGAATGTAATGATTATGTCTTGTGTGTTGTAACTGGTTAGTTTAGGGTTGATTATCTATATTAGGGATAAGTGTCTCTATGTAGGTCTTTCTAAGGGATCCTAACTCGTATTGACACAAAGTTCGAAAAAAAAAATTCCGAACAGTTAGGTCGACGAGCGCAAGAAGTTTAAATTTCAACGTCTAGTAGCTTTAAAATCAGAACCTTGCACCTATAGGTGAGGTTCTTATGTGTGTATAAATTCTTAAATGTTTGTAAGACACTTTGGGAAATATGTTATTTAAACTTCCCTTAAAAAAGTTAGCTATTGTAAGTTAATATATATCCGGATTTCGCCGAAAACTCTGAATGGTTAGGTCGACGAACTCGAGAGAAGTTTAAACAAAATTCCGAACGGTTAGGTCGACGAGTGCGAAAGGTAAACGTCTACCAGCTATTTTCGTGTTAGATTTTTATAAAACAAAGTAATCGCATTACTTTCATTTACATGGCTATCACAATTTTCATTTTAAATCCTTAAAAATTTAGCCATTACATCTATTTTAATCTCATTTCAGTTAATACTTAAAGAATAATTTTTTTATATGAAACTTTTATAAAGTCAAAAATAATGGGTTCGAAGAAAATTCCGAACAGTTAGGTCGACGAGCGCTAAAGATGTGAATGTCTACATGCTTTTTAATGTTAAACTATAATAGTTAACAAATATAATCGAAACGTATGATTCCTTTTTCGATAAATAAACTTTTAGAAAAATGCTGTCAAAGTCGATCATCTTCTTTTATTTAGCAACTCTTAGTGAATTTTCATTTTAACTCTCTAAAAATTTAGCCCTCGCATCTATTTTAATCTCATTCACATTTAAGTTAATGTTTAAAGAATGAAAAAAAAAAATTCTTTTACAGGTGAATTATAAGTAAATCTCATGTTAAACTCTGAACAGTTAGGTCGAAGAGCGCGAAAGGTAGCACATAAATATTTCTTTTACAGGTATTATTTTTATAGCAGGGTTCCTACCCCTCAACTCCACTAGCACTGTTGACATTCTGTTACTAAAAATTTAGCCCTCACATCTATTTTAATCTCATTCACATTTAAGTTAATGTTTAAAGAAGGGAAAAAATTCTTCTACAGGTGAATTATAAGTAAATTTCATGTTAAACTCTGAACAGTTAGATCGCCGAGCGCGAAATACAAAAAGTATTGTTTGTTGTATGCGAATCGAAGGTAACAATGAGTGGTGTGGCGGCCATGCGACCCCTGCTTAGTCAGATAATACAACCTATATAAAATTATTTAAAATTTTGTATAGGTTGGGGGGCCTTTAGCTATCACATACATCAAGCAAGACTTGTTTTTTTTTATTTCTAGGTTCCGTGAAGCTGAATTTCCTCATAGACACTCTACATCTTTAGCAGACGTCACACATCTGATTTCCCGTATGACACAACTCTCGCTTAAACATAATAATAATTAAACCCTTTTATTTCGTTACAGGTCTCTCGCAGATGACTGATGAAGCAGGATTGACAGATTTAAAAAAAAAAAATTGTGGCGTTATGAATTGATTTCATAGCGGGTGGTTATGGTCTAGTTTGAAGTATTGTCTAAGTGTAAAGTTTACCAAAATTTAATTTTTTTCATTTATCGAAATGTTTATTTTCTAAAATTTGTTACTTTATGTTAAATTTTCTAAAATTTTTAACCAACTATATATTTTTCCAAAACCTCTAACAATGTGTTAAGTCTATTTTTGTTAGATTAAAATATTGTCTCAGTGTAAAGTTATTATAAGCCCCCCTAAAAATAAGCCCTCCCCTCACTCCCTTATCGGTTCAAAAAAATTAAGCCCTCCCCTACTTCACTTCCTCTCTTATCTTCCAACACTTCCGGTTCACTTCCTGTCTTATCTTCTTTCACTTCCTGTCTTATCTTCCATCACTTCCGCTTCCACTACCAGGCTCACTTCCGGTACCCACCTCCACCACGCACACAGCGCCTGCTGACGTGAAACGAACATTCTTCTACTACTAACGTGTACTTTATTTCTTTGGTATAAAATACAGTAACTCTAGTTAATCGTTAATAGCGCGCATGCGTGAATCATTAGCTAGTAGTTTATAAGTAGGGATTCTTCAAAATTCACGCAACACATGCTTTTATTTATCTATTTGATTAATTTAATTGGGAGTTTAAAACTTAATTGGTCATTCACATCAATTCCCGCTACCCAGCTAGAACTGCACGATCACTCTTTTAATTTTTACTTACTGTACCTCTGTACCGCCGATTACTGAGATGTTGGCTAGGATGTTTCGAATGGTTTTCTAAATAAGTAACCATTATTTTAAGCTTGCACACATAATTCCAACAGATTACAAAAAAAAAAAAAAATCGTAATTTTGCAAAACAGTAATTTTGCAACAGTATTATTAAGTTCTCAATATTATATGTGGAGCAAGTGAGCTCTTCTGAAATGAAAAATATCCGAAATTAACATAGATTTCGGCTTCATATTGGGAAGAATATTAAGTACACTTATCCAAAAAAAATCAATCTTGATGTAAAGATATTCTAAATATCTAAATAAATTGTTTTTTTTTTTTTTTTTTTTTTTTTTTTTTTCTCGCTGTGATGAAGCATTTTGTTTGTGTTAAGGTATATTATTTGAATCTAGACAAAAAAGTAACCTAAAAAAAAAAAAGTGACAGAAAAAACAAGAGCGGAAAAAAAAAGTGACCGGGAAAAAAGTAACCGGAAAAAAGTGACAAGGAATTGATAAATATTGAACTTATTAATATAAATAAGTGTTAAAAACTAACGAGGTATAACAAATGTCTGATTTATATCATTCCCGTAGGCGAATATTTGCTGTAAATCTTTGTGAATATAGTGTAAAAAGGTGAGACTATTTGCGTACGAGAATGCTCGTATTCATCACTTACTTGATTTTTGACATTCGCGAACGCGAATACGAATATTTCTCGTCAATGTCTACGAATGCGGATATTGAAAAGTGGTGTGAATATTCGCATACGGGAATACTCGTTAACATCGACGAAAAATATTCGTATTCGCGTTCGCGAATGTCAAAAATCAAGTAGTGATTAAAACGAGTAATCTCGTATGCGAATATTCACACCACTTTTCAATATTCGCGTTCGCGAATGTCAAAAATCAAGTAGTGATGAATACCAAGCATTCTCGTACGCGAATATTTTCACTTTTTTACACTATTACTAATAGCATTCACAAATATTTACAGCAAATAATCACCTACGGGAATGATATAAATCAGACATTTGTTACCTCGTTAGTTTTTAACACTTATTTATACCAATAAGTTCAATATTTATCAATATTTATCAATTCCTTGTCACTTTTTTCCGGTTACTTTTTTTCCAGTCACTTTTTATCCGCTCTTGTTTTTCCTGTCAATTTTTTTCCGGTTACTTCTTTCCGGTCACTTTTTTTCCGGTTACGATATTATTTACGTATGTAAAAAGGTATATTATTTACGTATTGTTATTAATCATCATAATTTAAGTGTGCCGTAAATCTTATTTATGAGCTGAGGTGTGCTGCAAAATTTTAATCGTGTGTTCATGTGTGCCGCGGGATAAAAAGGTTTAAAAACACTGATGTTAAAAGGTATATTATTTACATATGTTTTTTAATCATCATAATTTAAGTGTGCCGAAAAGCTTAATTATGAGCTGAGGTGTGCTGCAAAAGTTGAATCGTGGGGTCCATGGCGTGCCACGGAATAAAAAGATTTAAAAACACTGATGTTTTTTGTCTAAATGTTTTTAAATTATAAAAGTTTCTCATATCATATATGAAGGATTCAGTGAAAAAAATCACTTCAATCTACTTTTTCATGAAATTGAATTGTTAATATCATGTGTGCACTATAAAATTTCGGAACAGGGATTTTTGCACACTGTTAATAATAGTTTTAAAAAACTTGGCAATAGGTAATAATCTGTAAAAAAAAAAAAAAAAAAAAAAAAAAAAGCCACACTGCTCCCCAAAAAAAACGCATTTTTTTTTTTTTCAGTGCATTAATATTTTATGTTTCTGTAAAATATTATATTTAAGAGAATTGAATTCACTGTAATCGTCTGTTATATATAATGAAAGTTTTATCGCTTTATAATATTATAGAAAATAATCGCATGATTACACGTATGAATCCCACTGTAGTTTATTTATTCGTATAAAGCGTCTTATTGTGACGAAAGTTATTAATACCACTAAGCTACAATAGTATTAATATGTAGCTCAGTGATCCATATAAGGCTAATCAGATATTTGCAAAACCACAAAACATCTTCAATTATTGGAGAAATTAGATTATATCGCGATTAAAATATTGTTAAATGATTGCATATGAGGTCAAAAGTAACGCAATAGTAAGCAAAAGAAAAAGACGAATTTAGTAATCACTATTTTAAACATTATTATATTTAATTTTTAAAATATGTCTTTCGATCTAATATTCACGCTAATAGCCTATAATCTTCCCTGAACTCTTTTATTTTTCAGTCTCTTCATGTCGGTCTCGTTCTATATCATTATTTGGGATTTCATTTCGTTTTAATCACTTTAAACTGTTATTTTTCGATAATATTTGAAAGTTTTCCTTAACTAAATAAATAGTTTATCTTTATTAGTTGCGATCCTGTTGCCTCGTTCTCATTCACTGGTAAGAACGAGAAGCCAGTGTCTCCTTATTTCAAATTCATATCAAATTATTTTTCAAATTAGAGTCTTATCTCCATTATCATAATGATTATAGCAACAAGAGGATATATGTTTCAAAACTTGAAGTCTGAGTTAAGCAGTGAAAAGAGTTTTACAGGCTGAGCAAGGCTAAATCAACTTGCGGTTCACTTTATCGGAGTACGGTGTCGTCTCAAATTTAATCGAATAAAAAGGTTTTAAGTGGCGAAAAACACTGAAAATTTATAAAATTCAAAAAATCATAACTCGGTCAGTTTTGTTCATGAGTAAATTTACTCTTTTTAATGTTCTTAGACGCATGGTAACGTTTTTCTAAATGTATCGTATATGGGAAAAGAAAAGGCTACATAAAAAATTAAATTTCGAATTTTAATATGTATATAGTCCTTTGTAAAACAAGTGCCATTTCTGAAAACTATACTTGATTTGTATACTTTATGTAATTGGTAGTATGCTTCTATCATCAGAAGCTTAGGAGATAATTGTCAATACCTCTAAACTAGATTGTACCGTCAAAGGTTAACGGTAAACAACTTAAAGGTCAAACAGAAAAAAAGGATCATAGCATCATTAAAATGTTAGAAATTTTTATAGAATATTTCATAGTAATAGTTAAAAGAAATAAAAACCTCTCCTTTTATAACCTGGCTAGGGACCGGCTACATATTAACAATTTTTGCACGGATACAGATAACAGAACATTTTCCAGAACTAAAAGAAAATATCTTCGGGTTCTTTTTTTTTTTTCTTTTTTTTCCCTAAAAGCTTTCCAAAAAAAATTTATTAGTTTTATCAAATATAAACATTTAACTGCATTAAAATCCAATAGATGGCAGTTTTTTATATAAATATTTTCCCTTCATTTTGTTGATTTTTTTATTTTATTTATTTATTATTATTATTATTATTATTATTATTATTATTATTATTATTATTATTATTTTGATTCAAAAAAAAAAATCACCTGCTTTTCTTAATATATATATACCTTATCGATAAATTGCAATTTAAAAAATATACCAAAATTTGTAAATTCAATTTATTTAATCGATAATAACTAAGAACATATACCAAAGCTTTTAATTGAAATTTTTAAATACAAAATCATTAATTAAAAAATATATTGAGAATGGCAAATTTTCTTTAATAATAATGAAAAAAAAATCTATAACTTTTCTTCCCAAAATAACATATAATAATTTAGATAATTGAACTGAGTTATCAAAATATACTAACAATGTCTAAGAAACATCTTATGACAGGTCCGGGGTTCTAATCCACGCTCCCTTTAGATAACCAGGATTTCTCTTTCATGCGGTTAGACTACTCGGCCATCTCGACTTCGCTTAATGTCCCTCTGAAAAGAAACCAGTTTAAAACTGGTTTTAAACCGTTTAGCAGGTTTATCAACAGAATCCATTTCGCACCAGTTTAACACTGTAGCAACAGAAAAGCACTGTAAAGGGCTCTTTGCGGCCAGATCAGCCGAAATCAGTCAGATCCACTTTACGTTTTAAATATGTAGATTTTGAATCAACTACTATATTAACACTGGATGAAATAGCTGGAGTTCGATATATTTCTTAGAGTATATTTTTTGCTACGTTAAATTTTAGAGCAAGCAGCCTATCAATTGATTTTTGTTTTTATTAATCTTCTTTGCAGAAAAGCTCATATCATTGCACTGTGATTTCAAGAGGGAAACAAGTATTTCAATATATTTTCCCGCAATATTTGAAAACTCCCTTTTGAATAACAATCGAAATTTGATAATTAAATGAATAATCCTTAAAAATTTTCGCGGTACACCTAAGGACCTCCCACGCAGCGCAGAAAATCAACATGAGCCCGGGCTAAAATTTTTTAGGAACCCCCCCCCCCCCCCTACATATAGATATGCACCAGAGACGTTGAGGTTTTAGAAGGTATTAATAATATTAATACCTTAGTATTAATTAAATTCGTTATTTTTAAATAAAATTAGTTTTTAACGAATTTATATGTTCATAACAACTAATTTTTTAATTAAAAAATGTCAATTAATATTTTTAATTAATTCCCTTCTTAAATTAAATTTATGCTTAATTAATAATTATGTACTATTTGTGATTTCTGAGCAAAATACTATTTACATAATAATATGAACATATAATTGTATAGTAATAAGAACCAAATTTTACGTAATTTTCCATAACAACATAGACAGATATATTTATAGCATATGGCACGTTATATTATTTTCACATGGAATGTTTCTTTCAACCATGAATGAACCATGAATCTTGAAGTAGACTGTTGTAAATCAGACCAAACATAAAGTTTGTTGCTTAGAATATTGTATGTTTTTCATTCCTATTCCACGCAAAAATAAGATTTAAACTTTGAAAATTCATAAAAAATGTTCTTTCCATAAAATTGTATATGTATATTCACTGTGAAAAATTTTCTTAAAATTTCAGTAGATGCACCGTAAATTAACGGTATTTGTACCGTTTTAACTCTTTACTGTATGAGTACCGTACTTCTAAGGTATATTAAGCGTTAAAAAAGCGTACATTTGTCATTTCGATTATAAACGGTATTTATACTGTAAAATGATTGTTTTTCAGTAAAAAATAGCTATTTATACGGTAAAATAATTATTTTTCAGTAAGGAAAAAGCTGGTAGCCCCGCCTCGATGTACGGAAACCTCTGAAGTGATGCTCTTGCTCTTGTTACGTAATGCATGCAGGCCTCAGGAGGGGGGAGGGGGGGGTGTAGCCGGTACATATACTTTAAATATTTTACGGTACATATACCGTCCAGTTAAATTACTTTATATATACTGGTCACAAAGTTGCCAGTATATGTACCGTAATTTTTGACCAACATTTTTTACAGTGTTGTATTCCCATAAAATTGTATATATTGTATTATTGTATATCCCTCGATATAGAAGGGTCTTTTTCTTTATACAGCGAAATAATAATGAATAAACTTGTGTAAAAATAAAACAGAATACTAGAATTACGTTAATTACATGTTTTTATAATACGGCACAGTGATTGAAAAACACTGGTTTAGAGTTAACCAAGTTACAAATGAATTGAACCACATCTCCCTGCAGCAACGTCTCAAAAGCATTTCAAAACTGTAAAAATTCCAACCACATCTCATTCTTTTATACTTTTATGGGATGATTTATCTGTAGAGGAATTGTGTGGGGTGTGATTCGGAGATATTCCATTCCATATACACTGGTTACGACGCCTCCACCCAAAATACCAGAAAGTTTCTGACTCCAGCTCAGATCGCTTTAGCAAAGCAACAAAAGCTTTTAAGATATGATATCTGGAGGGTTTTCTGTGTAGTCACCTGGGGTGTCCGGCTCTGGGGGTCCATTTGATCACTTAATCGTGAAATGGAAAAGTGCTCTAAGAAAGTGGGAGAGGCAGGTAAGTCTTTGTAGACAAAGTTCTGAACCTGACTTCTGACAGGAACAAGTATGGGCTTTGCTTATTCAAGTAAGTGAGATCACCGAGCAGATAAAAAAAAATAAAAAGATTCTGACTTTTGTGAAAAATCAGAAAAGCGTAGCGTAGAAAAGCAAACATATTGAATATAAACTCTGATAGTGATTGATAGGTGAAAAATTTATTCACTTCCAGATTATAGATATATGATCAGGGCCGTACCTACTCTGCAAAGTCAGAGGTGGCTATGAAAATTTTTGGCAGGCTAATTCACAGCTTGTCTTTTTTATCTCTGCTTTAATGATATACAAATATAGATAGAAGGGCATAAGCCCCACCCACCCCCTTCCCACATCATAAATTTTTTTATTACAGTTATTTTAAATGTTTAAATGTGATGTAGATGATATTGGTATTGAAAGAGTATGGAGTGCAAAGGGGGCTCAAGAGAAGTTGCTAGGGGGGAGGGGGAGTCTGAGAGTGGACGTACGTTTATAAAAAAAATGTGCAACCAGAATCGAAAAAGTAAAAAATAGTCATATTAGATCTGGGCCGTAGCTAGAGAGGTGCCTAGAGGGCTCTCAGCCCCCTACAAAACTTTGACACCCCCCCCCCCCCTGGAGAAGATTCCAAAGTCACGAAATGAAAATCTGTTCAAAAATCGAACTTAGTTTTGGGGCTTTTTTACAGTTTGCTACAAATACCAAATTGTAATATATGTATAAAAACTGCAAGTGTAAAAAACTGCACTGTGTTTTAAATTAGTTTAAATAAATGTTTTAAAAACAATAATAATTTTTAAATGCAAAAATACATCCTCGATTTTGTTATTTTTTTTTTATCATATAAAAATACAACATTAGAATCCTTAAGGGCAGAAAATATTCAGAAAAAAATTAAAGGTTGCAAATCTTTATGAAACAGGTGAACTGTAAGCTTTTTATTTACAATTTGACAGCATTACTTATTATTTTACCAGTATAATTATACACTTGTTATACACTGGAAATTTTTATTCTGCAGCCTTTACTTTTCTTAGTATAAAATGAAGTTATCATCGACAGTTTAATAAAAAAAAATAGTGCCTATATGAATATGCACTAATTTATCTTTCTATATAATACTTTTATAATATATATCTCTCTGTGTGTGTCTGTTTGTTTGTGTGTGCATGTGTCAAGGAGAGAGAAAAAATATGAGCCTCCCTTACATTTTCTTTACGCCCCCCCCCCCCCTATTATTCACTTCTAGCTACGGCCCTGTATTAGAGATCGACCTCAGCTATCCTATGTAAAAAAAAAAAAATAAATAAATAAATAAAAATATTCGAATTTAAACGGGAAATTCGAATATGACATATATTTTTTAATTTATTTTTGTTCGGAAACGCATGAAGTTGGCAGGTGTTCTTCTTCAGAAACTTTGTAATAGAAAGACGTTTTCATTTTTTGGTAAAGGCAGATCTTTCTGAAAATGCTGTCAAAGTCGGCGTTTTGAACCGAATTTCCGACGCCGCAACCCGAGAAAGGCGAAAAACGTGTCTTCACGTGACCAGAATCGCTTATAACTCAATAAGTAATTTATTTATCGAAAAATGGAAAACGCATTTTGATTCCAAATCGCTTCCATAGTCGGGTCTGCTAGTTTTATACTTTTCCGTTTAAAAAAAGAGTCAGAATGTGTGTCAGAAAGTTTCTCGTTGTTGAGCAGGTCATTTGAGAGAACCACCTTAAGGAAATAGCTTTAATCATACAAAACAAGAAAAAAAAATATTATTAAGAAACAAACAATAAACAATCTCAAGCATTTCATCTTTATAAATAAATTATCTGATTATAAACGTCATGCGAAATCCGCTTCATTCGCAACTGTCGAGATTTCAGCCGTATCCTTAAAATTTAAATACATTAAAACATTTTTTTTCAAAGTTGTTGTTTTGTTTTGTAATAACCTATGCGCATTATTAGGAAGTCATTAAAATCAAACGGCTGACTGACAACCAAGAATCAAGATGATTTCCAGTGGAGAGAAAAATTACTCTTTTCCCAGTAAAGAAGGGGAAATCTGACGTACTTCCGAGAAAGAAAAAAAAACGGATTCCTAATTAATGTTTTAGAGTGAATAATTGCAGGTTCAACTAACTAGACAAGGTTCAACTAGGAGTTACCCTAAATTAGGAAAAATTATATAGATTTAACTGGGAGTAAAGTAAATAACAGTTTAGGTTGATGTGGTTAAAACAGCTTATCGATGACAGGAATTAGATTCTTGAATGTTTTTCATTATTATTACTGTTATTATTATTAATGGTACATTTTCGTAATAATAATAATAACAGTTGCAAATGTCGTTAGTTGTAATAGTTATAATTTTTAAAGGGGACTTTAGTATTATTTTTTTTTTTTTCAAAATTTAAAATTAACGTTAGTTTTTTTTTTATATCTCGCCATTTATTGGATAATGTCCTACTAAATTCTAAGCATGTTTCGTTTTCGAACACTCGTTTGCTGTCTCTCATTTCTTTTCTTTTCTTTTCTGATTTTCATCACTGATAATACACTAATAACACTTTTTTTATTTCCATCACTGACGACTTTCATTACGTTCCAACATAGTTGAAAAGTGTTTAACGAAGTCGGTTTGTCTGTCCATATGTCTGTCTATCTACTGGCATCTCAGCTGCCAGTATTATACCGTAAAATTAATAGTAATAAACAGTAAAATAAGCAGTAATATACTGCCGGCATGATGTTATAGTAAACCTCAACAAGATACATCAATTTTGTGGCAATCGATGTATACTTACGAGAGTTAGAGCACGGACAGACTGACAGACAGACGAATCGAATTCAAAAAAACTTTTTAATTATGTTGGAAAGTTTTAAAAAATGAGAAGGTGGAACGTTAATCTGTTTCGTGGAACCTGAATAATTATATCTACTAATTTTATGACTTTACCAATAAAAATGATTTATTAAATGTGTAAAAAAAAAAAAAACCCAGCAAGTTTAAATTTAAGAAAAGCCTTGGAGCTATCTCTGTTAGATATATTTAATCCCTAACTTTTGCTCCCTCTTTCCTACGCTGCGACAAATTAATATTTCCAACTTCTTTTCTCTTTGTACTCTTCTAAAAATCTCTCCTTTTTTTTTTTTTAGTTGTTAAATTATTTGTAAAGTATATACTTAAGGTGGTTGTCCAAATGACCTGTTTAACAACGCGAAACTTTCTGCCGCAATTTTTAACTCATTTTTAAACGTAAAAGCATAAAATTGGCAGGCCTGACTATGGAAGCTATTGGAATCAAAATGAGTTTTCCAATTTTAGATAAATAGATTACTTATCGAATTATAAGCGATTCGGATAACGTGACGAAATGTTTTTCGGGCTTCTCGTGCCGCCGCTTTGGGAATTCAGTTCGAAACACCGACTTAATATTTTTGGAAAGATCTTTTGCCTTTACCAAAAAAATGGAAAACGTGTTCCGATTACATAGTTTTTGGATAAGAACATCTGCCATTTTCATGTATTTGCAAACAAAAATGAATTAAAAAATGTGTCAGAAAGTAGCCAGTTTGGATTTGAGAACAGCCTTAAAATTTTTCTCTAAATATCTACTTTCATTTTATTATTATTTTCTTCTATCTTTACATGAAGAAAGTATTGGAGTCATGAAAATTTTCGACTTCCGGTTTTTGACGGATTATAAGTTTTAGAACGCTTTAGGATTTTCTAAAAATTTAATATTTATAGAATTTTATAAGTGCATGTATGCATGCTACTGTATATTACTTAAATGAAAAACAAGTAGAAGTCTTGTTTTTTAAAAAGTTACCCGTAATTTTTTCGCCAACTTTAATTTATTTTATTTTATCATATTTTATTTTATCTCTTGAAATTTAAAATAAAGACTTTTTCAAACTCGGTTAAAAAAAAAAAAAAAAAAGAAAAGCAAAACCCTACCAAACTAAACTGTTGATATTATTATGCACCTTATGTAATATCAATTATTTATTTGTAAAAATATTATATTCGTCCTAATTATATTCTTCCTTATTGCTTGCATTACTTTAAGTTTTTCTGCCCCCCCCCCCCCCCCCCCAAAAAAAGGGCAAGTTTTTCTTTCTTTTTTTTTTTTTTTTAAACCAGCACGCTTTTGGGCGAGATGACTGGGTAAGGTTTCCGGGGTTTTCCTTGTACGAGAACGATAATTTGGGCGATAATTTTTCCGCATGGATGCCGGCAGAACTCAATCCAGGGAGAGGCAAGATTTTGGAACAGGTGTGCCTGTAGTCTGCGCAGAATGCGTTTTTTTTTAATGATAAATGTGAAAATTAAATAAGATACATTAAAATAATTTTGTAAGAACACTGCATGCAAGGCAGTTTTCAAACATATCAACATAAAAAACAATACATAAATGTAACAAATGGGATATATTAAAAATCCAAAAATAATATTTTACTGTTTTTTTTTTTTTTTTTTTCAAAAATAAAATAAACATTGAAATAAAAGTATATTGAGATAAAATTATCCTAGGCAGGGTAAATGTATATTTTTTTAATCGTGAAAGTGAAAAGTAACACAGGACTGAAAATTGTCTTCTACAGAGAGATCAGGGAGGAGGGGGATGAAAAATCCTTAGCCTTCCCCCCCCCTTCCCCCTCAGTGTTTAATTTTTTTGTCACTTAAGAATGAATGTTATTTTTATGTTATTTTTCCAATCATAGATAAAAAAAAAATTTAGTTAATCATCATAGAAAAAGAAAACATAGTTAATCATCATAGAAAATGAAAATTTAGTTAATTAAAGTTGAAAATCCAGAGAGAAACGATGGGCCCTCCTGCCCTCATTTGCTGGCGCCCATATTTTCCCAAAACTCTTTCATCCTTACCTCAGTCGAGTAATGAAGTCCAAAACATCTCTAGTCCAGTATCGCATTTCCTACATGGATTGTTTCACTTTATTAATCAATAGATGGCGCCTGTTGCCATAATCACCAAACCGAAATTCATTGATAAGAAGATAAAAATGGAGGAAGGCGGGAATGGGGAGCAGCCAAAAGGAGGTGGAAGACCACCCAGGGCGCTGAAGCCGCGGGTCTTGCTCGGTGGCGGACCACCCAAGTGGTAGCATTTCTCCAAGCGATCCGGTAGATGAAATTTCGCTTGCAGAATCACGTTGTCACAAGAGACAAGTGGTTTAAATCAATTTCAGCGAGTGCAGCGATTACGATGGAATCATCTGGAGGAGAAAGTTTTCATAGTTTTTTCCGATGTCACCTTGTGGTATCGCTCTCATAGTATGTTTAATTGGAAAGGAGGAGGAGCAAAAAGTTGTCAATGAATTTCTTTTCGGTGGCGACTTTTTTACATGAGCTGTTCTCATATACAAACTGGCTAGAAAATAGCGAGCTTGTTCTAGAGTTCTGCACGGGTCTCGTTGTTATACTGGACACGAACCCGATAATTCTATTTTACGTTGTCCTGAACCCTACGCGGACCAGGGGAAAAAAAATTTCGTTGGCCCGAACCCAACAAAAATAATTTACGTTCTCCCGAACCCCACTTGAAATCAAAACACTTCGACCCGAAATTAAATTAAAGTAACTCATATTTTAATGTAATTATGGGGGGGGGGGATAGTTTACAATTACATCTTTAATATCAATTTTATCTTTTATGTTGAAAAACAAGTGTAAATAATAAATATTTACGCATATATATTTTATTAGCCACACACAGGGTGGCTTATTCTTTCAATCTCTATCATTTTTCATGTTTATGAAAAGTCACAGCAATCCATCGTTGCCACAGATTAATCTCGGAAATGAAACATATGAAGTTACTTAAAAAATTAAGAACTCGAAAAGTATTTGTCACAAAATTGTTTTACAAACTGTGTTAGAATGGTAAAAAATTGTATTTTTCTTGATATAAATTTCAAATCTAATGATTATGTCGTTTTTCAAATATTAGATTTAAAAAATTACAAAACTTCACAATGGAGTACCGTAGCGAAACTTTTACGCGTAAAATGATAGTGATAAAGGCATTGTGGCTCGACGTGTATCATGTATACTGGCCATAGCATGAGTAACAAATTATAGTAAACTTATTATTCTGTTAAAATATAAAAGTGAATTTTGTATATACATTTTTAAAAAATAAAGAAAAACATTTTATCACAAACATCAACAAAATTTTGTCTCCTATTTATTCTCTTATTCCAAAGATATCGTTTTATCGTCTGCTGCCATAGCAACATGAATTAAATTTCATTAAAAAAAAACTGCTCAGTGGTAGAAAAATATTTTTCTAAATCGAATGGTTATTCAACAACTCAACACTTTAACAGGGGAATTTTTATTTGTTATTTAGATATTTTAAAATTGTTATTTGTCATTGAGTTTTTATTCTGAGTTACAGCTAGTTTATTTATTTTTTAAATAAAAGCCGTGTGTGGCAATCTATATTGTGCCTTATAGCAGAATTTTCCCCTCTTGTTTTATTTTATTTTTTTGAAACAATATTCTAGACTTTTTTTCTGGAAAACCTGGTTAAGAGGCTACTTCACTCAGGAGAAAACACCCGCTCGCTAATGTTAATCCTATGGGGGAAATAATTTACGATATATCGTTTGCATTTCAATATTTTTAAATGATTCTTTTTTTGCATTGGATAGCTGAAGTCCATCTCTATGCAAACTTCTTGGTATTTTTTTCGATTTGTGTTGCAGTTTTTTTTAATAAGGATAATTTCACTTTCGAATCCGGTTCCGAAAGTGAAAGTATCTTAATTTTAAAAAATTGTAATCAAAATCGAAAAAGTACAAAAGAGCGTGCATAGAGATTGACCTCAACTATCCAATGCAAAAAAAAAAAAAAAAAAAAAAAAAAAAAAGAAAAAAGAAAAAAGAATCATTTAAAAATATTGAAATGCGAACGAGATATCGTAAATTATTTCCCCCATAGGATTAACATTAGCGAGCGGGTGTTTTCGCCTGAGTGAAGTAGCCTCTTAACTCAAATTCGAAACGCAAGAATCGAAACCCAGTCCAAAACAATTGTTGTCCACCTGACCCGACTCGAGAATATCAAGTAGGGGTTGGCAGAACCCCTTTAATACTGAGAAAATAAGTTTAAAATATTAATTTTCTGAGAAGATATTTTAAAAATAAGAAGGCATCCCACGCCTATATATGCCCATATATATAGGTTTAACATTAGCGAGGGTAATTTGATATCTCAGTCGCATGCGTAATATGCACGCACAGTCGCCTGGTTGACAACCCCTGGAATAGGTTATTAACGAAAATATTCGCGTTCATTGGAAAAGGCACATGAATAAAAACACCAAAAAATTCATGCACATGGAATAAAAATAAATATACAAATGTGAATAAATAATGTGTCCAGTGTTGAATTCAGACACTTTTCTCCGTCAGGAATTTCTGTGGCTCCTGAGTGGGGAGGACATTGCATTTTTTTTAACCATTAAAAGCATAAAATCTCAAATCTTCCGGACGGGACATTTCAATTCTCCGGGGAGGGGGGATATCCCCCCGGGTCACCCCCTGAATTCAACACTGAATGTGTCGTTGGACTAGGAAAATGGAGCTTTGAGAAGAGTTTTTAAAATACTTTTTAAACGAATTCATTTCGTGAAGCTACACATGCGTAAAAGTTCTAATATTGCTATTCTGTTTTAAATTTCTTAGTTTCAGTTACTTTGTTTACTTATAAACAAGATAGTTCAAAATTGATATTTTCAAGATATAATCAATTAGTAATGAAGTTATAATAAAAATGCTTCAGAGTTATTGCGAAAGGAGTTCTGATATTTGCAATCGATATTAAAATGTATGGTGATTAAAGTTATTTAGTTAACAATGTAACATAAAAATGATTAAAAAACGCTTTGAAAAAGTTAAAAAATGTATACAGGGTGTTTCTACGATCATGGGACAAACTTGGACGAGTGGTACAGGACGCTGTAACAAACAATTTTTGTATAGGAAACCAGGGTCAGAAATTCAATTATATAGTCAAAAATAGAGGGCCCCTCCGTCCAATCCCAAGTCGCGTTTTCGTACATAACTTTAACAGTAGTGAAGAGACTTTAACGAAATCCTTACAGTAGGTTTATAGTATGTCTTGCGAATTTTGTTAAAATATCTTCACTACTGTTAAAGTTGTAAACGAAAACGCGACTTCGGATTGAAGGGAGACGCCCTGTATTTTTCACTATATAAATGAATTTCTGATCCTGGTTTCCTATACAAAAATTGTTTGTTACAGCGTCCTGTACCACCCCTACAAGTTTGTCGGATGATCGTAGAAACACCCGGTAGAATGGCCTTAAATACATTTCTCACTTATAACTTACATTGAAAATTTAATAAAACTGATTTTAAAAAGAAGTTCATTGTCTTCAACACTCACATGAAACATTATCGGATTCATTGGCACATGAACGAAAAAATAAATAAAACATTCTGTCGTAGAAAATAGCGAGCTTGTGATGCCTGTAAAACAGTTTTTTTCCGCAACAGAAATAACTGGTCGGATGTGCCAATTCAAAAATTTCTTTTATCTCATACATGATGTCAATACTTCAAAAAGCGTAATTTTTTAAATTATGCAATTTAGAATCCAAAAAATGCAGCATAGAAGCGCACGTGTTATATGATTTACACTATAACCTATAATAAGCACCAACTTATGTCAAGGTCTAACAGGATATGAAGTTTGATGAAATTCCGTGCATTAATTCTTGAAATACGAATGACTATATCACTAAAATCGTGTAAATCCTAAAAAATGCAGCACAGCAGCTCCACCTGCTTCAGCTACTTACATAAACCTAATCAGCAAGAACTTATATCAAACGTCTAACTGAATCTGAAGTTTGATGGAAATCCGTACATTAGTTATTGAGATATAGCTATTGTGGAAATCGTAAAAAAATGCAGCGTAGCAGCGCAACCTTTCGGGCAATTTACACCAAAAACGAATCTCAGCACCAATTTATATCAAGATCTAACTGGATCTAAAGCTTTATTAAATTCCTTGCATTAGTTTTTTAGATATGACTATCGCTAAAATCGTGCAAATCCTTAAAAATGAAGCATAGCAGCGTCACCTATTGGGCGATTTACATCAAAAACTAATCAGCACCGATTTATATCAAGGTCTAATTGAATCTAAAGTTTTTTTTTTTTTTTTTTTTAAGTACCGTGCATTAGTTCTTGAGATAAAGCGCCCACAAAATTTTTGTCACATACAGACACACACACAGACAGACAGACTCACAGAGAGACAATTTCTAAAAACAGTCAAATCGTGTTCAGGATCTTCTAAAACGTATAAATCCGTCGAAATCCGGAAGTCAATTTTTTTTTTATGAATCCAATTCTTTCTTCTTGTAAAGACAGAAGAAAGTAAATATGCGGAGAAGGAACTATTAATTTTCCATTAGATATTCTCCACATTTTTGTTATGAATTAGCAAGATCATTATAAATAAGTTTAAAAAAAATAATTGTATTGAAAATTTTATTGAACAGGTTTAAAAAAGAAGTTCATTTACTTCTATCCAATGAGAGTAAAACAGTTTTTTTTTCGCAAGCAATTCCTAATTTTCCATAGGTATGCTCCATGCTTTGGGGTAATTTACTGGAATCTACATAGATAAATGCGAAAAAAAAAATTGTATTAAAATTTTAATTAAAAAAAAGAGTTATTTGGTTTTTAGTCACCAGAAACACTAATGTCTGTAAAACAGTTTTTTTCTCTAATGGGGATATAGGGAAACGAGGATCTAATTCATAATTATCCATAGATATACCCCATACTTTTAGGATAATTTAGTGCAAACTTTTAGATAAAAAAAAAAAAAATAGAATAGTTGTATCGAAAATTTAATTAAACATATTTAAAAAAGAAGTTCCTGTATTTCTATATCCACATAAGAATGAATTCCTAAAAAACAGTTTTTCCATAAAAGATTAAAGATATATAGGAAAACGAAAAAGGTATTCCTAATTTTTCTTTAATATGCTTACTTTTGGTGTAATTTAGTGGGATCTTCATAGATAAATGCAAAAAATAAACTAAAATAATTCTAATGAAAATTTAATTAAACATATTTAAAAAAGAAGTTTCTGCACTTCTATCCACATAAGAATTAATTCCTTAAAAACAGTTTTTTCATAAAAGATATAGGAAAGCAAATAAGGTATTCCTAATTTTTCTTTGATATGCTTACTTTTGGTGTAATTTAGTGGGATCGTCATAGATAAATACAAAAAATAAACTAAAATAATTCTAAGGAAAAATTAATTAAACATATTTAAAAATGAAGTTCCTGTACTTCTATATCCATATTAAGAATGAATTCCTTAAAAACAGTTTTTCCATAAAAGATATAGGAAAACGAAAAAGGTATTCCTAATTTTTCTTAGATATGCTTACTTTTCGTGTAACTGAGTGCGGAATCTTCTTAGATAAATCCAAAAAGTAAAATAAAACAATTCTAATGAAAATTTAATTTAACAGATTAAAAAAAGAAGCTCCTTCACTTCTATTCACATAAGAATGAAGGCTAGGGAAACAGGTTACAGGGAAAACAGAGTAAACACAGCAAACCCTGTACAGACATAGGAAAGGGAAGAAAGTATTCCTAATTTTTCGTAAACCTGCTCCATACTTTTGGTGTAATTTGGTTGAATCCTTACAGATGAATGCAAAATAATAATATTATTAATAATAATAATTGTATTGAAAATTTAATTAAACTGATAAAACACGTTACCCTATTTTTCTCGTCTTTTTCTACCTTGTTCTGAGCGTAAGCAGGATTTTTGTTGGGAGGAGGGGATTCAAAAATACTTGGTGCCTACCTTCGGATGGAAAGAACAGTTAGTTCTAAAAAAGAAAAAAAACTTTCTAAAGTATTGCATACTTTTAACCAGGGCTTTACAAATTTGATAAAATCTGGATTTGATTAGGGGGTCATTTTGGGGTCACTACGGGTTAATGCATTTCAATGGGACTGAAGGTTGAAACAGTTATTAAGTTATTGAACAGTTGGCAGTAAACGAAGTCACAAAGTTGGTAACATGTCTCCAAATTTCGCGATATTTGATGAGAGAGATATTTGATAATGATGAAATGTTGGCGACATTGGTGAGATTTGGCGGGAAAATCGACTTTTAAAATTACCAACGCCAAAACACATGCTTGGTGCCAAATGAAAAAACGTTGCCAGATTCAGCGGTAGTTTGGCGACATTTGGCGAAAAAATTGGTTTTTAAAAGCTGAAGAAATTTTCTAGATTCAACCAATTAGAGTCCATGGAACGTCGATACAGAATTCGACAACAGAATTGAACCAATCAGGGTACAAAGAACTTTCTCAACACATGCTTGGCGCTAAATGAACGAATGTCGCCAAACTTGGTGACAGTTTAGCCACATTTGGCTGAAAAATTGGCTTTAAGATTCTGAAGGAAATTTCTAGAAATTCCGAATAGAAGTCGCGATACATCATTCAACCAATCAGAGTCCATAGAACGGTCTCGAAAACAGAATTGAAATGTAGTTTGGAAGGAGGTCCTTTCATTGTAAATATGTAATATAAGTAATAATACGAGTAAATTATCTTAAAAACGGCTCTAACGATTTTGACGAAATTTCGTATCCTACCGTTTTGGGGCACCAGAAAACCATTGGACTAGGTCACATGCTCGAGAAAATTCGATTAGTGGGTCATTTTGGGTCATTTTGGGTCATGGTCTAGCTAATTGTATCTAAAAAACGGTTCAAACGATTTTGACGAAATTTTGTATCCGACCATTTTCGGGCATGAGAAGTCAATTGGGCTGGGTCACACGTTCGAGAACTTTCGATTAGTGGGTCATTTTTGGGTCAACGCGAGTCAAATTAATTTTATCTAAAAAACGGCTCTAACGATTTTGATTAAATTTTGTGTCCTACGAGTTTCGAGCACGATAAAAGCATTGGGCTAGGTCACATGTTCGAGAAAATTCGATTAGTGGGTCATTTCTGGGTCATTGTGGGTCAATATCTAAAAAGCGGCTCAATTTACACTAAATTTTGCATCCAATGGTTTTCGGGCACGAGAAGACTGTTGGGCTAGGTCACATGTTCGAGAAAATTCAATTAGTGGGTCATTTTGGGTCATTTTGGGTCATGGTCAAGCTAATTGTATCTAAAAAACGGTTCAAACGATTTTGACGAAATTTTGTATCCGACCATTTTCGGGCATGAGAAGTCAATTGGGCTGGGTCACATGTTCGAGAACTTTCGATTAGTGGGTCATTTTTGGGTCAACGCGAGTCAAATTAATTTTATCTAAAAAACGGCTCTAACGATTTTGATTAAATTTTGTGTCCTACGAGTTTCGAGCACGATAAAAGCATTGGGCTAGGTCACATGTTCGAGAAAATTCGATTAGTGGGTCATTTCTGGGTCATTGTGGGTCAATATCTAAAAAGCGGCTCAATTTACACTAAATTTTGCATCCAATGGTTTTCGGGCACGAGAAGACTGTTGGGCTAGGTCACATGTTCGAGAAAATTCAATTAGTGGGTCATTTTGGGTCATTTTGGGTCATGGTCAAGCTAATTATATCTAAAAAACGGTTCAAACGATTTTGACGAAATTTTGTATCCGACCATTTTCGGGCATGAGAAGTCAATTGGGCTGGGTCACATGTTCGAGAACTTTCGATTAGTGGGTCATTTTTGGGTCAACGCGGGTCAAATTAATTTTATCTAAAAAACTGCTCTAACGATTTTGATTAAATTTTGTGTCCTACGAGTTTCGAGCACGATAAAAGCATTGGGCTAGGTCGCATGTCCGAGAAAATTCGATTAGTGGGTCATTTCTGGGTCATTGTGGGTCAAGATCTAAAAAGCAGCTCAATTTACACTAAATTTTGCATTCAATGGTTTCCGGGCACGAGAAGACTGTTGGGCTAGGTCACATGTTCGAGAAAATACAATTAGTGGGTCATTTTGGGTCATAGTCAAGCTAATTGTATCTAAAAACGGTCCAAACGATTTTGTCGAAATTTTGTATCCGACTATTTTCGGGCACGAGAAGACTATTGGGCTGGGTCACATGTTCGAGAACTTTCGATTAGGGGGTCATTTTTGGGTCAAAGCGGGTCAAATTAATTTTATCTAAAAAACGGCTCTAACGATTTTGATTAAATTTTGTATTTTACGAGTTTCGGCACGCGAAAATCATTAGACTAGGTCACATGTTCGAGAAAATTCGATTAGTGGGTCATTTCTGGGTCATTGTGGGTCAGTATCTAAAAAGCAGCTCAATTTACACTAAATTTTGCATCCTATGGTTTTCCGGCACGAGAAGACTGTTGGGCTAAGTCACATGTTCGAGAAAATTCAATTAGTGGGTTATTTTGGTCATGGGTCATGATATTTGAATTCAAATTTAATTTTGACCGAGCATTGCTCGGTCTTCCCTGCTCGTATGTAATATAAGTAATGTAAAATTTAGAAATATGTACATACTGGTTGTTTCTGGAAATAATACTATTAAAAAATATAATTCTTTATAGTAATAATACACCAAAATTTACTGTTATATCGAGTTGAACACAAAGATAATTTTAACCGAGCATAGCTCGGTCGTCCCCGCTGGTTTATTTTATAAAATGAAATAGTGAGGCAGAGAAACAATTTTTTGCTTATTTTCCATTCGAAGTCAGTCAAATAATTCTGATTTTGTTATTTTAAAATTTGCATTTGATGTTTTTTTGTTTTTTTTGCCAAATTAAAAATAAAAATAAAAAATATTTTTTGTTTGAATGTAATTTCTAAGTTTATTTTTTAATATTTTGTAACTTTACAACATCTATAATAAGACATCTTATGAATTTTAATTTAACATTGTGACTAAGTTGAATAATAGATGCTGCTCTTGAAAGAAATTGTAGGTAAAAAGCACATTGATTGTAAAAAAATAAACCTATTTTTGCACATTAGCCGACTCGAATAAAAAAACAAAATCTTTACGTGCTTATAAATTAAATCCCAGTATGAGAAATATCAAAACTAATTACGTTTGCAAAGTAATTCAAGAATTATGTAATATGCACTGGTAGAATAAACCATTCTCTCGAGCTCGTATTATGTAATCAGAACCGTCGGGTAGAGAAAACACTGCCGATTGTGCTAGGACTGCTAGGAATATTGTGCCCTTTTCTTAGATCAATTTTTGTACCAAAAAAAAAAAAAAAAAAAAAAAAAAAAAGCCAGATTTAATAACTTGATCGCCAGATGCAAAAAGTTGCTCGCCAATGGCGGTCTGGCGACCGCATTTGTCAAGCCCTGCTTTTAACAATTTCGTAAGCACAGCATTCCTTCCCCGTATAAGTATGATAGAATTTATGCATATACATTTATTTAAAAGAAAGGCATAGTAATTAAAAACTTTTAAAACCTCCCCCCATCCACCCCCCAAAAATAATAATCCTATCTACGGGGTTGGATTTTTCAACTTTTTTATTGTTTGATATAATTCGCTTTAAAAACTGAAAGATTACGGAAAACTGAAAATAGTCAGTCGTTATGTTAAAATAAATAAAAATAGCTAAACTAAAATTATGGTTTTCTTTTGTGTAATAAAATGCATAATGAAAATCTTTAAAACAAAACTAACATACAATGAAATTGAAAACATGCAATAATCAGTTCAATCACAATCACAAATAGTTTGTTATATTTATTTTCGCTGAATACTTTTTTATTCTTATATTTTTCAAAGATTATGGCCTCTCCACTGCACCCCCCCCCCCCCCTTCCTGCGTACGCCCATATTCTTCATCTGTAATTTTGTATAATTTGATGTAATTTTCTTAGATAGTGTCAAAAAGCTAAAATAACTGGCGTGAATTTTTTTAAAAATTGATATAATGAAGAAGTTCTTTGGCTTATATCACATGCGAATACATGCCTCTAAAACAGTTTTCATCGCAATGGACATAGAAAAGCAGGGAAGGAACTCCTATCTTTCTGTAGATGCGCTGCATTCTTCGTAATATGGAACAGTCTGACATGTTCAATAATCTAAAATTGCGTTGACTTTTTACATACAACTTTTCTTTCTTGATGTATATTCAAAAATTTGTACAATAGCCTTAAATTATTTTCCACCTATACTGAATTAAAAATTTAATTAAACTGCCGAAAAAGAAAAAGAAGTTCCTTTATTCTATCCATATGAAAGAATGCCTGTGTAACAGTTTTTTTCCGCATAATGAATCTGAAAAAAGAATTCCTACCTTTTTGTAGCTATGCTTCATAGTATTGGTGCAATTTGGGGGTAATCTTTGAAGAAAAGGTAGAAAAACTAATCTTTTCTTTATCTTTTCATCACATTACTTTTTTTCTTTGCCCGTCGCATTCCATGTTTAGAAGTATTAAGACGGCACTATAAGTTTGCCACTGTTGAACTTATTACTTTTATAGCTTTTATTATCATGATGATTCGACAAAAATACTTTTAGTACTGCATTTGCTGGAAAAGTTTGGTGATAGTTTAAAAAAAATATTTTTTTTATTGCTTTTTACGGGCAATATCAGCCTAAGGACTGACATTGAAATGACGTAATACTTAGTGTAACTTTTTTTTTTTTTTGTGTATTTATAATTGTATTTGCATCTTGTGTTTTTAAAAGTGTATTAGCATATTGTGTACATTTTTCTATAGTTATCACATTAGTGTATGGTTCATTAGAGATGTCAGTAGGTAATTTTCAGACACCTTGAAATGTGTGTGTAATTATAATAATGAAGAAACCTACCAAGGAACTGTTGAACTCGTCTCAGATATTACATAGTTTTAAGGAAAATTAGCCCCTAAATGGCATATTTTCCGCTAAGGTGGGGGGGTGTCAGGCTTTCACTGACAGCTGCGGTTTAAAACTATTGTTATGTGATATTATTTTTTTGTGTGCTTATCTACTGTGTACTGTAAGCTTTAAACTAACGTTCCTTTCCTATCTGGAATCTTATCCGAGTAGGGGGGGTGACCTGATATGAGAGGAAAGAATGTTTAGTATAGTGAAGGGAGTTTTTTGATTGTCATTGCAAGTCCATAGATAAGACAGACTTCACCCATTCTCTAAGATGAAAAATGCGTCATAAAGGGATTAGATGCTTGCAATGAAAAAATCCTAGCAAACAGCGCTTCAGCCCCGTTTATGAAGAGTGCTCTGGTGGTGACCGGAGAGAGAGATTAGTTTTAACCTGGTGGTGAAACGTGTAGGTTGTAGCAGAGAGTGAGCTCTGGTACAAGTGTGTTGAGAGAGATCTCTTGGAGTGGAAAGATAAAGTGTTTGTAAGATTAATAGTAATCTCTGGTAACTGTGAGTTAATTAACGTAGCATGAGAGAAGTATCGCGTAGCTTAGCAGTACACAGAACGTATTTTCTGTATTTTATTTAATGTGGAATCGGATCAGCTATATCCGAGTTCGTAAGTGTAAATATTGTCTTGTTATTTGTAAAGACTGTGTAAATAAATTATTCGTTTAAGTTTAATTGAAAGAGTTCGTCTTTTTCTCAATATACCTCTCATAACGTGACCGACCGATATCACGTAGTCATATCGGTGGTGACAGCATATTAAAAATACCGGATTATTCTTCAAAGTTGGGTGGACTTAGAGGGAATCCGACAAAGGCTTTTTTTTTTTTTTTTAAATTTATTGAATTTTCTTTTACGTAAGTTGGCAGCTATGTGTTGGTAAAGTAGCCATAAAAATATGCATAGGTTAAATAAGAAAATTAAAAGGGAAAAATAAAAGCTTTTGCATTTCTTAAACAACAGAAAATAGTTTACAGAAACATTTTAAATTTAGCTTTAAAATGTAAGGTAAATAAGAAGATTAAAAATAAAGCAACAAAAAAAACCCTGTTGCAAATCTCATTATAACTATTTTATTAATAATCAGAACTATTAACAATAAAAGAAGGAAAATGCAATTTAATTACCTATAATGATTAACATAGCTCATATCTGAGGTCGATCCAGGCAAAACTTAGAGTCCCTTCATAAATTCTATTTAATAAAAAGAGTCTTTTCCCAAAATTTAATGTAATGAAAAGGGACCATTCTCAAAATTCTATTTCACAAAAAGGATCCTTAATGCAAAATTCAATTCCATAAAAGTAAACTCCTCATAAACTTATCTTTGTAAAATTTCACAGGCATATTTTATAAAGATGAATGTTAAGATGAAAGTTTAAAGATGAAATAAAGATGAAAGTTTTTAAAGATGAATCTTTAAAATGGGAAAGAATTGTTTTTATATATAAAAAGTTACTATTTATATTTATTCATATGATTTATTTTCCCAACTCTGAACATTAAAATTTAACAAATTATATCAAATTTATTTTATGTTGTTACTAGCATATTCCCTGACAAAAATGACGGAAAAGTGTCATTTTAAATTTATAACGTTAAGTCATATTACTGACATATAATTTCATTTAAACAGATGATATAAAATGAAATATTGAGTGTGTTTTAATTGGAGATCCAATATGGGGATTTCTGTAATGTTATCTTACTGTCATGTTGTGTTATGCGCGATCATTTCAACAGTGGCAAGTCATCAAATTCAGCCCAAAATCTGCGTTTGCAAAAGTCAACCTCAAGAGGAAAAAAATATACTTCCTATTCTTTTAACCGTAATTTAAAGATGAATTTTGGCTTAAAGTGCGTAAAAATTTAAGAATGGTTAAAAATTTTAGGAATAAAAAAATCTATTTCTTTATTAATGCTATTTTGCATTTCTAAAAAGTGAAAAAAAAATGTTACTTTGAATTAAGACTCTTTTTTTCTTCTTTTTCTTTTTAATTAGCTTAATAAATTGATTTTTTTTTTTTTAAATCTATTGAATTTTCTTTTGCGTAAGTTGGCAGCTATGTTTTGGTAAAGTAGCCATAAAAATATGCATAGGTTAAATAAGAAAATTAAAAGGGGAAAAAAAAAATTTCATTTCTTCTTTTGCATTTCTTAAACAACAGTAAATAATTCACAGAAACTTTTTAAATTTAGCTTTAAAATGTAAGGTAAATAAGAAGATTAAAAATAAAACAACGAAAAAAAAAACCTGTTGCAAATCTCATTATACTATTTTATTAATAATTAGAACTATTAACAATAAAAGAAGGAAAATGCAATTTAATTACCTATAATGATTAACACAGCTCATATCTGAGGTCGATCCAGGCAAAACGTAGGGCCCCTTCCTAAATTCTATTTAATAAAAAGAGTCTTTTCCCAAAATTTAATGTAATGAAAAGGGACCATTCTCAAAATTCTACTTCACAAAAAGCATCCTTAACCCCTTGAAGGGCACCGGTATCTAATATATACCACTTAATTTTAATCCCAAAATGCCATAATGACACCAGAATTTTATAATCAAATTTTGAATGTATAAGGTACATGAGGAAAAGCTTTTACTTATTTTAAAATAAATTCGTTCGTGAATCCTGGTGTCAATCAATCATTTCGATATTTTCACTACAAGAGTACTTTGTCCCTGAAGGGGTTAATGCAAAATTCAATTCCACAAAAGTAAACTCCTCATAAACTTATCTTGGTAAAATTTCACAAGCATATTTTATAAACAATAATTTGCTCAAAGAAAGAAAAATGTTAGCAACAGGCTTTCAAAAATGCTAATAATAAATTCATAATTTGCAGCATTCGATCTTTCAGTGTAAAATTTTATTTGTCACAAAAGTAAAAAAAGAAAAGAAAAAAAACTTGTGTCAATTCTTGCATATAAAGTATGTCCTTTCCTTTTCTTCCCTCAGAGTAGTTTAAAAATGCAAATAGCATTTTACTATATTTTATTTTATGCTTGGTAGATGGCGCCACCAAGTTGACGCGAGAACGATTTTTGGAACATTTCATTAAAAAATTAACAATTGGGACTTAAAAAGGCCTAAAGAGGGCGCTAATCTCAGCTGTCGGTGCAGGTGTCATATAAACACAGAACGCTGATGTCGCATGAAATCTGAAATTGTGCAAAATAATAATAATAATAATAATTATGAACAAATTAAAGATACATGTAATGCAATGGGCTTGCACTGGATTTTTTTGAAGAGATAAATTAAATATTTTCTCCACCAGATGGCGCATTCGAGCGCTTTAATCGGCAATTAACTCCATTTTTCACTAAAACATCAGTCGATATAAATCCGGTATGAAAAAGCGGAAAATGCAATTCAAAATATTTAAAGGCTTTAATATGTTTTTACAAATATTTTAAGAGCACAACAGGATGTTAACCTGTATTTTTTTAATGAAGCGTTCAAAGAGTCGTTGATTTGGGATTTGGAATTCTGAATGGCAACAATGTTTGTATTTATATCTGGTAAACCGGTGTTTAATCTGTTAATTTTTACTTTAGAACTTCAAACATTATAATTGGATGAGATATACATGTTTTATATGAAAATATGCTGAACAGACATGATTTCAATCAAGTAAAAGAAATTATCAAGCTGTCATACGTTAACAAATGTTTTTCATTAAGCCTAACATAGCGTTTAGCTACAGTCGATTCGTAGACCAGAGTGGTCGCACCCGGCATGGTTACCAACACATTCCGACACTTGCATTTTATAAATAGATTATTATATTATACTTTTTATGTTCGTTTAATAATGTCAATTATTTTAATTATATTTACAGAATTTTAGAGGCATTAGATCGGTTTTCAATTGTATATATGTATTCTTAATCTTTGAAGATACGGACGGCGGGCGTACTGAGAGCACCACTCAGTGAAAAAACAGTTGTGAATTATAAAATAATTACGTGGTTAACATTTGCGCTTCATTTACTCTGTTCTCAAAGTCTCTTTAATGTTCAACAATGTTTAAAGTTGATGTTCGCAATTTTTTCTGCTCTGTTTCATTATTAGGTAGTTTTCAATATAAAAAGTAAAAAGCTGTCTATTGCAGCCGTTCGGAGGAAAGCAATTCTGGAAATTTTCGGTATATTTTTGGTATTCCCAGTATAATTTTCGGTACTCCCAGACCCCAAAACCATCCTCCGTTCAAATGTTGATATATATATATATATAAATGATCTATGCGTACACATGTAGGTGTGTTTATCTTATAGCACGTAAGCGTTAATTTATAGCAGTTAATCTGTTTAGATCTGTTTACCTTTTAAAAGGAAAAAATAAATAGCATTATCATTATTATTATTATTATTTATTATTATTATTATCATAACCAGTGGACCCGTGCAAAGATTTCGCACTGCAGTCTAATATTTTTTAGCAATATCTAATATTATTTAGATGCAGGTTTAAACTTCTAAAAAAAATTAAGGACTAAAAATATCTGCAAAATAAACAATAGTAAAGCAAGAATATATTCTCATTTATTCCATCAAAGTTACAGTAAAAACTGACCGAAGATAGCAAACGCAAAATAAATTTTATCAATCGTATTTTAACTGCATTAGAGGGTGACATCATCTGTTTCGGAAGAAAAAAAAACAAACATAGGATAAAGAAAAATAAATTGAGCATTTGAATTTAAATTTTCCTTTTTAATCATAAATATAAAATAAACCCGTGCAGCAAGTATGTCCCACTTTATCTTTATTGAACTTTTTTTTTTATATTCATTGTTGCGGTATTTTATTTTTTTGTGGCAACACTCATTTGGGGAAAACCTTTCATTTCATTTATAAAAACAATGCCGATTTAATTTTGAATTACTTGCAATTTTTAATAAAAATACGTGTTTTAACGAAATGTGAGTGTACCATGTCAGTAGCCGGTTCAAAATCCTTTCATATGGTATCTCATTTATCGTTCTGCGTTTTGTATTTGGTTAGAAAAACAGCAGAAATAATATATATGACGTTGTATGTATATTTTATTTCCTAATAATCAAAATATAATATCAAAATCCTTTCATATGGTATCTCATTTATCGTTCTGTGTTTTGTATTTGGTTAGAAAAATAACAGAAATAATATATATGACAAATAATATATTGACAGCAGAAATAATATACAGTGAAACCTCTCTGTAAGGACCACCTGCTGTTCCATTGAAAATTGGCCCTTATGAGGTGTGGCCCTTGAATAGGGGTGACAAAAAAAAAACTAAAATAAGGAAATCAAAACCTATACAGGGGAAAAAAACTGTTTATTAACATTTTTAAACTCTATACATGATTGAAAAATTTTTCTATTGAAGTCTGTTTACTTTTCATAATTTTTTCGTAGACAATTTTAGTTTCTAATGATTCTTTTACTTTATGGAACAAATTACTCAAATTTGCATCATTTATTAATACCTTAGAATGAGATATTAGTTTATTTATTTTTGTTAGCATTTTCTGACAAGATATATAGTTACAGCTGCAGACTCATCAGACTCATTATCATTATCTGAATTAAATTGAACTCCTAAAATAAAAAATTAAAAAAAAAATTGAAAGTTAAAAAAAATAACACTTTTATAAAGTTTAAAACAATAATTTTTTATAATTTTACCTGTATCTATCTATTTCATCTATATTTATTTTTCTCCCAATCTTCTGATAAATCCTCATAGCATTGAACCACATTTTCATATTTATCTGAATCTGGATCATATTCACTTTCAGCAGCTTTCGAATGTTGAACCTGTTTAGAATTTAAGGCACATGTGAAAAATAAAATGGCCTTTATGAGGGGTGGGTGCGGCCTCTAATAGAAGTAAAATTAACATTATGTCTATGGGGAAAATTTTCGTTCCTAAAAATATTGGCCCTTAATAGAGGTAGCCCTTGAATAGGGGTGGCCTTTAAAAGAAGTTTCACTGTATGATAATATCCACTCTGATGCGTAAATAAAATCTGCCAAGAAGGCAGATATTTTTTTATTTTTTAATTAAACTTTATGTAACATGACACATATTCCTGTTTCCGAGGGTGAAATACGTAATAATTTTTATTTATTAATTTACTTTTGGGAGATAAATTTATTTATGCCAGTAGATTATTATAATTTTCCCGCAAGAAAAGACAAAAAGAAAGGGCTGTAGTACATACTTCTTTTTCATTTTTAGGTAGATTTCGTAAGAAATACTACCTATTACATTCTCCCCTAAGTTGGAATTTTTGCAGATCTACGCCGATCATGACTCCCAGAACCCAAAACCACCCTCAATTCAAAACTTTATCTATCTATCTATGTCACCTTTTTATGGACACGATAACTCGAATAATTCTTCACAAATCTCTTCCAAACTCATACATAAAATCAAGGGGTATAAAATCTCGGTCAAGTTCGTTAATGGGCAAAATCGAACCAGGGGGGGGGGGGGGCTTTTTGTGAAAACAGAAAATACCCCATAACGTCTTAATTATAATACGTATCGAATCCGTTTAAAGTTATTATTACTTCTAGGAAAAGGGCCGAAAATTTATGTATAACAAATTTTTGATATCATTAAAAATGGCCCCAAGGGAGGGAAAAGGGGGGTTTTAGAAGAAAAAAATTCATATTTATTCATTCAATTTACAAGATATTAAATCCACTTAAATTTATTATAAATCCTCTTACTATTATCTAAAACTTTTATATTGACAAGTTTTTTATAGGACCAACCCTTATAGCAAAAAAAAATTAAAAACAAAAAAATCCCTGCCGGCTCCGCCTGCGAACAAGTTAGATTTCGAAACGGGCGGTCTCTTATGGAACCCAAATGCGGCATCATGGCAAAAAGGTCATTTCTTCTGCAATTCCCGACAAACAGTCGTCCCACGGTCTGCGTCTTCGAAATCTACCTGTGCCTGTAGGCCGAGCCGTCAGGGATTTTTTATTTTACAATTTAATTTCTATTTGCACTTCAAAATGATGTGAACCAAAAAGGAATTCAGTGGGGGAAATAAAAGCGCACACACGGACACATAATAATATCCTGCGGTTTCTGTGGCAGGATGCAACCGCACATTTAGAATAAAGGCGTTTTCCCGGAATTTCCTTTTCAGAATGCTTAATTTTACGGTTCATTAGCTTGAATGTTGCCCACCCTCAAATATATCTTCCTCATAATTCTTTTGCCGAAGCTTTATGTAGCATGAAACAAACCTCAAGCATTCAAACGTAATTATTATATTGATTAACCATTAATCTGGTAATAGAAAGGTAATAAATAACTTTTTTTTTTTCTTAATAAAAAGACCAGTTCTTGAAAATACAAATTTCAGTTACACTCTTACTCAATGATGCTTCAAGGAAATTATTATTTGGTAAACTTTCTATCACATGATAAATGAATGTTGCTACAAGTAAAATCCTTTATTGCTAATAACAGAATTTTAGTTTTGAATAATAATAATAATTCATTTATTGGTATTAAAAATTGAAAGATTTATTCTCGTATTGAATTAAATGAATGTCAGTTAGAAAATGTTTAAAAGAAAAATAGCTTATGATTTAAATAAGAAACTTATGTTTACAATACATTTACCATACTTTATTAAACGCAAATGTTTAGAAATGTGCGCCAAGAAGAAACGCTTTTAAAATTAAACAAACTATTTACACGAGCAGGGAAGACCGAGCTTCAAAATTACCTTTGAGTTCAAATATCATGACCCTTGACCAAAATGATCCACTAATTAAATTTTCTCGAACATGTGACCAAGCCCAACTGTCTTCTCATGCCCGAAACCCGTAGGATATAAAATTTAGTCAAAATAGTCAAAGCCGTTTTTTAGATAAAACTAACTTAACCCACAGTGACCCAAAAATGACCCACTAATCAGATTTTCTCGAGTATGTATCCTAGCCCAATGATTTCTCGTGCCCAAAAACAGTAGGCTACAAAATTGAGTTCAAATCATCTGAGCCATTTTTAAGATAAAAATAGCTTTACCCATAATGACCCATGACCAAAATGACCCACTAATCGAAATTTCTCGAACATGTGACCTAGCCCAGTAGTCTTCTCTTTCCCTAAAACTGTAGGATACTAAATTTAGTTCAAATCCTCTGAGCCGTTTTTAAGATAAAAGTAGCTTGACCCATGAACAAAATGACTCACTAATCAATGCAACGTTTTCTTTTTATCTTGTTGTCCACAGCTGAGAAGCAAGTGATACAGTTTTATTCTCAGATATATTTTCTAAACTACACCGGAAAAAAAAAAAAAAAAAAAAAAAAAAAAAATGTTGATTTTACGGTATAATACTGGCACCCCAGCTACCAGTAATTATACCGTAAAATTAACAGTAATAAATAGTAAAATAAGCAGTAATACGCTACCGCGCATATTTTTTTTTTTTTTTTTTTTTTTTGCAGTGTAGCAACGCAACGCTCAATGTCTCTCCCTTTTAGAATGGTGTACTAGCAAGACTTTAGCAAACATTATTGATAATTATTAATTTTTGTGTATAAAGGGCTTATTTAATGCTAAAGTTTTATTTTAATTAAATCTGAAAAAAATATTTTAACTTTTGTGCAATTTCAAGAAAAAAAAAATGTTCTGAATCTGTGGCTTGTAACGACTGATGCGTTTTCTGAAATATCAAATTCCTTGAGGGGGAAACTGCTCCCCCCTAGCCTCACTCAAATGTTGCCCTTGATTTTATTAAATTACTATATATAGACAATTCCCTAAGAAAAAAATTAAGTTTAGCATTTATTAGTATGCGTTATTACTAATCAATTGGCACCAGTTGCATTTTTATGCACAGATTTGCGACAGAATTAGTTGGGGTGATCACTTTTTTCCTAGATTGTACCTTTATCTCGGGACCTAATGAAACGATTTCAGTATCTTTTGTAATAGTTTAAGCTGTAGTAACATGTCTAGCGTAGCTAAACTATAAACTGATTCTTTGGCAAAAAATAAAAATAAAAAACACAATAATTATGCAATTTTTCAGACAAACAAAATCGGATATAAAACAGCTGACATTGATGTACCGTACCCTTTTCTCGAGAATAGCTGAAGCGATTTCAATATATATTTTTCAATAGTTTTGGCTGTAACTAAACTATAAATTGATCGTTTGGCAAAAAATAAAAATAAAAAAACAGAATAGTTACGCAATTTCTCAAACAAGCAATATCGAAAAAAAAAACAGCTGCATCGATATATACCCTTTTCTCGAGAACAACTGAAGTGATTTCAATTCATCCTTTTCAGTAGTTTAGGCTGTAAGTAGAGGTTTTCACGTGTCCGAGGCGCAAAATGAAGTCAAATTTTCAAACGGGCCGGGCGGCAGAATAAAGAAATTTTTTTAATGGGTCGGGCCGATAAAAAAATTAAACGGGCCAGCCGGGCTGATAAAAAATGAAGCAGGCCGAACGGCCCTGTATAATACATTTAAAAGAATCAAACTAAGCTGATAAAATATAGACAATTTTCAATGGACGTGACTGGGACGAAAATAATTATAAATGTGCTGCACTAGACGATGCGAGCTTGACAACATCAGTACACGTCCAGCGTTGAAATCGGCATCAAACATTTACATCATGTCTGAGCTCGGTCTTAATTTTGTTAAGCAGACTCAGACTCAGACGGGATCAAACTTACATTTTAGGTAGCTTTCATTACAAAAAGCTACCTATTGCAGCCGTTCGAAGGAAAGCAATACCAAAAAATTTTGGTATATTTTCACCGATCATGACCCTCAGACCCCCAAACCACCCTCCGTTCAAATGTTGATATGTATATATATATCTGACATATGTCATGCTGTAACTCTCTTGTTTATGAACCGATTTGGATGTGACTGAGTAAGTGTATAGGACACACCAAGGTCCCTTTGGCCAGTTTCATCCGCTATCTTGTTTCAAAGTGGCGGCCAGTTAAAAAAATTTCAATTTTTAAAAATTCATAAAGATGTACAAAAAAGTTATAAATTGAAAAAAATGTTTATGTTAAGTGTTAGAACGTGTTACAACGATTCTGAAACATTTTTTGTTTTTGCTATATCTTAAACTAGTCGGATGTGCCAATCCCAAAACTTTCTTCTATCTCAGTCATGTTAATACTTCAAAATTCGCTATCACATCACCAATAAAATCAGTATTTTTCGTCATTCTGTTGTACGTCAGCTGCTTGCGAATCGTCGGGTTACAGGGATGCGAACAACCGATGTATACTAAACTACGAAAAATCCTTCTGGCCTGAACCGACAGGAACCCTATTCCTTGGTTTTACGATTTTAGCTAATTTTACTGGAAAACATGAAGGTAAAATGCGTGGAACCTAAATAAAGAAGATTCAGTCCCAGTTCTCGTCAAGATTGACTTTGAGTGAGAATATCGCCAAATTAGTCCTCTACAGCCAAGTTGGCTTCATTTATGTCAACTTATTTTGGTTGCCAAATTTGGCGATATTCCGCCAACTGTCGCCAAGTTTGGCGAGAATTTGACGTTGGCGAATATAAATATATAGTGATAAGCATATAATAGGATTAATGGTTACAACAATGAAAGAAAATTTGCCGAAACCATGTTAACTAAAACTCATAAATTAAACCCGTTTATGGATGAATTCTGCTGTCTTGTTTGAAAATGTCAGCCGCCCTAAAATTTCAAACCGCTATATCTCAGCCATTTTTTAAGATAGAGGCAAAACAAAAATTCCTCCGGATTCTCCGGATTAAGGCCGAGCATTTAACGAATAAAAGTTTTAGGATTTCTATTTTTTTTAATTTGCACATCTTTTTTAATTTGAAATCTTTAAATAGCTATCACAGCGCCCCCTTTCGTCGAAATATCCCCAAATTCTAATAGAACCTGCTTGGCATAGCCAAAAACATAGAAAAAAAATGTGGTTCAATTTGAAGCATAACTTCATACACTTTTCGATGACACAATAGTGAAAATGGAACAAAAATATCGATCACAGCACCCCCTTTCGTCGAAATATTCCCAAATTCTGATAGAACCTGCTTGCCATAGCCGAAAACATAGAAAAAAAATGTGGTTCAATTTGAAGCATAACTTCATACACTTTTAGATGGTACAATAGTGAAAATGGAACAAAAATATCGATCACAGCGCCCCCTTTCGTCGAAATATCCCCAAATTCTAATAGAACCTGCTTGCCATAGCCAAAAACATAGAAAAAAAATGAGGTTCAATTTGAAGCATAACTTCATACACTTTTCAATGATACAATGAAGACACACAGACGGACAGACAGACATTTTGTAAAAACATGTTTTTCGGAATCTCTGACCCCTAAAACGTGTAAATCCGTCGAAAACCGGAAGTCGAAAAAAATTTCGATTACAATACTTTCTTCTATTATAGATAGAAGAAAGTAAAAATGGCTGAGATATAGCAATTTGAAATTCTAGGATGGCTGAGATTTTGAAACAATCTGATATTTGTTATGCTGTAACTCTCTTAATTATGAACCGATATGAATGTGATTGATTATGCGTACAGAACATTACCAAGGTCTCGACCGAGTGTTTTGGCAAGCTTTATGCGCTGTCTTGTTTCAAAATGGCGGTAACTTAATTTATTTATTTTTTTAATTCAAAAAGATGTATAAAAAATTATAAAATTGAAAAAGTTGTTTCCGTTAAGTGTAAGATCGTGATACAAGGATTCCGGAACAGAGATATGGCAGTTTGAAATTCTAAGGTGGCTGATATTTTGAAACAATCTGATTTTTGCTCTGCTGTAATTCTCATGCTGAAATTCGCATTCAAATTCAGTATTAAAAAAAAACCGGGATTGAATTTTCTATAATCGAGTTCCAAGTAATTTAGCTTCTGGTGTCTGAGTAAAAATGAGTTCAATTTTTAAAAACATGGACTATGAAAGCTACCTTTTCCTCCCTGTGCAGGCCGGAAGTACTTTTTTTAAGCAGACTCGGGCGAAGATGGGATCAAATTTACATTTCATTTATTCTACATACTCGGCCCGGGACGAAACTTGACTTAATTGTTACCAGTATGTGTCGAGCAAGCAATTTGTTTTGTGAAAATAGTAATAGCGATAATGAACTTCTGTTAACGGAATCTTTGGATATATACTTTAAGAAATTATAGAGAAACATTTTCAAAATTATACTTTTTTTATTATACAGCACCAAAAGTTATAATGTTTTTAACCATCTTTTTCTTTTATTCTAAACTCCATTAATTTTTTAATGTTTTTATTTGAATACATAGTCTGAGAAGGAAGTTGAAAAAATAGTCTGAGAGTCTAAGTTGTCAATAATGTTGCTATTCTGTGTTCTATGGCTTGCGATCATATAGTAATTAAATATACTGTAAAATTTTCTCATAAATATGCATGCGGTATTCATTAAAATAATCTTAATTGTATGTTAAGAAAAATCGGATTTTTTTTTTTTTTTTTTTTGTAGAAATTGAGTCGGATCGGACCGGACTGGCCCGGGCCTGATTTCATTGATTTTTGCACTGGCTGGGCCAGATCTGTTTTCACAGATTTTTGGACGGGCCGGGCTCGGACCTGGAAATTTCGATCCGTAGCTAAACTATAAATTAATAGTTCGGCGAACAATACAAATAAAAAACACAATACTTACGCAATTTCTCAAACAAACAAAACTGGATTTAAAACAGCTGATATTGATGTACCCTATTTCTCGAGAACAACTGAAACGATTTCTAGATATGTTTTTCAGTAGTTAAGGCTGTAGCTAAATTATAAATTGATCGTTCGTCAAAATATAAACATAAAAAAATGCAATAGTTATTTTAATTTCATGCAATTTCGCAAACAAAAGAAATATATATTTTTTAATCTATACTATCGTCAATAATGTCATTTATTAATATAATAATTATCTGTATTACCTATTACAACATACATTATTTTAAAAACACATAAAAAAGTAGTGTACATATCTAAAAGCTTCAAACTGCACTAAATCTAGTTGATATGTATAAAAGTTTAAAAAATATTTTCACCTCTTGGTCCAAGGATTCTTCAGATACTGATATTCTGTTTCTTCCTCGCTAGTTTCTGTTGAAAAAATCCCTATTTTCCCTATTCCTAATAACATATGGCGCCACTATTATCAATCTTTGTGTGCATCATACCATTGCATATTTCAGATTTTGCTGTAATTATCTCTATGGCTTCTCTCTGTAACGTGTAGTTTAAATTATTATAACTTGCTTATTTTTCGACATTATTGAAGTCTATTGCGACTGGAGATTTGTTATTTAATCTATCTATTGCAATGGCAGATTTATTTAAGTTTATATCTCGTCTGTCTTCTTTCATTCCTTTTTGTCATACCTATATATGAAATAGCTTTCCCCACGTTATCATTGAAATTAATTTTGTATATTCCTGATGTCAGTTGATAATTAATTAAATTTATCTGCGTCTCACCTGATTAATTTGGAAATCGATGGATTGCGGGTGATGGGAGCACTTATTCCAAATTTTTATAATTCTCTTTTTAATTTTAGGAAAATGCCCTTTATAAATGGGTTTGAATTTGTAAAATTTACTTCTTTTTTGAGCTGGTTGTATCCTATTATATCTTGACGTCGCTTTATCGATTAACTTTTGTATTGTTTTGGTGGCGTATCCTGCATTCTTAGCTATTGATTTAATTTTGTTTATTTCTATGCGTAAGAGGTCTTCCATTGAACATACTATAAGGGCTTATGAATATATGTGTTTATTGCAGCTATTTTGTATGGGAAGGAAATCTTGAGTATTTTGAGATAATATGAACGTTTACATTTGATTTTCTGAATAATGTTGTTAGTATCTTATCTTCGGATCGAATGAGTTGTACGTTCAAGAATGTTAGTGTATTGTCTTTTTCTGTTTCTATGGTAAATTGTATATTCTGATTGTATAAATTAAGTTTTTCCATATAAAATTTATATACACCAAGTAATATCCGAAAACTTAATTAAATTTAAAAACGCATACCGCAATTGAAAACTCACTTACAGCAATTATATAGACAGTAATGTAACCGAGTTCTTTTGTGTGTCCCCTTAAATGAACGATAATTGCTATGCACACAATATTCTATAGTAAGCATGCCTCTATTATGTATCTTGTAGTGTATCTCAGTAATGTATTGCAATTTTAGCAAGTTTGAAATAGTGTACATCATTAAAATATACTGCAAACAATTTTTCCCCATCCCCATATACCTTAATGTAACAGAATTGTTTTCAGTGCCCCTCTGTAAACGAATTATAAATGCTACACTCTTCATTTTTAATACCGAACATGGTATGGGAAACCTCGACAGATATATAAATCACATGACAATCCGAGTATATTTACACGAGTTAGAGCACAGACAAACAGACAGACAAACCAAATTCATTAAACACTTTTCAACTATTTTGGAACGTGATAAAAAGTGCAATAGTTATGTTACATTTTTTGTATACCTTGATTTCTTATATAATTATCTGTATTACCTATTACAACATATATTCATTTATTTTAAAAACAAATCAAAAAGTAGTGCACGTCTAAAAGCTCCAAAAGACACTTTCAAACTACACTAAATTTGGTCAATATGTATAAAAAATTTTAAAATATTTTCACCTCTTGATCCGAGGCATCTTCAGTTACTGATGTTCTGTTTCTTCCTCGCTAGTTACTCTGTTGAAAAATCCCCTATTTTCCCTATTCCTAATAACATATGGCGCCACTATTTTCAATCTTTGGGTGCATCTAATACCATTGCATATTTCCGATTTTGCTGTCCGATTTTTGCTGCTCTATGGCTTCTCTCTGTAACGCGTAGTTTAAATTATTATAACTTGCTAATTTTTCGATACGTGTTATAAATAAGAAAATTGACACAGAATATCAAAATGTAATATCATAAATGTAATATCACTGTGGTAGCAGAAGTACATTACAAAGTGCAACGAATTTAGTGTTAAGGGAAAATTATTTTAAATTTAATAACCAGATATATAAACAAATAAAAGGAGTACCAATGGGATCTCCAATTCCAATATCAAACACAGTGGCTGAAAGGAAAATGCAGAGCACTTGAGAAGACTATTATTATTATAAATGATTTAAAAGATCTATTCAAAATATGGATAAGATTTTCGCTTATCAATGGAAATCGCCGAAGGGAGATTTTGAACTATGTTATATATTTCGTATCCGAATTAAGTTTTTGCATACTATGTAGTATATACATGAATATATAGATCATATACAGGGCTGCACAAAATAATTCTGATATATTTTTCGACTATAGATGGTAATTTCTGAAATTAGGTTTATAAATTTGTTATGTGTTTTCCAAATTGTGAGGTACCTCCTTACATTATATCCTAGATAGCACCCTGACTGCCCACTATCACATTAGAAAGCCATCACAAAGAAATCTGTCGGCCTGGTTTGCCTACGTGCTGAAACAGCCAAAACTGCTTAAAAAAATAACAGATTGTATGTTTCTGCTTAGAACGCAATCAATACCTATTCATACTGCCTCCAGTGGACTTAGTGGAGGTTGAGGATGAAGTGGACTTCTAATACGCATAAAGACCTTTACACACTACATAAACTCTAACCTTAACAATTCAGTTATTCTTAATGACGTCATACAGTGTTATTTAGTATTTTTAGCATAATTTATCATTGTTTACTCTAGTATTATTATTCATTCATTATTGTTCACTCAGTATTTACTTCTATCCATTATTATTATTTACTTCAGCATCTTACAGTATTATTACATGGTAGTATTATTGCTCAGTATCATATAATAGTATTTAGTACTGCTAAGTAGGATTCGTAAATTGTATTTTCAGAATTTGTATTTTTGGAATTTTGTATTTTCAGAATTTGTATTTTTGGAATTTTGTATTTTCAGAATTTGTATTTCAGAATTACATAGTATAATTATTGCTCAATATCACAAAGTATAATTTAGTAAAGCTCAGTATAATTAAGCAAACAAACCTGCTGGGCGGGGCTAGTTGAGCTTAAGCCGAAAGGTAGACCACCCTGCCCGGTTTGACTTTGACCTTGTTTACTTAGACATAATCTTTCACCTTATTAAATGGTGAAATTTTGTTAAAATAATCTAAAAGTGTCGGAAAGTGTTTCATAACGATCAATTTATAGTTTAGCTATTGTCAAAACCATTTTTAAAAATATTGAAATTGCTTCAGTAGTTCGCGAAAAAAAAGCTGTATCAATGTCAACTGTTTTACATGAGACTTTTTATTTAATCTTTACATGTGTGATTTTTTATTATCGTGTAGTATTTATTTCAACTTTCTCTTTCTGTCTTTTTCTTGCTTACTTATACTTTCTTTCTCCCCCCCCCCCTTTTTTTTTCTTTTTGTAAATTATGCTCTGAAGAAGGTTTAACATGTATGTTGTCTTGAAAGAACCGTATATTAAATTCATTCTGACTCTGTATATCTTTTTCTATCAGTTGATTTTTACATATCGCGTATTTATTAATCAATGAACTTTTTTTCTACATTATAAAATAACGAATTTGCTCATTGTTTTTGTACTTTATTTTTTATGAATAATCACGATTCAGAACTACTCCTAGACTAAAATTCTGCATTGCTCTTACATTTCAACTATGGAGAGGGGTAGGATATCATAATGCTGTAATAATTCAGCCTAAACTCCTGCAATCCATCTTTTATTTCATCACTTCGATTGCAGATAATTATATACTTTGTTATTCATAGCCAAATTATAATTGCGCCAGTAACATGTCGATAGCTAGAAACATAGTTTTTTGCTAACTGATTAATGTTTAATTTTCTATACCCGCTAATATATTGCTATCAATGAAAATATACCTACCAAACCCTTTATTTTGAAATCGAAGCACGTGTATGATGGAGATGCAAGTGCAATATTCGGTAGACTATTTAATATTATTTTCTCCCTCAAGCAAACGTTCAATTTCTCCATAGTAAGATGGCTTTCAGAGATATTGGTCTAATTTATATAAAATAAATGCGACCATTCATTAGAAGTAATTAGCATATTAGGAAAATCATGAGAATGTTTTTCTTTTTCTTGCATTTAGACTAATAGCTGTTAATTTCTTTTCTCATCATTGTTATCAGTTGACCTTCATAGAAGCAACGGAATTTTTATAGAAATTGTAAATTGCGTACTGCGTACACCGTGAATTCTATCATTGCAAAACTGAAGAGTCCAGAGGGAAAAAGTTTTGATATAAGCAGATCATCTTTGTAAACAATTCATTTCACATTATAAAGTATCTTATATAAATATACATATACAAAGGGTGTCCAAAAATCAATATTTTCGAAAAATCTATTAGGGGGTATCAAAGTTGCCCCCCCAACTCTGCCCCCCTGGGGGAAAGGGAGGCAACTTTGAAATCTTAAATGATACACCCCCCTCCTTTTTTTTTATTGCAGATTAGGATTATATGCGAAAAAATACGTAACTTTGTATTTAACAGTTTCTTCGAAAAATCATAGATGGCACTGTAATCGAGTAAAATGCAGTGAGAATCGTTTCCATTTGAAAAGTCTGGAAACGGTCGAATAACTGGAAAAATATACATTGGATTGAAAAACGGAAAAATATGTGTCCAATATTTTATATATAACGAATATAACATATTATATTTAACGAATATAAAAGTTGCCATTTTCCAAAAATATTGAACACGCATTTTTCCGTTTTGCAATCCGATGTATATTTTCCGAGTTATTCCACAATTTTCAGACTTTTCAATGGAAACGATTTTCACTGCATTTTACTCGATTACAACGCTATCTACGATTTTCCGAAGAAAATGTTCAATACAAAAGTTACGTATTTTTTCCCGTAGAATCCGAATCTGCAATTTAAAAAAAAGGCGGTTATCATTTAAGATTTCAAAGTTGCCCCCCTTTTCCTGCCCACGGCAGAGTTGTGGGGGCAACTTTGATATCCCTAAATAGATTTTTCAAAAATATTGAACATGATTTTTTTTTTCGTTTTTCAATCCGATGTATATTTCTCGAGTTATTGTACCATTTCCAGACTTTTCGGACACCCTGTATATTTTTATTTAAAATTTCTGATTATTAATTATTAAATCTAAATAAGTTTTCATTATTAAAATTATTAAAAAATGTTTAATTACTCTAGCATATACATGTATATTAATATTTTATGTTACAGTAACTAGGGGGCTCTGCCCCCTGCGAGCTAAGCTCGCAAACGTACGTCCACACTTCGCAGCCTCTAAAGACATGCTAATGTGCTCTGTTTTAAAAAGATTATCCGGTTACGGAAAATTGAATAATATTATCACGAACGGTGACGCTTTTCGTTTAACGGAGACATTTTTCGGTTCCCATTGCCTCATCCACAGCTGTCGGCTGTTTTTGGTATATTGATAAATAAGGTCAATTACACATTTGAAAATCAGCTCACAAACACCAGCGCAGACTACTGGTGTTTGTGCATCCATCGTGCCCTATGGTAGTTGTATGAGTGCGGTCGGTGTAGGGCATTTTCATACTTCGACCAAAGTGTTCTAAAAATATTTAGGATCTTTTTCAACGGAAATTGGTTCATGTTCATTCAACTTAACATAAATTAATTAAGATATAGATAACTAAGTAAGATGATTTCGCGCCACCTAGCGGTGGAAATTGAAACTAAACGATATTGCAGCGCGTGCGTGGCACGCCTGCTATGCAATGCCGTATGCAGCGGGGACGAGTGCCGGAGTTTCGTTCGGAAAGATGTTTGTTTAGAACAGAATGCGCACCGAAAATGACTATTTTTATCGAAACTGCAAAAGAAAGTTACTGATTTCCAGGCAATGGGATGGATCAGCTAGTATGAAATAAATTTCAATTTAAATAAGGAAAATTAATTTTTAAAAATTAAAAAAAAAAAAAACCTCAAAAATTTAGTCAAATTAAAAAAAATAATTGCACACTGCCCATCACAAGCTTTTCAAATACGTTCCTGCAAAATATTGTTAAATTACTACGCATAGTTTTTGTTCCTGAAAAACTTTTTTAACAGAACTATTTTGACAGACTTCAACATTCAATAGCTCTTATAATAATTCTTAGAATTAAAAGCTCTCTGCTTCAGCGTGTTTATCAAACATTCCTCTATAATACTACTATTTTTCATATTTTTAACTGCAACAGTTTCCTTAATATTAGCAGAGAAAGACTTCCGCTTACAAAAATTCATTTACAGCGGTGGCAGCATTAGTTACTTTTTTTTTTTTTTAAGAATAGAGAGATAAAACTGGTTGACATAAGTATCCTTTCTACAAAAAAAAAAAAAAAAATAATAATAATAGTTGAATCTTATGGATTTCACTTTACCAAGTCAAAATATGGCTATAAAAATTATTGTACCACATGCAATTCGTCCAAAATAATAATAATAATAAAATACACGCCTCTAAATATACACCAATTTCGAATAAGCACAAATTATAGAAGTTTCTTTTAGAGAAATCATAAAGAAATTAAAATAGAATTCCGAACACATTCTGATTCAACATATCGTTAAGCAAATTTGATATTAATTTTATGTTCAACATAAAATAAAAATTTATCTTTTAGTTTCACAGTTTACAGCACTAAAGTGCGATATTTCATGTTTAATCTGATTTTATTTATCTGCTCTTAAAAAAAAAAAAAAAAATGTTTGAAAATTATTTTAAACAGTTATATAAAGTCACCAAATGGAGCTATAGTTAAAGTTTTTGGAACTGCTCATGTTAAATTCATTTTTAATCATTTCAAAACAGACTGCAATGCAGAAACATAACTCAAAACTACTCGGTGGAATGAGCTGTAATATTGGATTCGAACATTTGAAGCTTCTAGAAATAGATTTCTGTTTAAAAAAATCATAGGCTACATTTTTTTTTTAAATATTAAATTAAAAATATATATTATTTAAAATTAATACTGTTCAAAAAACATATTAATTATAACCCATAATTGTTTTTAATAGAAATTGACTTTAGAAGCTTTAAATATATGAATCCAAAATTATAGCTCATTGAGTTACGCCTAAAAAAACTACCCACATTGTAATCTGTTTTGCAACGATTAAAAATGAACTTAACATTAGGAGTTCCAGAATTTAAGTCTGTATAATTCCTAAAATATGTGACCGAGTATAGCATTAAAAATCAGTAGTAGATGTTATTGCTAATCGATTAGTACCAGTCATACTTTATACGATGATTTGCGGCAAAGACAGTATGGGGTTATTGTCTCTCTTTCTTTTTTGACAACTGTACCATTTTTTTGAGGGAGAAGGCATGTTTCTAAATTTAAAGTATTTTATATTTTAATAAAACATTAGGGAAAATTGCGTAAATAAATAATGAAATATATATGTATAATAATATGAGTAACCTATAAATAAATGTATATAAAATATTAACCGATGTACAGCTGCAAAATGTTAGTGCATTACTGGTAGGATACTTACGGGAGACACCACAAGAACAATACACAAGACAAAATCAACAAAATAACTTTTCATGGTAGACTTATGGTAGTTTCATGGTAGTTTTGTTATCTATACTTATAAAAGAGTATGTCCTGACTGAATCATAATCAACGCACAGCCAAAACTACTAAATCTAAATCTAGAAACATGAAAATTGGTGACAAAATACTTCTTGGTATGTAGAGGCGCACTAAGAAAGGACTTTTAAAAACTCCACCCCTCAGGGGGGATAAAAGGGAGAACAAACTTTAAAAAAATTCCTTATAAATCGGGTATTATAGTTATGTGACAAATAACATATTTTATATTGCTGAATCGAATGATACCAATTAAATACTCCTAAGTCAAATAGTTCGTAAGATATTGTACATTTTTCTAATTTGGCGATGTCTTTGGCCTCAAAATTTTTAACAATACAAGTAATAATTTCTAAAAATACATCCGTTACTATAGAAATGGGAAGAAATTCAAATTAAATCTTTTTGATATTTAATTCTTTTGTTTATTTTTACAGATAGAAACATTAACTGCTCAATTTGGGAATTGAATATTATGCTTACAGATGTTATGGTGAATTATTATTTCCGAAAATGTCACGATTTAAAATAAAACGCGCTTGCCAAAATAAAGTTTCGATGGTCTGTTTAGTATTATATATTACTTTATTTGTTTTCAGTTTTCAGCCATGTTTCCCCTTTTCATTGGGTAGTTATTCATACGATTTCGGGCTAATCTTCCGTAATCGGATACCTCACCATTTGGGAGGTAAAATATTTAATCTTAATTAATAATCTTATTTAATAATCTTACAAGATTTTTAAGGAATTTTTTTAAAAGTTTGTTCCCATTTTTACCTCTTATAAGGGGTGGGGGGGGAACTTTAGAAAATCCTTTCTTATTGCGCCTCTACATCCTCAGAAGTATTTTCCCCGCAATTTTCGTGTTTGTAGGTTCAGTAGTTTGGGTTGTGCGTTGATGCTCTCTCCAGTCGGGACTTTCTTTTATATAATATATATAGAGTTTTATGTACAGGTAAAATTAACCATTATTATTACCTAGCAGGCTTTTCCTGCTACGCTGGTCGGTTTCTCCAAACAAACCTTGAATAAAATGAAATATATCGGTGAATTTGATCTTGTGTTTTAAAGCAACATAAACCTTTACCCTGAATGTCCTTCTGCATTGCTGTAAAACGATACGACCGCCATTGCACTGTTATATTTTCTAATGTATTACACAAAATTTAGGCTGTTAAAGACCAACTCGTTTATTTAATCATTTACAGTAGGATTTCCTAAAGAACGATATAACGATATGCAATATCCAAAACTATCCCTGGAAAATTAACAATGTGAGTTGGTGAGTTCCATCAAAATCCATTTTGCAGTGTCTTTTAAAAAGGCTAATGTTTCATAATCGGGTTCATTTGATTATAGAAATTGTCTTAATTCTATAACTAAGCAATGCAGAATGATAAGCTATGCACTAAAACCTTTCCTCAAAATTTAGCTAACTAACAGTACAAATCCCATCCAAATCCATTCAGCAGAATTCAAGTTATAAGCGGCCGCATCGAAATTCCAGGTCATCAAAATCAAGACAGTACGCTGCAGAATGAATCTGGGCCCCACTCGGAAGCGACCGGCTAGTCTATAATATAAGACTGTCAAAATGCGTATTACATGTTTTCAGTTTTATTTAGCATTGTTAAATGACTATAAAAATCCTTCCAATGTTCAGGACTATAGAATAGAATCTATATCTCTAGTCCTACAGTTGATAGGGTAAATGAGAGAAATTGGGGACTGGGGGTGATTGGGTATGAGTATTTTATTATTATTAAAGTTCCATACGTAAAAAGTAAAAAGGAACCATTATAAGATTATTCCTGTATCTGTCTGTCCGTCCATCTGTCACAGCCCTTTTTCTGGTCTCGTAAAACTATGCAACGAGGAAAGTTCAAACTTGGGAAAGTTATAAAGCCTTTTTACCTACATATTTTCAGATTATTAGTCATTCACAAGTACGTTTAGGAAAAATTTAAGGGGCCAATTAAATTACTTTAAAAAAAGATTTCTTTTTGTGTAATATGTGAACGATCTTGTAAAACCAAACTCAAAAATATATTTGTTTTAATTTTAGGTATTATATTTTCAGAGATATCGTCAAAAACAAAAAAGTGACTAAAACGCTCTAAAAAAGTGACTAAAACGCTCCAAAAACGTGACTAAAACACAACAAGAAGTGACAAATTATACACAACATACGGATTTTTTGAATTAAAAATACTTTTCTTAAGAAAAATAATTTCTAAATATGTATTTTTAATAAAGGATGCATGCTCATTGTCAGCAATAGTAATTTTTAGAACTATCAACAATGACTACTATATTTTTAAGCACAAAAAGAAAAAAAATCACATAGTGCATACTACAGATGAATTTGAGCTCTTTTTCATAGCCCGAGCCACCGACAAATATTCCGCTTTATACAGGTTTTCATCTTAGGAAGTATAATTATTGATATTCTCAGGGGCGGAATTTAAGGGGTCGCGATGGTTTCAATCGCGAGGGGCCCCGCATCCAAAGGGCCCCCAAAATTCTCTTTTGAGTTCAACGAGAAAAACTATTTTTTGATCAAAGAATTTTCTTAGCACTTTTTTTTAATTAGTATTACTACATAATTTTCATGTAATTTAAATAGAATATTTTTTATACCATTGCTATTCCCAGAAATGTTTTAGTTATGTTTAAATGTTTTTCCTTGTCTTCTTTTCTATTAGCAATTATCAGAACTGTGAACGGTTGTGGAGGGTTGAGGTGAGACTCAAACTTGGATCTGAGCTGAAAAAAACCCTGTTACTGTTGGAGACTTTTATGACGATTTAATTACACAGATTCAGAGTCTAATTAAATCAGATCTGATAAATCTAAATCTGGATCGTGACACTGGGGCCCCTGATTTAGGGGTGCCCCATACTTGGTATGCTGTTTACATAAAGCTGATATTTAGAATGCATTTGACTTTGTTACTGATTATAATCGATATTTTGCAGTTTTAGAGTAGGATAAGATTAAAAACAAAAAGAAATTCAGCTTCACTATTACAGGGATATAGTAGTTTAAGTACTTAGATTAAGGAAATTAAAGAAGTAGCATTATTAATTAGTCGAAGTGGACTTTAAAGAACTTTAATTTACATACTATAACAAACACGTACATCGAACACAATACAAGTTACAGATACATTTTACACACATAACAGTAAACAAACTTTTACCCGTAATTGACAGAATTTCCGCAGTGGTGCTGCCATCTAGTAATTAGATTAATAACTAAACACCATAGTTTTCCCCTTCTTAATTTGGGAATTTGCAGAGAGCTTTTCTTTTCCTGGTGGATCTTCTAGGTACCTGTTGGGAAAAAGAAGAGTTAATTAAAGTATCTTTAGCATCATCAATAGAAGTATTGGACACCATGGGTTTTGGAGCTGAAGGTATCCCTTTAGAGTCTACTGGAGCCGGACTTGGAGTATTTGGGAGGACACAGTCATCTGGTTTAGGATTTGGAGTAGATGGAACAACAGAGTCATCTGGTTGAGAATTTGGAGCAGATGAGACAACTGAGTCAGCTGGTCGAGGATCTGGGACACTAGGAGGCATTAGCTGAGAATCACTTTGATTAACAACTGCAGTATCACTTTTGTGACTTTCTGTACCACTCTCTTCAGAATTTGAATCATTAGTTAGATGTATCTTCGAACCGACAATAGTTATCTGATCAACATGCCTTTTCCAAATATTCGAACAAACTTGAATTCTATAATGCAACTTGCCCTCTCTTGCAACAATGCGACCAATTTTCCACTTGGCTTCTGGAGTATAATTTCTTACAGCCACTTTCTGGTTAATTTGAAATTCGTTTACTTTAGAATTGGCCTTTCTCGCATTTTGTTTATCATGCACAAAATTTGTAACGCTTGGAATTATCAAATCTATTTTCGTTCTTATATTTCGTTTTAGAAATAGAGATGCAGGACTTTCCCCCGTAGTAACATGAGGCATCTTTCTATACTGTAAAATAAAGTTATTTATTTTCATCTGTAAAGTACCAGATTCTGAAGATAAGGCTTTTAACCTTTTTTTAAGAATCTGCACATATCTCTCTGCCTGCCCATTTGTAGCTGGATGGTATGGAGCACTAAACCTATGTTTAACCCCATGATTCTTCAAAAATGTCTCAAATTCTTCAGAAGTAAATTGTTTTGCGTTATCAGATACCAGAGATATAGGATACCCGTATCTGGCAAAAAGAGAAGAAAGACAAGTAATTGTATGTTCTGAAGTTGTATTAGGGACAATAAAAACTTCAGGACATTTGCTATGAGCATCAACCACAAGCAAAAGCATTTTACCCATCACAGGACCAAAATAATCTATGTGAATTCTTTGCCATGGAGCTGTAGGCCATTCCCAATGATGAGTATCTACCTTAGGAGGATTATTTTTTAAATTGACACAAGTAGTGCAATTTCGTGCACGATCTTCAATATCTTGGTCAATCCCTGGCCACCAAACAAAACTGCGAGCTAAGGACTTCATTTTCACTATACCAAAATGTTCATAGTGCAAATCACGTAAAATTTGTTTACGGTGAACTTCTGGGATAATTACTCTACATCCTTTTAAAATACAACTATGTTGAAGAGTAAATTCTTCTTGTTTGCCACCAAAAAGTAAATTTTTAGGAATTGGAGAACCAGAAATTAGATGATGAAAAAGTTGACGTAATAAAGGATCAGATTTTGTAGCTACAGCAATTGATTTGGCGTTTAAAGGCAATGTAGAAATTTGGTTAATTTGAAAAAATTCAGATTCATCAATTACATTACTTGAATTTAATTGTGGGGGTAAATCTTCACTACGTAATGGAAGTCGTGAAAGAGCATCGACATTTCCATGTTCGGATGTTTTCTTATAGCGAATATCATATTTAAACGCTTGTAAGTATAATGCATATCTTTGCATCCGAGCAGCTGAAAGAACAGGAATACTTTTATTTGGAGAAAATATGGACACAAGTGGTTTGCTATCTGTAAATAAAGTAAACCTATTACCATATAAATATTGAAAAAATTTCTTTACTCCAAAGATAATAGCTAGTGCTTCCTTATCCACCTGGCTATATTTTTTTTCTGCATTCGTAAGCGTTCTGGACACAAAACCAATTGGTTTTTCCACGTTATCTGGCATCACATGCGAAAGAACTGCAGAGATACCATATGGTGAAGCATCTGTTGCTAACACTAAAGGCAATTTAGGGTTGAAATGTGTAAGAACTCTTTCTGAAATAATTTTATTTTTTATATTTTTAAATGCTTGTTCACAAACAGGAGACCAAATAAATTTTACATTCTTTTTGAGTAAGTGATTTAAAGGATGAGCAATTGTAGATAAATTTGGTACAAATTTAGAATAATATGTGACTAAGCCTAAAAAAGCTTTAACTTGTGACACATTAATTGGTCTAGGAGCATTGACAATAGCCTCAATTTTATCTTGCGTTTTATGAATACCTTGCTTATCAATTTTATAACCACAATATGTAATATGGTCAGCCAGAAAAATTGATTTATCTTTATTTATCCTAATATTATATTCACGTAATCTTTCTAAGACTAGTTTTAGTCTTTTTAAATGAATTTCATCAGTTTCCCCCGTAACACCAATATCATCAATGAACACAGTGACACCATCAATACCACTTAATATTTGTTCAATCGATCTTTGCCAAATTGCTGGAGAGCTAGTAAGACCCATTGGTAACTTTAAAAATTGAAATAAGCCCTTCGGAGTATTTATAGTTAACAATTCCTGTGATTTTTCGTCTACAGGTAACTGAAGATAAGCTTGATTTAAATCTATTTTCGTAAAATGTAAACCACCACCTAAAATAGCTAACATGTCCTTTACCCTAGGTAAAGGATATTTTTCCACCTTCAAAAATTTATTTACTGTAACTTTAAAATCTCCGCATAACCGAATTTTACCATTTGGTTTTACCACTGGAACAATAGGAGTTGCCCACTTACTACTGGTGACAGGTGTAATAATACCCTCATCCTGTAACCTTTGAATTTCATCATTTACTGCATTACGTAGAGCATACGTGACTGTTCTAGCCTTACAAAATATGGGCGTAGAACCTTATGCAGCTACCCAGTCTCTGCCAAATAAAAGTGCGAAATTATCTTCTTTAATTAAATACAATTTAAGCTTTTTAGTAATATTTGCATAAGAAACATCTACTGTTACATACCCCACAGGTGTAAACACCTCACCCGTTGCAGTTCTCAATTGAACGTCTGGTGGAAAAATTCTCCGAAAACGATTTACAGGTGCCGCAGAAATTCCAGAGCCCGTGTCTACCTCCATTTCAGCTTTAGCTTTGTTTTCAATTAAAACCCACACTTTTATAGGTGTAGAACTTTTATCATGGCTGACAGATAAAATGTCGACAGTTTGCAATACATTTGTTTGTTTCTGAGAATTACTTTTACATACTTTAACAAGATGGCCTCTTTTTTTACATATTTTACAAATAGTTTTTATATGCTTACACTTGTTGGCAAGATGTGATGGATTTCCACATCTATAACACTGTAATTTATTTTTATTTACTTCAAAATTCCCCTTATTTACATTGTTAATTTTCGGTTTCTGGAAATTATTTGAAATTTTATTCGGTTGAACATTTTTAGAATATGCCAATTTATTAACATTTACATTTTTGTGTTTCAATTCAGAAATATCATGTTCGTTATTTTGCAAAATAATTGCTTTTTCAATAGCTTTCTCAAAAGTTAAATCATCTATTTCTGAAAGTAATTTACTTTGGATACTTTCATTTTTTAAACCTCGTAAAAATTGTTCTAACAAATTTTCATTAAGTGTTTCACCAGCAAAAACACAGAATGTAGTTAACTTCTTTAATTTTGAAACAAAATCTTGTATAGATTCGTTTTCATTTTGATAAGAATTACGGAATTTAATTCTAGAACAAAATTTATTAGGGGCGGGGCTTAAGTGCTTTAACAGAATTTCAATTATTTCCTCATATTTCAGTGCTTCAGGATTTTTCGAAACGTTAAATCTGACAGCAAATTATACAATTTAGGACCCATACATGAAATAATTGCAGGTACCTTTTTTTTTTCTTCAACATCATGTAATAAAAAACTCTGTTCCAACCTCTTAACATATGATTGAAACGATTCTATGGAATCGTTAAATTCCTTAAAATTTGCAAACATTATTACTTTTTATTTATTGCAGAGAAGAAAAAAAAATGTCAGCACTTACCACCCTCGAAATGATGTACGTATTAAAATATTAATACAGCATATTCTCTTGTAGATGCAAAACACGAAGTATCGCCATTTTGCGAATCATTTGGAATTTCTTTTTAATTGAATTCCGGTAAGAAACTTGATTTTCTCGTCGCCATTATATAGTATTTTAAGTACTTAGATTAAGGAAATTAAAGAAGTAGCATTATTAATTAGTCGAAGTGGACTTTAAAGAACTTTAATTTACATACTATCACAAACACGTACATCGAACACAATACAAGTTACAGATACATTTTACACACATAACAGTAAACAAACTTTTACCCGTAATTGACAGAATTTCCGCAGTGGTGCTGCCATCTAGTAATTAGATTAATAACTAAACACCATAAGGGGCACACGAAGTATTTGTCCCGGAAATTTACATCTGGATCTAAAATAATAATTACAGCAAAAGAATGGAACGGCAAAGAATGGGTAAAAGACGATTTTTTTTTTTGCAAAGATAAAGGCAGAGACGACTTTATTATCCATGGCACCCTGTGCAAGGTTCTTTTCTGCATCTCTACAAATGCTATATTCTTAAGAAAGAAAAAAGGGGAGGAAAGGTTACTATTTTATCTTGCATATGTTTCGTCTGCTTAGTTTTTAGTGTCATTAGCAATAGCCAATTTCGCGCTCTTTAAAGTCGGATCTGTATGTAAAAAAGTAATTGTAACAAATGGTATGGCGGCATTTTTCATTTATCTGGAAATGGCCAAAGGACGAGAAAATAATTTGGGAGGATAAAGGCAGGGGCAGCTGCGGTTTTATTAGTCATAGCAACTTGGGTATGGTTTTCTCCCTGCACCCCTACAAATGATTTTTTTTTTCAAAAAAAGTTTTAACAAAGAGTTTTATTTTGCGTATTTTTCAAATTATTCTTTCAAATATTATTTGTTTTTAGTATCCAAGGCAGTCGCCCAACCTCGAACCCTCTAATAATACTAGATTGGATCTGGATAAAAAAGTAATTTCATCAAAATTAACAGGCCGGCATATTCCAGTTGCCGCCAAGGGCGGCAAAACGCTTAGAAAACTTTCGCAAAAAAACGAGTAAAAAACTTTTTGGAAGATAAAGCCAGGGGCGGCTCCGGCTTTACTAGCCAAGGCGCGCTGTACGAGATTTTTTACTGTACCTCTACAAAGGCTATACTTAAAAGAAAAAGATTTTACTGAGAATTTTACTTTGGGCATTCATCCTCCAATTTGTGTTTATTGTCCAGGGCAGTCACCCCTCGCCCATGACAGAATGGAAAAAGAAGAAAGCTCCACGCTGGGAGAAAAGGGAAAAAATAGAACAGCCTTCCTGGAATATTTTTATCTAATAGAAAATCAAAGTGAGGGAATCGTTTGCCAATTATCCATGCTGGACAGTACAGTACCGTATCCAGACAACGTTGAACAGTGTCATATACAGACACGAGTAGGGACTGACCTTGAAAAATGTTATTCTCCTAAACCACGGGAAGAGATTTAAATGATAGACAGCATGGCATAGACAAGATACATTTGGAATGGGAGAAAGAAAATAGCCTAAGAGAACAGTTCGTTTTTTATTCATTTGCTATCTTGTATTGTAGACGAATCTTTTTATCTATTTGTCTATTTTAATGCATTTGGTTCATTTTTCTTTTAGATTTTCCGGCTGCGAGACTTTTTTATACAAATTTCATATATATATACATTTCTATATCAAACAACAAACAAAACCTACATTTGGCGCCCCCTCCACCTTCAGTTCTGCTGGCGCCCAGGGCATGTGCCCCCTCTGCCCCCCCTTAGTTTCGGCCCTGGTCAACAGTCCGAGTCTGATACCGAAAGTAAATGGTAGAAAATTGTTAATAACATTTTAATTGTTTCAAGATCAATGTTTCAATTTAAATATCTCTTCTTACATAGAAATAAGTATTAATCTTAAATACTCTCTCATGACAACCTTATGTGATTTTCATGACTGAAAATCTGTATAAAATAGCTTTATTCTTTATACCTAACCACTGGCAGAAATCTCTAAAAATCACAATTCTTATTGTTTTAAAGTATTGTACAACTATGTCAGAAAGACATGGGCTCTGTTTTCCACTAATTTTGGAAAAGGATTTCAAACAGAAAGCGAGAATAGACAAGAGATATCCCACGGCTTCTTTATGTTAGTAATACTGCTGGTGAAAAGGCTTCAGAATCAGAATATTTCTCTTTATATTTGAGGAGGTGAGTTTCAAAACTCCCTTATACAAAATTTAAAAAATCATATTTTCCATATCAATCTATTCTATTAGTAAATCTGCACCGAAAAAACACTTCAATCCGCCAAAAACTAGTTTTAGCATGCATTTCTGTCATTGTAAAATTTTGGTTTACAATGAAAACCAATAGAAGCAGTTAAAGGTTTTTCACAATTTCCCAAAAATTGATTTTTTAGATAAGACAAGTTTTGAAACTCACGTATTTATTTAACAATTCAATTCGCTTTGAAGAAATTGACTTTTAAAGGTTTACAAAACACTTTAAGAAACTTAGAATACATTCTTGTTTCTCTCAAATAGTAAGTTTTATTTCTTTTTTTTTTTCGATTTGTGAATAAATAATTTTTTTAATTTGAGCCTGAAGGCTAGTATAAAAATCGAGCTCAGGCCCAGGTTTGGCCCTTCTCATCTCTAGTGCATAAGAGAAGAGATGAGTTTGGGCTCTTTTTTCAGAGCCAGTAGAAAATCATTAATAACATTTTACAATTGTTTAAAGATTAATTTTCTCATTTAAAAATCTTATTGTTAAATATCATTGTAAAAATTATGTCAGAAAGACATGAGTCCTGTTTTCAAATAATTCTGGGAAAAGACTTGAAACAAAGTGGGGATAGACAAGAAATATCCACCACAGCTTTTTTATTTTACTAACACTGACTGTAAAAAAGGCTTCAGAATCAAAACATTTCTCCTTATATCCTATCAATAACAATTCAATTCCCTTTCAAACAGATTTTTAAAGGCATGTAAAACACTTTAAATAACTTAGACTACATACTTGTTTCTTAAATAGCAATTTTTTTTTCTTTTTAGGTGCGTTCGTAATTATATAAATACGTAGCACCTATTGTCGTCGTCTGGTCCGTCCGCATATAACAAAGCAAAAACTACCCAACCGAATGGTTTGAAATTAAAGATATATTATCTTTGCAGAATTTTGTCGAGACATTTCAAATTTTATAAAAATCGAATCAAAACTTTAGAAAAAATTAATAAAAACATTTATTAAGAAATTTGATTTTTTCTTTTTTTAAATCAGTGCTTTCTTGTTATAGGAGCTTTCGAAGTTTAATAGTGAAGCGACCGAGATACTTATTTTATTACAGAAATTAATCTGCAGACGATATAATTCATTTCACAGAATTAAAAATCAGCAAGATCTGAATATTTATATAACTAGATATAGTACGAACGCACCTCATTTGTCACGTTTGACGTACAATTTCCAACTTGTTTCAATTTGTGAATAAATAAAATTTTCACTTTGAGCCTGAAGACTAGTATCGAGAATGTTTCAGGATCGGTCTGGGGCTGAGTCCATCTCATCAATATTTCATACCAGAAATGATAGCATAATTAGCACAATCAACAAAAGAGACAGGCTACTCCGCCATTTTCGGCTGCTTTGATCACATGATAGTTCAACAATTGGAGGAAATCAGCTATCTTGATCATGTAACAACAAAAAGGGATAGAGGTATCGTGGTTTGTCTCTTTTGTTAGCTGTAGTAATTAGGTACTGACATCAGTATCAATGGGGAAAGAGCTCAAGATTACTTTATATAAATATAGAAGCAACTTTTGTGGCAAGAATATCCGCAAATCCGAAACAAATAAAAAGCACACTTTAAGCCACATTTTCTGACTAAAAATGTTTGCACCAGCTTTCGTAGACTCACAAAATTTTGGTCACTTCATCACTACGAGCAGGGAAGACAGAGCTATGCTCGGTCAAAATTAGCTTTGAGTTCAAATATCATGACACATGACCAAATTGACCCAATTAAATTTTCTAGAACATGTGACCAAGGCCATTGTCTTCTCGTGCCTGAAACCCGTAGCATATAAAATTTAGTCAAAATAGTCTGAGCCATTTTTAAAATAAAATTAGGTAGATCCACATTGACCCAAAAATGACCCACTAATCAAATTTTCTCGGACATGTGACCTAGCCCAATGATTTTCCCGTGCCCAAAAACTGTAGGATACAGAATTTAGTTCAAATCATCTGAGCTATTTTTAAGCTAAAAATAGTTTGACCCATAATGATCCATGACCAAAATGACCCTTTAATCGAATTTTCTCGAACATGTGACCTAGGCTAACAGTCTTCTCGTGCCGAAAACCATAAGATGCAAAATTTAGTCTAAATAATCTGAGCCGTTTTTTAGATAAAATTAGCTTGACCCACAGTGACCCAAAAATGACCCACTAATCGAATTTTCTCGGACATGTGACCTAGCCCAATGATTTTCTCGTGCCCAAAAACCATAGGATACAGAATTTAGTTCAAATCGTCTGAGCCATTTTTAAGCTAAAAATTGTTTGACCCATAATGATCCATGACCAAAATGACCCTTTCATCGAATTTTCTCGAACATGTGACCTCGGCTAACAGTTTTCTCGTGCCCGAAAACCATAGGATGCAAAATTTAGTCTAAATAATCTGAGCCGTTTTTTAGATAAAATTAGCTTGACCCACAGTGACCCAAAAATGACCCACTAATCGAATTTTCTCGAACATGTGACCTAGCCCAATGATTTTCTCGTACCCAAAAACCATAGGGTACAAAATTTAGTTCAAATCGTCTGAGCTGTTTTTAACCTAAAAATAGCTTGACCCATTATGGCCTATGACCAAAATTAACCACTAATCGAAATTTCTCGAACATGTGACCTAGCCCAATAGTTTCTCGTTCCCTAAAACTGTAGGATACTAAATTTAGTTCAAATTCTCTGAGCCATTTTTAAAATAAAAATAGGTTGACCCATAATGACCCACTAATCGAATTTTCTCGAACATGTGACCTAGGCCAACAGTCTTCTCGTGCCCGAAACCCATAGGAGGCAAAATTTTGTCTCAATAGTCTGAGCCTTTTTTAGATAAAATTAGCTGGACACACAGTGACCCAAAAATGACCCACTAATCGAATTTTCTCGGACATGTGAGCTGGCGCAATGATTTTGTCATGCCCGAAACTCGTAGGATACAAATTTTAATCAAAATCGTTAGAGCCCTTTTTTAGATAAAATTAACTTGACCAACGTTGACCCAAAAATCAAAAGTTCTTGAACATATGACCCAGCCCAATAGTATTCTCGTGCCCGAAAATAGTAGGATACAAAATTTATTCAAAATCGTTTGATCCAATTTTTAGATACAATTAGCTTGACCCTGACCCTTGGTGACCCAAAATGACCCACTAATCGAATTTTCTCGAAAATGTGACCTAGCCGAATGGTTTTCTGGTGCCCCAAAATGGTAGGATACAAAATTTCATCAAATTCGTTAGAGCCATTTTTAAGATAAAATTTGCATATGTATATAACACACGCACGATTTGTTCGCATTAGAATATATGATTAGTCAGAAAAAGTGACTTTTTAAAGAAATAATGACGCAACTGCATCCCTGTTTAGAAGTTCAAAGCTGTAAATAAATTCTGACAAGAAAAACAAAACATCGTACCACTGTTCAATATAAAATTTATTTTATCACAGTTTTATTCATATGTACATATCACAATATGCTTTTATATACATGCATTTTGTACTTCTTAAACAAAACTAGAATCTGGAATATACAGCACCATATTCTGCTAGAGAAACTATATTATTGTTCTGGTAACATTTTTTTCAAATTATAACAGTAGTGTAATTTGTTTAATGCTTTAACAATAATGGAAATAATTCTCAACTTTAATGAAAATGAGAATAAAAATGATAATGACACAATGTTATGAAAATAAATGTTTACAAATGCCCATGATATTTATGAAATGAACCATGTACTAAAATAACAAAAAAAAAATTCATTTTTTTAAAAATTAGACCATCACCCTAAAAAAAAAATTAACAATATTCGTAAAGAGACAACATAATAAGGAATTTAGGAGTAACTTCATTATTTGTCAGTACTATAAAGAAAATATTTTGTAACATGCTTATCAATTTAAAATCTGCAAACTATTTTTATGAAAATGAGATATTAAAACATTAATAAAAGATAGAAGAAATAACATTAAAAATGAAAACATTCTAGATGCACCCCAACACACATGTTACATACTGCCGACAAAGAAAGTCACAAATAATTAAGTTGGTTCTTCAGAAATATATCAGAGAGACAAGTTTGAATTTTAAAGCATTTTTTTAGGTCTGCCAAGCAATTACAATGATTGTAAATAACGATTTTTCTTAAATAAAAAATATAACAAATATGAGAAAACGTACAAAAGTAAATCAAGACAAATGATCTAAATTTCATAAGCTGTAAAAGAAATGTATACATTCAAAAAGATCAGTAATAATAATACTGGATTAAACTTTCTTTAAAATTATAACAATCGAAAATTTAAATACATTAGTTATAATTTTTGTAAGCAAAAAAATCAATAATAAAATAATTGATTTCAATTAAAATAACTGAACTACAAAATACTGTAATTAATAAGTCATGATAAATCACATATGAATTCAAATCTAGACCTTGATTACATTTCAATAAAGAAATTTAAAAAATGGCAGACCTAAAATATTAGTATCGGCTTTTTCTTAAATCGATGTAAATAAATATGCTAACAGACATTTAATCACCAAATAAACATATTTAAATATCAGTTAACACCAATAATACTTCAACTACAAGTGAAATATCACTAAAAAACTCCAATGAAAGTTTCAAATAAACAAACTGATGTTTGCTGAATAATAATAATTCCAAAAAAGTGAAGCTGAAAGGCAAAAAGTTTTTCGTAAAAACTTTATAATCCATAAGGCAATTTAGGGAGAAAAATACAAAATCTCAGTACACATCAAAATGCAAACCGGGACAGATTAAAAGAGAAATTTAGTAAAAAATAGCATTAGATGAAAGAGAGACTAAAATAACAACATGAGTTTTGATGTTGTTATTTTATTTTTATATTTCCTTTTACATCTCTTTTAAAAAAATTACTATTATTATTATTTTAGATTTCGTGATCAACTTCTATATACTGGGAAACAAAACATCTCTCAATAGAAAATAACAGAAATAAAATCTGAAATATTAGGTTATACTAAAACATTTTATCTGCAGAATGAAGTTCTTTAGCCACAATTTTATTTATTTATGTGGGCAGAATAACATAATATTTCAATCACTATTAAAAAAATGTCTTTGAAAGAGTAACTTTACATAATGGTACATAAATTAGATATCTCTGTACCCCTAGACACAGGAGGTAAAACTTCAAACCTAGGATCAGGTGTTGGGGGTTGAAATTCAATATCTTCTAATTCATCTTCAGATTTAGCCGGAGCAGTTTCAGAATGACTAGAAAACTGAGTTTTTTCATTTGTTTTACTAAAAACAGTTGGACTAACATTAGAATTTGTTTCAGAAGAAGAAATATCTGTTTTAGAATTATTATTTGTTTTTGTTTCATCCTCTTCTACAAGCTCTTTTATAATCTCTGGAGATTCTTTTGAATTTTTGGGTGTTACTGATTCTATGTGATTTTTTTCCTTTTTTCCATTCAACACTTTCTGTAACTTTGCTACTTCTGTTTTCTTTTCTTCAATTTTCACATCCTTTTCTCTTTTGTTTTCTTCGATTTTCTCTTCTTTTTCTGTTCTGTTTTTTTCTAATATTACTTCTTTGACTTTCACTTCGTTTTCTATTTTGTTTTCATCTAATTTTACTTCTTTGATTTTTACTTCTTTTTCCATTTTGTTTTCCTCTAATATTACTTCTTTGATTTGCACTTCTTTTTCCATTTTGCTTTCCTCTAATATTACTTCTTTTATATGACTCTCTTCAATAACTTCTGTTTCTTTTTCTTTGGAGTTTAATTTTTCATCAAGTTTCAGTTCTTCTGTTTTATTTTTAATATCTGAATCTACCTTCTCTGGCATTTTATCAGGAACTGGCTTCACATCTCTTATCACTACATTATCATTGACATCCATAGGTTCTTCTTGTAACTCTGATTCAATATCCATCACTTCTGATTTTATATTTATGTCAACATCCATGACTTCTATTTTCATTTCAAGGTTCAATTTCTCCACATCTGGTTTAATATCAAGTGTTGAGTCATTGGGTTTAACATCAGTGGTTGAATCATTAGGTTTAATGTCAGTCATTGAGTCATTGGGTTTAATATCTGTTGTTGAGTCATTGGGTTTAACATCAGTTGTTGAGTCATTGGGTTTAATATCAGTCATTGAGTCATTGGGTTTAATATCAGTAGTTGAGTCATCAAATGATATTTCAGCATCAGGGACAGGTTCATTAGCCTAAAAAATAAGAAAGTAACAAATTTTATTTAAAATGTTTTAATTCTGAGAAATTTTATTTAAAGAACATATACTATTATTTTTGGGGGCAGATATCAAGATCAAGCAAAATTATCAACAGAATCAATAATTTATAAATTCATGAAGCAAATAAAGTAAATCTGTAAAAATGAAAAGAATTCAATTAACCTTTCACTACATGATGTAATCATGTATGATACATACTGATAAACACTACACATTTATTCCAGTGCCATAGATATATGCAAAAAGACAGTTGTTTCATGTCAGGAGTGTGATACAGATATCACATTCTTTATTTTTATTTCAGCTCAGCACAGTTTTACATTTTATTACGTGCTAGCATTTTAATCTTTTGTTGATAGTTCGTCATTCCTTTAAGCCTGTTATCGGCTCCGGACACGCACTGCCAATGCGGTTTTTCACCAGAGAACGCTTTCTCACTTTGCATCGTATCTTCCGTTTCATTTTGGTGCTAGTTTTGTGCTCGTCTGGCTTACAGCAGCCTCTGCTTGTGCATACCCCCAAAGCAGAATATTTTCCAATGTTCTGCAATGAACTTTCAGCTGATCAAAAATGTTCTGCGGAATAAAAAAGTAAAGCACTGGGAGATTTCCTTGTATATGTAAGAGTGCAATTTCAGCTTGTATAGAAATGCTAAAGGCATTTCATAAAACGCTAACACACATACAAACCAAAGAATGACAAATTTCGCGATTTTACTCCGAATCGAATGCCAAATTTCATGATTTTTTTCTCATAATTGATTGACGATTTTTGCAATATTTTTTAGATTTTTCTCTTGGGGAACTGGCATATTTCATAATTTTTTCTCCTAGCTGATCATCGAACTCCACAATTTTTTCCCCACGACTAATTGAAGAATTGTGAGATATTTTCCAACACTTCACTGACGAATTTCGCATTATTTTTTACCCATGACCGATTGGCGAATTAAAAATATTTTCGATATTTTCTTTTGACCGACTAGCAAATTTTTTGGCTCTTTCTTAGGACCGATAGGCAAAAATCACTTTTTTTTCAGGTGACTGATCCCCAAATTTCTCATTTTTTTAAACCCACAACAGATTGTCAAATGTTGCAATATTTTCCTTATTGATCGATAAATGTTGCAAATTTTGAAAAAAGATTGGAACAAATTGTAGGTTTTTCTGCGATTGATTGACGAATTTCGGGATTTTTTTTTCTGACAATCCACTGATGAATTTAGTTTTTTAACCTGTGACTAATAGGCGAAATTCAAGTTATTTTCTTTCTACCAAATGGAAATTTTTGTCATTTTATCTTGCAACCAAGGGACAAAAATCGAAGGATTTCCCACAACTGATTGACTAATTTAGCGTTTTTTTAGCCGTGACCAATAGTGAAATTTTGCAATATTTTCTTTCGGCCGATTGGAAAATTTTGCAGTTGAAAATTGTATTTTTTTTTTTTCGCTACTGATCAACAAATTTCATGGTTTTTACCCACGTCCGATTGGCGAATTCTTTCGCTTTTTCTTGGCAAAAAACACAAAATTTCTATCAAAAATCACCCGGTTGATAGACAAATGTCACACTTTTTGACCCTCGATTGATAGGTGAATTTTGCAATATTTTCTTTATACAGAATGTCAAATTTTGTCAGTTTTTTGTAAACGATTGGCAAAAGTTGCGGGGCTTTTACGTGACTGACCGGCGAAGTTCAGATTTTTTCCGACAATCCACTGACGAATTTCATGTTTTATAAACCGCAGCTGATTGGCAATATTTTCCTTATACAGACTGGCAAATTTTGCAACTTTTTCTTGCGGTCGGTTGGCGAAAATCATGGATTTTTTTTCTGAGACTGCTCTACGAATTTTGTATGTTTTTCCACAACCAACTGAAAATTTTCGAATTTCTCTCCATGATGGACTGACAAATTGTGCAAGCTTTTCCCACGACCAATTGATGAATTTTGCAATCTTTTTCAATGAATGATTGGAGAAGTTTTTCCGGTGATTGACAGGTATTTAGCGCTTTCTCCAATGAATTATATAATGATAAATTTTATTAAAAATGAAAATTAAAAATGAATTTTATTAAAAATGAAATGTTCTGCAGAGAAGTTCATTGTTCTGCGACGTACGTTGCACTTTTAAGCATATTCTGCTTTGGGGGTGCATACTACGCATGTGCTGCACCCTACAGCTACAGTGTTAGAATTTCTGTTTCGCCGCCGATAATTTCAGAACTCGCTCTTTTGTGTTTCGGCTTTAGCTCACCATAAGTGCTACAATCGAAAGAGGTGTATCTGTTTTGCTCAAATTAAAATGCTTCTTTTAATTACCAAATCTTAAATTTTTCATTTGACTTTTTAATTTTATCATCATCCCTAATCAACAAATAAATCTGAAATAGTCTTACTCTTACATTGGTATAAATGCCAATGTCACTGGTTTTCAGTTCAGAATTTTAATGAAAACGATGCCGTAAATATTTTGGAAAGCGTGCTCTGATCTGAGCTTCAGCTCAGTGTCCAAGAACTCGGCATTTACACCAGTTCTCCAGGTATCAATCGCTATTTGTAGATTTTCTTATGTGCTTAAAAATGCTGGATGCTGTTGTTTATACTTTAAATTTAATATTTTAAAAGTTTGGTAAAGTAATGTACAGATTCTTATATTAAGTAAAATATTTTCATGGAATCGGCCAGAAAAGAGTTTAAAAAGGCTTCGAATCACGTTGGTACTTATATGAGAGCCAAATTTTTAAAGATGATGTGCAGTCTCCATATTTCTCATCTAATTTCTACCTTCCTCTACTTAAGAAAATAAATAAAGATGGATTCATATTTTTAAGGAGCTTTTCATTGTGTCTACATGTCTTAGTTACAAGATTAAGTAAGATTACTTTTATTCATTTTATTTTTGATGATTTTCTCTTCAAATTTCCAGACCAAAAAGGACAGATGCACAAATCCTGCAGGGTTATTGCCCATTTTTTCACAACTGCAAAATTTTAATGGCACAATAATTAATAACATCACAATGAGTAATCAAAGACATCAAATGACACCAAGTTATGTCTACCCTATGGTACTGTTAATTATTGCATTTTGTTTTATAAAATCACAATTAATGGAAATAAAACATTAGAGGCAAAATTTCTTTACTAATCTCATTTATAAATACAGTGAAGCTCTAACTATCTGGATAATTGGGACAATACAATCATAAAAAAAAAGGTTATGATGTGAAATAATTTTTTTTCTAAAACTGCTTTATTTTAATAAAAATGCAGGGGTGTTGAAAATAAAATCACTTCTACAAACATTTTAAAAAGTTTCTATGAATAAAATTTTTCTGTTTTCCTCTGCATAAAACATGATTTTTTATCCTTAAAATGCATCTTAAAAATGAAATGTGTCTTATACAATGAAAGTATTTTTTTTTTCTTTTCACTCCCTTTTTTTTTGTTTTGTATGAGTTATTTTACTTAAAAACTTACTGACACATCTGGTGTTAACAAGACGTGGGATAATAATCTTAAATATACCTAAAACCAGTGTTGAATTCAAACATTTTTCTTAGGAGGAATTTAGAATTCGGGTGCCCCACTGCTTTCACACCAATAGTTGTACACCCTTGAACTTGTTTCTTAGCGTTCAATGAAGGTTTTTAATTAATGTCTCAGCTAATTATTAAAAAATGAAAAATCTGATCCTCAGGTGCATTCTGACCTATCTTTGTCTATTCTTATCCAAATTTTCAGACAACTACATGCGTTAGATTTCCTTAGCCCAGACACGCCAACCTTTGAAAATGAAAAATAGCACACAAAATTCAAATTAATCTGGAGGTTGGTTGGTTGGTTGTTGTTTTTTATGCTGCAAATTTTAAGCGAACAAATACTAATCAACTGTACGTATGTGTAATGAACGTAAGCATACAAAGTAGGAGACTCTTTTGTTTTTGTAAATTTTTTGGTAGTGGGTGGGATTGATTAAATGCAATTCTTCCCATTCAACTCATGCTCTGTCCACTCCTAAGCTAAATTTCTGAACTTCACAATGAATTTTCTGAAAGATTCTCGGGCGGTTGGGGAGGGGGAGATTCCCCACCACTGACGAAACTACTGATATTTTTCCAGAGAAAAATGTCTAAATTTGTCTAAAATGTCCTGCATCAGGTCGGGTAAGACCATCATGTCGTCTCTGTGCTAATTGTTTTTTTATTGCAGGTCAGGTTAATCTCATTTTTCAAAAGTTAGTTCAATATATTGTTTCAGATGAAAAACTATATCTATAATAATAAACATAGATGTTTGTCTCTGTGTATGCTGTTTTGTGAAGAGACTGCTGTGATGTGCACAGATCTACAAGACTTAGCAGAAAGGTACCTGTTATGTCTGAAGTTATGCACTTTGTAACCAGTGTGTTTTTAGATCTTTTAATAGATTTTTTTTTTACGTTTCGTGGCGAATTTTCTACCTTAGTAAAAGGAATACAGTTTCAATTTTGAAAAAATTAGCATTTTTTCAGCTTTTTTTTTTGGAATTTGTGTATTTTCAGCGATTTTTTGACAAAATTTGCTTCTTTTCAACGATCTTTTAACGAAATTCGCGTTTTTTCAGCGATCTTTCGCCGAATTTCGAGTTTTTAAAATGATCTTTTGACGAAATTCGCGTCTTTTCCGCGATTGTTTGACTAAATTTGCGCTATTTACCGCGATCCTTTGATGAAATTGGTGCTTTTTTCAGCAATGCATTGACAAAATTCGCATTTTTTCAGATATCCTTTGACGAAATTCACGTTTTTTCCGTGATTTCTTTGACGAAATTTGCTTTATTTTAGTGATCCGTTAACAAAATTCTCATTTTTTTGTGAGATTCTTTTGCGAAACTCGTGTCTTTTTGCAGAAAATCGTAGTTTTAGACAAAGTTTCGTAGCATCGTAGTTTTTAACTCCAAATCACAGCAACTAGGATTTTTTCATAGCAGTTGGCAGCTCTGCATTAGCCATCACCAAAAGACAAACATATTTTATTAATATAGTTGGGGAAAAAAAAAAACTAAATATTATTAGTTACATTAACTAACATAATAATACATATATGAAAAATCATGTTAAATTTTTGAAAATGAATACTTTCATATATTAATTCTACTAATTAGATTTTTATGTATTATTGAAGTTCTAATATAAAACATTTTTTAAATGTAAGCATTACAGTATTTTGCTCTAAATATTTTTATGTTTAAATTAGGTACTAGCATTCTTTTACTTTGATATTTTTTTCATAAAATACATGTATTAAATTTTGGGGTGGTCCTATACACCCCATCAGAAAATATGCTAATGATCAAACCTTCAAATTGCTCACCAACATGGAAGAGGGTGAAAAAACACATTCCTAAGAATAAAAGCAGTGACCCCAATAGGAAAAACAATGCAGCACGGCGGCAAACACTGCAGATTATTTCACAACTTGCAGATTAATTTAACAGCTTTAAAAAAATTGCTAGAATTTACTTAGTCTCTAGATTTATTGTTATCTTTTTATTATATCTTCTTTGTAAATGCAAATTTTGCTTATTTTATTGGTTACAATTATTTCTTCTGGTAATAGGCTTAGTCCAACATCCTTAGGTGGCAGATAAATTTTGATTTGCTGCAGATTAACATAGAAAATTCTGTTACTGGGGCACTGACCATTTTCGTTACTTACTTCTACCACAACTGATAACGATATTCAACACTACCTGCTTTTCAGTTACAATTTCTAAAAATACAAATGGATTCTTAATTTTTTTTTTTTTTTTTTTTTTTTACATGAGAATAGAGAAATGCAATATCTCTGAAATACATGAAATACCAACTTTGAATTATCAAAATGTACATTTTAAAAATTCAATTAAGTAAGGAATTTTTTATTTGAAGATGCAATTTGGATATTTCACGAACTGAATAACCAGACTTCGGATAGTTGGAGTTTTACTGTAATAAAAAATATAAACTTAAAAAAGTATCTGCTTAACATACTATCTTTAATAATTTGAGTGAACTTTATGCCATATCTGTTGAATTACTTTGAACAGGTACACTAATTTTTTGTCAATCACAAACAAAAAAATTCAAAATTTCAATTAAAAAAATCAAAGTTACGTTAAAAAAAAAATTCTTTTTTCTTTACAGCACTATCTTTTTTTTTTTTTTTTTTTAACATAAAATTATGCAATAAAGCGTCAAGTATGCTAAGGAGTAAAAATTTCCAGATATCTTGACTTCAATGTACAGTTAATTTTGAAAATTAAAGAAATTTTTTAGTTAAAAAAATTCTAGGATGTTTTGGGAGGAGGAGAGAAAGAGTGCAAGGGGGGGGGGGGAGGGGAAATTGGAAATACACCTTCAAAATATTTGCATTCCATCTGAATAAATTAAAGTAAGCAAGAAAAGAAAGGAAAATTGCATTAATGTTTTCAATGAATGTTTCAAATTAAATATGAAATTAAGTCTGATATAGTCAAAATTTAGACATTAGTATTCACAGATACGAAAATTACAACTAGAACATTTACCTTTGGATATTTTAAAATAGGTGGCATGATTTACCTGCTTCCACACATTTGACCTGTTATATCACATTTTGATTGGTAATAGTGCCAAATAGACATTAGCAATTTTTGAACCCCTCATGTTTTTGGTGGTAAAAAGTTTTTTTCTCTTCATTATTGTCACTAACAATTTCTTGATATCTCAATAATCAAAATTACATCAAAGTTGCTTTATTGCGCTTTAAGCAATGTCTTTGACATTAATTGCAAATAGGAAATGATGGGGAAAACAAAATTGTCTTCATTAACCAGAGATACATCTTAAACAGAGACACATTAACAAAAGTCCACTATATAATATTTTAAATGAAAAAGATTTTATTAAAGTAAGCAGTTTTATCACCATTGTGGCACTGTCAGAAAAACTATCAAATAGATGTTTGATCACTTGAAAAAAGCATTCCATTTTCAAGAAAAAATAATACATTTTAAGACAATTAGTAAAAATAAGTACACATAAGCACATTCTTAGGAGAAAAAAATATAAGTTATATGAAAACACAAAGCTATGTCACAGCTGCAATAATATATATTTATTTTTTGAATTTGTAAAGCTACACTAATTTTCATTCAAATAGAAAATTTATCATAAAATTGAAATCAAAGATCAACATACCTTTTTAAAATCTTCATAACAAGCTGGGTGATACACCTGTAAATATTTTTTAATTATTAATTTTCTTGTTGTAAAGTGACAGAGAAAAGATAGATCAACACATTTTCAACCAAAATCACAAATAACTTATTTCTGAGAACAAAATATTGTGTAACCTTGGTAAACGAATAGTATGGAGACTGCAAAAATTGCCAGGGTTAACTGAGAGTTTGTTTTAGTAAGGGGACATAGAATGGTTTATTAGTGGCTGGGAAATCAGAAAACTGTCTGTAAAATGAAGGTATGTTTAAAAGGCATGTCCGAAAAGTGAAGTTCACTGCATTAAATAATTTAAGTTTCATCAATATTTATTTACATTACACTTTTATCTTCTAACAATGAATCTCATCTAACCAAGAAGACTCTTATCTTTTGTAGTACCAATGACATTAGTAAAAGCAACAATTCTTATCCTAATATTTTTATTGTATGAAGTTAGTCTCTTTGATGTCATTTTACAAAAAAATAATATTATGGTCAAAAATGATAACCAAAGAAATTTCAAGGAGTGTATGGAGGAGGAGAGGGATGTAATTCAGTTGACTGATTACTTATTTATTGTTAATAAAGATTTTTATCTTTAAAAATATATTTAAAGATTTAAAACTTTATATACTAGGAGATCAGAAGAAGATAAGTAAAAATTTCAAGGGAAATTCAGATAATTGATTTTAATTTATTTATTTATTAATACAACAAAATAACAAATCTACCCTATACAGAGTGTTTCAAAACTATATGTCAGAAATGTAAAGGAAGGTAGAGGGGACCCAAATAAATGATCTGGTATAGGAATGTGGGTGCGGAAATGCAGCATTGAAGTGCTAGCACATAAGGCAGTATTAACAACAGATGATAAAACAGCAAATAACAGCGATACAAGATTCCCAGCAGCGGTGCATAAATTGGTGCACATTAGTAAAAACATCAGGCATGTCATGCATATTTCCAACAGCAACTGACAATCGGGCAACCAGATCTTCTTCAGATGTTATGGGAGGGAGTATCATACACCATGCTCTTAATGCGACCTCAAAAGAAGAAATCCAAGCACGTCAAATCAGGAGAGCACGGTAGCCAAGGAACATGTCTGCCCCATTATATACAATGCTGTCCGTAGACAGCATCCAGGTAATTCCTGACATTCCTGCAAAAGTGAGCTGGGGTTCCATCGTGCTGGAACCACATTCGTGTATGAACAGCTGGAGGAACATTGACCAGAAGTTCAGGTAAGACCTCTTATAGGAAGATACCATGTGTGTGGCCATGTAAACGACTAAGTAGAATGTACAGTCCTACTAAGTTACTGTGTACAATGCTTGCCCAAACATTAATGGAGAACCTTTCTTGGTAGCCATGTGTTCTTACGCCATGTGAGTTATCATGAGTCAAAAGGGAAGAATTATGGGTGTTAAACATACCCGACCAAGAAAAGGTAGCCTCATCAGTGAATAAAACACCCCCAGGGAAAGTGGGATTGGCTGAAGCCTGCTGTAGGTACCAGCGGGCAAAGCTTACATGCAGAGAATAATCATCAGGCTGCAATGCTTGCACCCTCTGCAAATTATGTGGGTGCACTCCATCTTCATGTAAAGTCTTCTAAACAGTTACATGGCTCACACCCAACACACGCCCAACAGCTCTCAAGCTTGTCGAAGGACTATTCTATACTGTGCATAATACTGCTTCTTTCATTGTAGGAATTCTGCGATATTTTCCAGTGCCCATACCCCGCCTGGAAGCATAAAATGATCTACTTGTGTATAACCCCCAATGAAGACGCTCAAATGTTCGGCAATCTGGCAGATTCTTACCCAGGAATCGTTCCATGTACATTCTTTGAGCAGCCATCCTATTTCCTTGCATAGCCTCACACATGATATGCATGTCAGGAAGCTCTGCATTGGTGTAACGATGGATGTTTCTCAAAATCCATGCAGGGAATGACGATTCAAGCCAGAGAAGCGCTTTCATCCGCCGAACTTAACAACGTCCTCTACTGCCTCAATGTTGCATTTCCGTACCCACATTCTTATAAGAAATCTGTTTATTTTGGTCACCTTTATATGCCTTTATATTTCTGACATACAGTTTTGAAACACCCTGTATATATAAAATCCTAAAGTAAAAATTTTATGAAACAAAATTATGCAACAATTTTATGAAACGCTTAAATGCAATGCTTGTAGAATGTTTGTATAACTTTAGTGTGTTCTTATAGTCACGTACAATAGGATTTTTTTTTTTAAGTATGTAAGTAGAGATAGCAAAAAAATTACAGTTATTTTATTATACTTACAGTTATTTAAAGCTGCACAAAGAATTCGATTACACTACCATGTAAGGGCAATAATTACATAAAATGTTTTATGTTATTATGTTATTTGAAACTCTATGAAATTTGTATATGTTACTGATCTGAGGCTCACTATGGCATGTTCTCCATCGAAAATATGGGGTGAAATATTTATACTTTTTTTACAGGGTGACACAAAAGAATTCAGACTAAACTTTTGCTTTTTATTCACATTAACCAATTTTCTATGACTGTTATTTAACTTATGATGCTTTGTGTACATCTATATATAACTATATCTTCATCTAACTTTTTGAGCACAATTTAAACTCCCTTCCTACGAATAAATTTTGCTCAAATCTTCAGAATAAGCTCCTCTCACGGTCAAATTTATATTTTGATAAAAATTTTCTCATGAGAGGTTTTTTATGTTGATAGCGTCCCTGGTATGAAATTGAATAATTAAAATTTCAAAATGGATTTTTTTGTTTTCTCCTATGGCAATGATATACTGCAAATTAAAATTATATAAGACAGATTCAAATCAACTTTCTTTTATTGCAATAATGCCCCTTAGCGAGAAACAGATTAACCAAATTTAAATAAAGTTAATTTTTTTATGTTTCACGATATGACAACTGTATTCAAGATAAAAATAGGTTGTACAGATTCAATGCAACTTTCTTTTGTGTTTATAACATTCCCTGGTAGGAAATAAAGTAACTAAATTTAAATAAAATTGATTTTTTATGAGAATGTTTCAATGCCAATGTATATTGTTCTTTACGTAGCCCTGTTATATGAATTTATTTACATTCCATAAACTTTTATTAGGGTGGGATGTATTTACACAGAAAAATGTGAAACAATTAAAAACTACCCTTAAGCAATTCACTCCCATAATCAGTAATACTTACTAATTTCTTTGTATAGACCTATACATGATCAACAAATTTATACACATCACATACTAAGCAAAAATTTAGTTAAACTTAAAAATGCAAACCAATGTTGAAAACGCACTTAGACACATAGACTGTAATTATCGCACATAGATTGCAACTGAAATCTTTTGTATGTCCCTGTAAATGAACGATAAATGCAATGCACAGCATACTTTTCAATGAGCATTTATAGTGCACCTTAGTGATGCATATAGATTTCATTATATTTGAAACAGTGTAACATCATTAAATTACATTGCAAATGATTTTTCCCCATAGAACATTGTGTAACAGAATTCTTTTTTTGTGACCCTGTAAATGAATAATAAGTGCTTTGCACTCCAGGTTCTACAAAATGAATGTTTTAGTGTGCTTCATAATTGTATATCAATTTCATTATGTTTAAAATTGCGTAACATCATCAAAATGCACTTGAAATGATATTTTCCCATTGATTGTAATGTAATGAAAAACTTTTGATTGTCCCTGTAAACAAACTATAAATGCTACACACTTCATTTTCAATAGGGATCGTGCTATAGTAAATATGTCAATAACATATGAAAATAACAGGGCAATCCAAGTATATTTACGAGAGTTAGAGCACAGACGGACAGACAGATGGCCAGACAAACCAAAATCATAAACACTTTTCAACTATGTTGGAAAATGTTAAAAAAAAAAAAAAAAAAACAGAAATTTGCCAAAACTTGCAAAATTTTCATTTCTATATAGTTCAAATTTAGTTTCTGTATAATTTTTGGGATGCAGAATTTCAAAATTTAAGATTTGACAAAACAATTAAAAGATGAATAGCAGTTTGTTTCTCTAAATATGTAAAACAAATCAAAACTTCATTACTTTTTTTCACAAATTTAAAGCTTTCACATAGTTTTACCCATTGAATGGAAAAAAGAGCATGAACAGCAGTTTAAAGATAGATATATAGGTTCAGAAACAGAAAAATGTATCATTTTTAATTTTTCAAACAATGCAAAATTATTAAAGAAAACATTTAATTTTTTATTTAACTATTTTCTTTTATAAAGTGATGCATGTAAAATTTTATTAAGATTGTTTCTGTGATGCAATATTTAACTTCGTTAATTTGAACAGTAGAATCTTAATTTGATTTCAAGAAGAATTCTAAATCCCTAAAGTCCAACTCTCTCTTGCTATAAATTTTATTTTTTAGTCTTTTCCATTAAAAACTATAAGTGAACAACACACACAAAATAAAATCTTATGTTTAATTAACAATGCCAAAAAGCAAGTTGATTTTTTTTTTTTTTTTTTTTTTTTTTTTTTTTAATTACACAACATATTTTAAATATTCCAAGACAATTTCAATACCTGATTATCATGTTTAACAGCATTTCTCAAATGCCACTCTTCCTCTTCTTCAACCCAAAAAAGCTGAAACTGCTCCTCACATACAGCACAATTCTGAAAAGAAATTTGAAAGATATTGTAAAAAAGAATGTAATTTTATAATTTTAATTCATAGTTCTTGACTAAATAAATATATAGAATAAAATTCACAAAAAAATTATTATTATTATTTTTTTTTTGATAATTTTTTTTTTCTTAATATATATTGAGAGATAGATAGATAGATAGCTTAAAAACCAGAAGGTATTAATGAATTATCTAGCTTCAAATAGATAAAAAATTAAACATTAAAATGAATTCATACAGATGGAGAAAAAATGGAAATTATGAGCAATTTATAACGTAGAAACAAAAGACTCAAACACATATGCAATAAAAAGATTCTTGGTGTAACATTTCTAAAACACTGAAATCCCAAAAAGATGCAGTTACAATTTTAAATATTGAGAACCTAACATTTCCAATGTTTGGGCAATTAAAGATTTAATTAGATAATTTGCAGAGAAATAGGAATGCAACAGATTGAGCAGATGTGGCCAAGTAATTGACAGTAGCTAGATATTACAATTATCTGGCAGTACATCCAGCCAGAAATTATAAGGGCAGTGAATTTCACTTTTACTGCAATTTTTTAACTTCTAAACATTGCACAATTTCAATTTTTACACATTCAAATAGAAAAATGTACTTTCAAATGCAATTTGTTTGAAAACTGTATCTCAATTTACTGATTTTCTGTGGTAGGGATGTTAAACTTGTGGCATATGTGCTCAAGGTGGCATATACAACAATTTCTCTGGTATGTGAAATTTTTTTATTTAATAATCATTATATACATAAAATTACTTTTATTTTTTTGTTATGACAAATAATTTTTTTTTTTAAACATGTACAGAGTAACAAAAATAATACAATTATTATTATTATTATTATTTTATGCTATGTAGTTTTTTTTAACAAGTAATTACTTTGCTTTTTATAGTATGAATTTAAAAGACTTTTTTCTTCAAATGAATTTTATAAGACACCCACTGCAATAAATGGCAAGGAAACTGGAGCCAATTTTGCTACATATATTAATTATTAAAATAATAAAACATGGATGAATCAAGTATAAAGCATTAGCAATCAAATGTACAACAGCAAAGATCTCATCAATGAATTAATAACTTTTTTTAATGCAGCTTGGATTATTAGTTAGATGTTGCATTAATGATAAGTTAAAAATTACTAAATGAAAAATCATAAAATTTCTTTTTTTATTACAGTATGTGCCACTTAAACAGGGTATCTATTCCAGATAAGAAACGAATTTCCCTGACTTTTCCATATCCTTAAAAAAATGTCCAGGAATCGAGATTTTGTGATGTGACACACAAAAGATCTTAAAAGTTGTGAATTTGTGTTCACTGCTTGATGCTCTCATATTTCTTAATATTATTATTTTTTTTTTTACATGCTAAACATTTTGCAGACACACACTTTTAGCATTAGGTTCTATCCATTTTGTCCAATCAGGATGAAATTCTTTATCACATCTGTCACAGTCACAGTTAAATACAGATTGCTTTGATATATTTTAATATAAATAATAAATGTTCAATAAATTAAGTTAACAAATGTTCAGTTCCCAAACAAAGTTAAGTAAACAGACTGAATCACCTAATCAATCCTATAGCATTCAGTACAAAGTTTCAGTATAACTAACTGGAATTGAAAATCTCCGAGTTACAAGGAAGGACTGAAAGAGGGTGGACAAAATGAATTGCACGAGACGTTGAAATACTCTTTACAGTACTTATGAAGAGCAAAGTTAGATTTTCTTGGCACTGTAACTTCAAATCCTTATTTTATAATCAGAAAAAATTTCCTGATATTTTCTAGGATGTTTCAAATTTCTCTAATTTCTTCTCAGAATTTTCAAATTTCCCCGACTTTTCCTCAGAAATGGTTTTCTGACTTTCCCAGTCCAGACAAATTTCCCTGACTTTTACAGGTTATCCAGATTTTTCAGGTGGCTAGACACCCTGACTTAAATAAATATTTAGGAATCAATATTTCATAATGGCTTATTACAATATACAGAAATATCACACTTTCAATTTTGTTCTCTTAGTTATTGAAAGTGACCGATTACCATTGTTTTGAATAAGCAGCATATGCGCAATATTTTTTAATATAATGTTTGGCATGTTACAATGTTGATAGATATTTTTTTTTTAGGTGCATTCTTAATTATATAAATACGTAGCACATTCATTGTTTGGTCCGTCCGTCTGTCCGTATATAACCGGACAGGGCTTGTAGAGCTTTAGCCGCACGGTAGGCCACCCTGCCTGGCATGAACCTGTCCATATATAACAGTGTCAAAAAACTACCCAACCGAATGGTTTGACATTTAATATGCATAATCGTCGCAAAATTTTGCCAAGTCATTAAAATTTTATGAAAATCCAATCAAAACTTTAAAAGTTATTAATAAAAGTGTTCTCCATTCTATTAAATCCTATCATACGTGATATGTATAATAATAAAAATGCAAATCATATGACGGAGGAAAGCAAATATTTCTTTTTTCATATGTCAGGAGACCATTTTTATTAAAAATTCTTTTTTCGAATAAAATTGCACAAAAGTTACATTTTTAAAAAGATCGTTCAAAAAAATTGTTTACTTGAGAGATGAGTTATATTCAAATAATGTGTAGATTCTGAAATAACTTCAGTTGAAATTAGGTTCAAAGCTGAATATTTCAATCCATTAAAGAAAATAAACACAAGAGATTTGTTCATTATGAGTCAGAAAAATATTAAACCATCGAGGTAATCATTCGAAAAGAAAGATCTCCATGGTGAATTTTGCAGCACTGTCTGGTTTCGAAAAAAAAAAAAGGACATGCTCCTTTCACTCATAGCAGATGATATAATTCATTTCACTAAAATAATAAGGATGATTTTTTTACATTGTAAAACTAGTTATAATACAAACACACCTCATTTGTCATGTTTAACATACAATTTCCAACTTGTCAATTTTTGGCATACACACATAAAAAAGTTTGTCATACCTGTTCTATGGTTTAAAAATTAACGAGGGGTTCCTGGGTTACAGAACATAGGTGAAAATCATTTTTTTAATGAAAAGATTAATAGATCTTTTACATTTAATAGATATTTTTTAATTGCCCATTTACAATACCAAAAAGCCTTAAATATATATATATATTTATGTATTGAAATAAAGCTTTAAAATTTATCAAAAGTGAAGATATTTCAAATTTATCATATATATTTGAAATATATTTTAAATAAGTTTTATATTTGAAATTTATCAAAAGTTGATATCAGCTGCATATCACAGGTTAACAGCCGAAAGAATCGACAAAGATTTCTCTACTTACAATAGCTTTTATGATTCTGATTATTTCAATTTTAAAGTGTGTAGTTCGATTACATATCTGTTAAATTTGTGTTTTATTTATGTTATTTTATTTATTTATTGATGAAATTTTAATTTTGTTATGGAAACAAATACTGAACTATTTATGTTGTTTAAAGTGCAAACGGATTAATCTTTTGTCATTCAGCTGCATGTGATAGAGATACATACATTTAAAAGAAATTCATGCTTGAAAATTATTTTAAAATCCACAAAAAATCAACAAATTAAGATACAGTTTTCAAACAAATTGCATTTGAAAGAGCATTTTTTTTCTTATTCGACAGTGTAAAAATTAAAATTATGTGATGTTAGAAGTTAAAAGAATTACGTTAAAAGCTAAACTTATTTGTCATTACCCCCGTCTTTATGACGTCAGCATTACTCACAAAAATGTTTTGCTTTATAATAATATAGATACTAACTTTTCTTCAATTATTTTTCATGGATAAGGGTATAAAAGTGCACCAATGAAATAATGTACCTAGGGTGACATATACCCTTGAGTCACTCCTCCTGACTGTATGTTGACTGGATTGGATTGATTTGTTTAGGGCAAACAAGCATGCGCAAGGAGCATATGCAAAAGGGTGATTACATATTTTAAAAATAATAATAATAATAAAATTACATATACAAATGTAGTAGCCCACTTACAAAAAATCGCAAGGCAAATATTTTATAACAAGTAGAAAAAATTTCATTGGTCAGTTATTAACTTTTTAATAAACACCCTTGAAAGACAAAAAAAGAAAAGAAACTGTTTATCCCCTTTGAACTTTACTAAAATTATCAAATACGTCTAATTAAAATTATCTTTAGTCTAACAAAGAAAATTTTACATTTTCAGAAACACTTACTTCAGAATCGCATTCACTGCACGATACACTGCATACATTTTCAGGCACCTCTTCAATTTGTTCAGAGTTGGCTTGAAGTTCAAAATAACTTGGAGCTGCAATAACAAGAAGTGTGATATAAAAAATTATAAAGACAAAATATAAAAAGAAAAAGGTTGATAGATACTTTATAATTAATTAGTAAATATCATTTATACATTTATTTAATTTACAAAATTGAAGAAAAGAAAGAGATTACAGAATCAGTATAAGAATAATTTCTAATTCACCTAATATAGAAACAAAATAATTCAATAATTTGAAATAAAGAAACAAATGCCCATTTTTTTTTTTTGCTTATTATATTGTAATTATTACTACAATACAAAATCATATAAATTAGTACTATAAATTTCTTAATCTATAGATCAATTTATTCAAAATAAACCAGAATAATGAGACTAAAATACCTAAAAGTACTTTAATAAGACAACTAGACATGGAGGCAATTTCACTCTTATTTGATGTTTACTATGATTATTTTTATATTTCTTACTATGGAGTCAAAATGTGGTTTGCAGCATTACAGAATAAATGCAAAAATAATCAGCAAAATGCTAGTAAAATTTTGGTATTCATAAACTAATATGGATTTTCAAAACTAAATCATATTTGAGTGCATAAAGCAGTCAGGACAAATAAATAAATATAAATATAAATTTTTCAAAATCAATTTCCATGGACTTGTAATACTAGCATTCACAAAACAATTTTCCAAATGACAAAAGAGAATATATATACAGTACAGTCCCGATTATCTGAGTCCCACTTAAACAAGTTTCTGCTTTAACCGAGTTACTGACAAAAAAAATATATATAGCCATTTTTTATATTCAGACCAAAAAATCAGAGTTCTCTATTTTTTAGTCCTAGGTTCAGGGATTTAAACTTCAGTAATATTGTAATCTGATCTAACCTTTGTTAGATCAGAGTATATTTTTTGCCACCAAATGTGATTTTACTAATACAGCCATTAGATCAAGGTGTTCCTGAGAAATTGAAAAGAAATCACAGAAAGAAAGGAACTGTTAAGAAAGCTGATTGAAGGTCTTGAAGAACAAGGAGTTATAAAATGTCTGAAACAGATTACACTGAAGGATGTTGCACATTGGGTTGTCAAAGAATGGGAAGAAGTTAATCCAATGATTCTAGAGATATCGTGGTGGAAGATTATAGCACCAGAACAATCAAATGATGAAAAAGAAACTGGTGATGATGAATCTTTTTTAAGCCTGCCACAAAAACTTCCTGTTTCTGAAACTTTTGCTGACGATATTGCTGAGGGAATGAACACAGGTGAACAGCAAGAAATTACAGATGACATGATTGTAGGCATGGTTGAAAACCACGAACCAAAGATCATTGATAATGAAAACAATGTCCATCAGAAGAAAATGATGCATTCCGAAAATCTAAAGTTTGATTGAAAAAGTTTTGAATACATTAAGCAGCAAGAAGAGGCTACACCATTGACTAGAAATATAAATGGACAGCGGACTCCTTTCTTTTCTTCCGACAGACTTGAAGAATATATCTTTCCCCTTTCATCGCCAAAAATAGGCGAAAGGGTGCTGCTTTCTGGCGGTAATCCCTTTCTCAAACTTGACAAACTCAAACGCAAGTGAAAAATCTCTGTTTCTTCTCGGGAGCTGTGGAATTTCCGTGACAGTTTGGCGCGAAAAAAAACCTGTTTGGCAGAATATTCTTCCTCCACACCTGCTGGAGGAAAGGACATGTTTTCTTCAAAAAAGGGTTGCTAGTCCGCTGTCCATTCATATTTCTAGTCAATGGGCTACACCTGCAATTCTGATGACACTAATACATTGGCATAACATTGCAGCAAAGCAAATGATCTAACAAGTAAAAAACTACCAACACTTCTTCAAATGAACAATTTAATTCCTTATATTCATAAAAATATTGGATGTGTACGTTGTACGTCATAAGGACTCTAAGTAGTACCACAAAAATTAATAAATTAAGTGTAAATTTATATTTTATTTCCCTAGTTAATGATGATTTATGAAAATTAGGTTTATCCAAGTTCTTTGCTTATTCGAGATGAGCTTGGTCCATATTAACTCAGATAATCGGGATTCTACTGTATTTTGATTATGATAAGTAACAAATAATTTTAAGCACTGGAATAACAATTTTTTGCAAGTTTACATAAAGTTCAATTAAAAAAGAAGAAAAAGGAGCTTTTAGTAAACAAATAAATATGACACAGAAATTATTGCATGAAGTGTTTAAGCACAAAGCTCTTTTTAAATAAAAAAGAAATAGAGAAAAAAAAAGTGTTGCACAGCATACCCCTTTCATCTTTATCTTCAAACTCTTTAAACTGTATCCAATCCTATTATTTTACAAAAGACATTTCATTATTAACATAATAAAAAGAAAAATGACAATTATGAAAATAATAAACAGCTATTTTAAATACCATATACATTTTTACCTGTAACATGCAAGTAAAAGTGTATTTCTGCATTAAACATTAAGCAGTAAATATTCTTCTGTCTCAATATGACTCTTACAGTAATATTTATGCTTTTGAATGTCTAACCATTGCATTATGAAAATAAAGTAAAAGCCAATATAACTTTTTAGGTGCGTTCGTAATTATATAAATACGTAGCACCTATTGTCGTCGCCTGGTCCGTCCGCCTGTCTGCATATAACAACGCAAAAACTACCCAAACGAATGGTTTGAAATTTAAGATATATTATCTTTGCAGAATTTTGTCGAGACATTTCAAATTTTTTAAAAATCGAATCAAAACTTTAGTAAATATTAATAACAACATTTATTAAGAAATTTGATTTTTTTTTTTTTTTAATCGGTGCTTTCTTGTTATAGGAGCTTCCGAGGTTTAATCGTCAAGCGACTGAGATACTTATTTTATTACAGAAATTAATCTGCAGACGATATAATTCATTTCACAGAATTAAAAATCATCAAGATGTGAATATTTATCTAACTAGGTATAGTACGAACGCACCTTGCTTGTAACGTTTGACGTACAATTTCCAACTTTTTCTTTTTGTCATGCACCTTGTTTTGAAATTAGTCTACTCTTCTTCCAGAGATTTACTAGGAAAAATAAACTGACAAATCATTCACTTTTAATTGAAAATTCAATATAAACTATCCAATTGTTCAAATTTTAATAATAGTTCTCTAAAATCAATCTTTTAGAAAAACTCTGCCTAAAACATTTCAACAGGTTTTTTTTTTTTTTTTTTTTTTTAAATGTAAATATAAATATGATTATCTGACAAAATTTAAGAAATGGAATATTGGATAATCCAAATGCCCAGATTTCCGACAAAAAATCACAATTTATAAATGAATTGAAATCCTTATTAAATGCCATATGAAGCACTGCATATGAATGTATGTATGTGTGTGTGTATATATATATATATATATAATTATAATATCTATGAATTTAAAAAAACATATCAAGTTCTTGTATCATTCTACTTAAATCTCCAAAGAGATAATTAATGATAATGTGTATCTATACTAATATTATAAAGGAGTAAAGATTGTTTTTTTGTTTGTTTGTTTGTTTGTAGGGGGTAATCTCTGGAACTACCGAACCGATTTCAAAAGTGATGGTGGCAAATTGATGGTGACAACCCCTGCTCCAACATAGGCTATATTTTATATCGGTGCCACTACCCCAGGGGGGTGCAGGAGCGAAAAACGTTCTAAAATTGCGATCTTTTCTATACTGAAGCAGCTAGAAATTTGAAATTTGGCGTTGTAGTTACTTATAAGATGTAAATATTCTCTAAGAACAAAATAAAAAAAATTCGAAATTTAAAAGGGTGAAATGAGCGAAAAGCGTTCTAAAAACATTCTAAATTACAATTTCTATGGAATCTCTAGAACTACCGAACCGATTTGAAATTTGGCGTTGTAGTTACTTATAAGATGTAAATGCTCTCTAAGAACAAAATTTAAAAGGGTGAAATGAGCGAAAAGCGTTCTAAAAATATTCTAAATTACAATTTCTATGGAATCTCTAGAACTACCGAACCGATTTGAAATTTGGCGTTGTAGTTACTTATAAGATGTAAATGCTCTGTAAGAACAAAAAAAAAAAAGATCGAAATTTAAAAGGGTGAAATGAGCAAAAAGTGTTCAAAAAACATTTTAAATTACAATTTCTATGGAATATCTAGAACTACCAAACGCATTTCAAAAGTGATGATGGCAAATTGATGGTGACAACCCCTGCTCCAACATAGGCTATATTTTATGCCGGTGTCACTAACCCCAGGGGGAGGCAAAAGCGAAAAACGTTCTAAAATTGAGATCTTTTTTATACTGAAGGAGCTAGAAATTTAAAATTTGGCATTGTAGCTACTTATAACATGAAAATGCTCTCTAAGAATAAAATTTAAAAATAAATCGAAATTTAAAAGGGTGAAATGAACGAAAAGCATTCTAAAAACATTCTAAATTACAATTTATATGGAATCTCTGGAACTACCGAACCGATTTCAAAAATGATGATGGCAAATTGATGGTGACAACCCCTGCTCCAACATAGGCTATATTTTATGTCGGTGTCACTAACTCCAGGGGGGGTGCAGGAGCGAAAAACGTTCTAAAATTGCGATTTTTTTTTTATACTGAAGGAGCTAGAAATTTTAAATTTGGCATTGTAGTTACTTATAAGATGTAAATGCTCTCTAAAAAAAAAAAATTTTTTTTAAATCGAAATTTAAAAGGGTGAAATGAGCGAAAAGCGTTCTAAAAACATTCTAAATTACAATTTCTATGGAATCTCTGGAACTACCGAACCAATTTCAAAAGTGATGGTGGCAAATTGATGATGACAACACCTGCTCCAACATAGGATATATTTTTTGTGGGTGCCACTATCCCCAGGGAGGTGCAGGAGTGAAAAATGTTCGAAAATTACGACTTTTTTTATACTGAAGGAGCTAGAAACTTGAAATTTGGCATGGTAGTTATTTATAAGATGTAAATGCTCTCTAAGAATAAATTTTTAAAAAAATTCGAAATTTAAAAGGGTGAAATGAGCGAAAAGCGTTCTAATAACATTCTAAATTACAATTTCTATAGAATCTCTGGAACTACCGAACCGATTTCAAAAGTGATGGTGGCAAATTGATGGTGACAACCCCTGCTCCAACATAGGCTATATTTTATGTCGGTGTCACTAACTCCAGGGGGGTGCAGGAGCAAAAAGCGTTCTAAAATTGCGATTTTTTTTATACTGAATGAGCTAGAAATTTGAAATTTGGCATTGTAGTTACTTATAAGATGTAAATGCTCTCTAAAAACAAAATTAAAAAAAATTCGAAATTTAAAAGGGTGAAATGAGCGAAAATCATTCTAAAAACATTCTAAATTACAATTTCTATGGAATCTCTAGAACTACCGAACCGATTTCAAAAGTGATGGTGGCAAATTGGTGGTGACAATCCCTGCTCCAACAGCCTCTTTAATAAAAAACTATGCGTTTCTGACGACTGGGTTTTTCGCTAATTGTTGCCACAGATTAATCTCGGAAAATGAAACATTTGAAGTTACTGAAAAAAAATATAGTAGCTCGAAAAGTATTTGTCAGAAAATTGTTAGGCAAACTGCGTTTGAAAGGTAAAAAGTTGTATTTTTCTTGATATAAATTTCAAATCTAATGATTATGCCATTTTTCAAATATTGAATTTGAAAAATTACCAAATTTCACAATGGAGTACCATAGCGAAACCTTCATGCGTAAAAAGATAATGATAAGGGCGACGTGTCCTGGCGTGTATATTGGCTATAGCACGAGTCACAAATTATAGTAGCCTTATTATTCTGTTAAAATATAAAAGTGAATTATGAAATGTCAATATTTTGTTGGATTAAAAGTTCGTTATAATAAATTGACCAGCGTAGCGGGCGTAGCTTGCTAGTATAATTATATTAAAATCTTTGTATAGTCTAAGTCTTTGTATATCAGAATCATAAAATTTCTTCAAAATTTAATTAAGTCTAATTCAATAATTTAATTAAGTCTAACTCAGTTTTCTATCACTACAACTTTATTATAACATCTAAATCCTTCTTCTCTTAATCTTTAACCCTCCTAATCTTTTCTCAGATGGGCCTTTTTCTCAATTTCTGATGGGAATCATGTAATAGCTTTGATATTATGTTGTTTTGGAAATTTCCAACCAGTACTATCACACATCAGCAAATCTGTTCTTTTTTTTTTTTCCTCATAGACATTGAAGCTTATACAGCAGCACTTTCACATTCCTTAAAAGTTAGGCTTTGTAAACTGACACAATCTGATTTAAAAGGCCATTACAAGCTTAGAAGCTTTAAAAACTTTTAAGTTCATAATACATAGTGAAATGGTCATTCTATAATAGGGGTGCATAACCTGTGGCCCGTGGAGACCACAATATATACCAACATCTCCGGAAATTCTGGGGGTGGCAAATTTCACCAATCTGTCGCAGGAAAAAAATTGTAAATTTCACCAGCTCGATGCAGAAAAATGAAAAGATAATTTCGTCTATCAGGGACAGAAAAATTGAAAATTTCGTCAATATGTTGCGGGAAAAAAATTGTGAATATCATCAATGTGTTTTGAAAAAAAAAAAAAATCCAGCAGCCAATTGACGAAATTGAATTTCGTCAATTGGTTGCTGGAAAAAAATTGCAAATTTTGTCAATTGGTCACAGAAAAAATTGCGACTTTTGTCAGTCAGTTGCGAAAAAATATAACAAAATTCGTCAATCTGTTGTTAATAAAAATTGTTAATTTCATCCATCTGTCGCTGCAAAGGAGAAAAAAAATAAATGCAAATTTTATCAATCACTGGGGAAAAAAATGATAGAATTAGTCAATCATGCTTTGTTAATTTAAAAATAAGTTTTCATTTTTTGATAATGAAGTTATTTTTCATAAAAATTTGTATAATTAATTATCCATAATGTTCAGTTTTTTTAAAATATTGCATAATTTTTTTTTTCATGAACAAGTCTCCACTTATCAAGAAGGAACAGTTAATTAGTCTTTATAAAGTGTTGTATTATTATTCATATAGATATTTAGAAGTCCTGCATATGATTTTTATTGCTATTTTTTTTATAAATGAAAATCGCAATTCATCCAAAATGAAAAGTTATTTTTGTTAAAAATTTGTATATTTAATATATATATATATATATAATATATATATATATAGTATATAATATATATATAGTATATAATATATATATATATATATATATATATATATATATATATATATATATATATATATATATATTCAGATGTTTAAAAGAAGTATGTACATTTTCATCATCAACAAGAATCTCTAACGGCACGAAAAAATGAACTTTTACTCCATGTCAACATTCAATGTTTATTAGAAACTTATTTAATTTCACACATAAAGAATTTCATTATAAGAGATTCTCCCATCTTATAAAAGAATGTAAGGTGAATGATATTTTAGTGAAATATTATAAGGTTCTGATATCATACTCATGGGTGCAGGAAACCCATCTAAGCTAAAACTAGAAACTTTTCTGAGTATTAGGAATAACCAAATGGAAATGGGCTAGAAGATTCCTATGTCTTGCCTTATGGCTAAAAATTGATCTCTTTGACGTTGGCCCTCAACAACCCAGTCATTTTTGTAACTGGTCCTTCTCTTATAAAGGTTGTGCACCCCTATTCTGTAAGATTTGCGAAATAATTTTATAATTTCCCTGATTTGATTCAATGCTCAAGACTGTAATGAATGAATAACATTTTTTTTTCAGCATAAGTTATCTTCTTATTGTTTCCATTAAAAAGAAAAAAAAGGGGGAAAAGTAAAGTAAAGAAAGAAATCTATTGGATTTCTGAATACCTTTAATCACCATTTGACTGTTTCATAGGATCAAAGAGTGGATTGTGAAATAATTTGAATAACTTATTTTATCACACTCTATAAAAAATCAACAAGATTCGAATCTGTGCGGAGAAAGCGTAATGGATTTAAAATCTTATTAAATTTTTACGGTCTGTGATGAAATAAATTATCTATGTTGCTCCTCAATTCATCCAATCGAGTGGTGATAAAAATAATTTAATTACAGAGTATTACAATAAGGAAACTCACCTTAATTTCATAGAACCATCTACGAGAAAATGGTTTTTTGGCTCCATCTTTTTCTCTCCGGTTTCGTCTGAAATGCCAGTCTAAATGCCGACTATATTGCTCACTCTGTATTTCTTTAAATCTCATACCACAAGTAGCACACTGTGAACCACTATAAATGACTGCAGTAACCCCAGAATGATATCTTGAAAATGAAAAACAAAATGAATATCGAGAAATAACACAAATCATTTAGATATGATATATAAGTTTATCTCATGGCAATGAAATTTCATTAATAATAATAATACAGGGTGGACCATAAACTTCTATGCATAAAAAAAAATAAACATTTAACTATTTTTATTTAAATAATGGTGCCATATTCATTCATGAATAACAATATGAATTAGGCTATTAGTATGATTTCAATTTTTTGTTCTTCATTCACACACTTTTTTTTAAAGGATATCGGAGGTTAAAAAAAAAAGAAGAAAAATGTTACAAACCATATGTAAGGAAACTTATGGCTCACTTAATTAGTATCAAATTTAAAAACTGCATTATTACAAGACATAATCAACGACAAATTTAAGATATAAAAGAGAATAAACAACAAACAGTAACGTATGCAGCAGGTGTATCCATAGTTTTCTACACTAGACAAATTTTAGTACTACATATGTAATTTCTTAAGTAGAAGCAAAACAAATAACATTTCAGGAGAGCATTTAACTAAATAATTATAAAAACAGGAATTGAGTTACATAATTCAATGTTTAATAAATTAGTATAAAACAGTTTTGTTGTAATGTGTTTTAATAACAAAATTACTTTTTCAAAAGGTAAGTTATTAAAAATCAGAATGAAATAAATTTTTTATTTAAGTTTATAAAATGTGATATGTAAGTGATTAAAAAAAACTGACAAGTTCTGTAGAAAGAGAAAATGCTTTTAGATGCAAAATAATCCACAGAAATTCATATTTTATTTTCCCTGACTTGATATTCATATAATTGTTTCAATAGAATAAGGCATAAACATGATAATTAGACTTTTACCTGTAATTTATAGAACTATAACAGATACGGTACAAATAACTGTTTATACTTTTTTACTTTTCTTAAAAACTTATTATTTAAGTTATCATTTTCATATAAGCTCATATTGTTGACGCCAAAATGGCACACACTGCTAAAAACTACTTTACATTCCATATATATATATAAAAAAAAAAGCTTTAAAGATATTACAGAATTTTATAAAATAAATAAAATAGAAAAAAAATTAAGAAAAAATACAATATGATTTTTTTTTCTCTTCCTCACAAGAATCTTCAGACCAACACTAATACTTAAACAAGACCTTGCTTGATATAGGATTTATATAGATGGTGTTACAACAGAAAGAAAATTGTGTCATCATAAATGAACAGAATAACAAAATAACACTACAATAATATAAAACTCCCCCCCCCCCCCCTGATTAAAGGCCATTTTTGTTGATTTCTCTGATTTTATTATTATTATTATTGTTGCTTCTTCAGATTTCCCCTAATCTTTTTTTTTTTTCTTTTTTTGTTTCCTTGAATTTTCTGATTTTTCAGAATGTGGACATGAACACCATAAAATTTGGAAAAAATTATGCCTGGTTTTACTTCATCAAAGTTATGCCAGGAAATATTTATTAGGCTAATAACTTTCCATATATGCATTCAAAACTAACACTAACTTAACAAAATTTTCATAATTAGAATCATTACAATACAGGAAAGAAATAAAAATAAATAAATAAAAATAGTTACTCTTTTAAACATTTAGAATCGAATGTAATTTCTGGAATTGTTTCTTCTTCTGGGGGATCATCTTTTTTTTCTTCTTCCTTTTTCTCAGGCTCAGGAGTGATGGCAGAAGTTGAGACAGTGGTAGAAGATGTGGATAGATCACTCTTTATAAGTCCAGCCGCTTTTAATTTTTCCATAAATAGCTGCATATCACTTGATGTGTTAGTAACAGTTAATGCAGTGCTTGATGGTACAGCAGTAAATTTAGGCATATTTTCAGGAACTGCGAAAGTTGATACTTGTGTAGTGCTAGAAAAGCTGTTAACAACAGACAAAGGAGCAGACAATCTGGTCATTGGCTGCAGAGATGGTAAATTCAAAAGTGGAGCAGAGACAGGAGTTGGCAGCAATGGTGATGATGAAACTATGAGAAATTAATATGAACATTAATAAAAATAAAATAAACTTAACATCAGTATTTTTGACACATATATATTACTAGCGGCCTGTCCTGGCTTCGCTCGGATGGACAATGCGTTGACCTCCTTGGAAAAATGTCTTATGCAAAATATGTAATAAAAAATCAGCAATAGCTGTCTTATTCGTCTAATCTTTCATAAACAGGTTCATTGCCGATATTGGCGACAAAATCGCTAAAATAACTGAAATCTGAAATATGTGTTTTTTTTAGCAGATTGGTTTAGCTGTATTTTATGTATTCATTGTTGTAACTATTGTTGCGACTTTATTTTTTTAACTGTATTGTTGCAAGATATATTCTTTTTTACATAACCCCCACCCTCATTTAACCCTCTTAGGGGGGTGAATTTCTAAAATTGCTGAAATACGTGCTAAATCATTTTTTTTAATAGATTTATTTCCCTGAATTTCACACTCCTACCTAAAACTGCTGCTGAGATATGGCGAAATAACCTAAAAGTTTTGATCCCCCTCGGGAGGTAATTTTCAAAAATCCTTTCTTATTGCTTGCTTAGATCATAACAGCAATCTACTGTCCAAATTTCGCAATCCTGACTTTAGTGATTTTAGCTGGACGTAGATGAGCCAGTCAGTCAGGCGTTCTCCCTTTATATAATAGTATAGCTATGCCAATTGTTAAATAATATATTGTCCATGATTTTATTTATTTTTATTATTATCCTCTTATCTATAATTCTCATGATGCCTTTTATAAGATGTCACATGGACAAATAAAATTGTTTACTGTTTGAATATTTTTTTGTAAAAAAAAAAAGATTCAAATATTTACTGTTGAATAAATTTAGTTTTTTTTTTTTTTTTTTTTTTTTTTTGAAAGCTTAAGAGGTTATCAAAATGACTTATTTTCATATGCTTTAAGTTAATAATTTGTGTTTGCATTATTTTAAAAGCTGACATGTTAAAATAACATTTTTTTGTACACTTTAGTAACACCAATATTAATTTAAATCTCATGAGCAAAGCACAGTTAGGAATTTGGTTAGAAAGCATTTTTTATAATTAGAAGATAATAATATGAATAAATTAAAAAGGTGTATTAGAAAATTACAAAATTATAATTACTACACTAATACCATAGAACAAATTAACTAATTTAAACACTGATAAAGCAATATTCCATCATTCAGATTTAAAAAATAAATAAATAAATAAATAATTCTAAAAATCTAAAATTAGCACAAACACTCATCCTGAGAACAACCTTGTTATTTATTGTCAAAACAAGACCAATAAACCAAGGGCAGAATATTCTGAACTTAATCTTGTAGAAAAACTTATGTAAACTATAAATGACTATTCTTATTTAACCCTTTCCGGCACAGTGATCCCACTCCGGGCACACCTAATTTTAATTCCAAACTTGCATTCGGCACCAAGAATATTTTAATAGAATTTTGTTTTTATAATGAAAGCTTAAAATAAGGAGTTCTTATTTTCTAAAAAAGTCGTTTGTAAATTCTGGTGTCAGTCAGTAATTTCTCATTTTACGAACAATTCTGTTCGTAAAATGATCTCATTTTACGAACAATTCTGTTCGTAAAATGAGCAAAGGTTGGCAAAGGTTGTCTTTGCCGGAAATAGTTTAAAAAAAAAAAAGTGTGAGCAAACAAATGAACTAAAGCTAAAAAAGAACTTACTTGAATTATTGAATGGTGCAGAAGTACTAGTAGATGGAACTTTTGGCATACCACTTGTATTTTGAATTGGTCCAATAAATGGAGGAAGGGGAGGTGGAGATAATCTTGGAATATTACAGTTTTTTACCATATTCAAGTCAAGTCGATTCACACTAAATTCATTACTACTGAGATTTGGCTGAGAAAATGGCACATTGTTCGGAGGCAAAAATCTAGGCTGTTCAACATTGCTAGCAGCAAATCTAGGTTGTTCCATAGTGCATGGTGGTAATAACCTTGGATGGTTGCTTAAAAAGAAAATAATAATTAAATGCAAATATGCTTGAATACGTATTCAATCACATACTTACAAAAGCACAAATAAATAAATAAATATTAGAAAGCACACTTACACTCAATCAGAAATTGGATCTAATTTTGAAAATTCTAAAGAAAACAGTCTTGAGATTTACTTAACTACACTCAAAAGATATCTTGGTAAAATGAATAAAAATCCCCATACTCCAACAAAATTTTGAGAGAGGGGGGGGGGGGGACTTTTATTTTTTTCTTATTTTGGTACTATTTAAACAATATGAAACAATTTTTTTTTATACCGTTGACCAGGCCCCTATCTGCCAGGCTTTTGCCTAGCTTAACGAGTTGATACCTGGCAACGGGGTGAAGATTCGCCAGCTCTCCGCTTGGCAAAGATGTGTTTGTTAAATCTATAGGCCGACGTGGCTTCAGTGCGTCTTGTTGCTTTAATTGCTTTTTCTTAGTTGGCCGGTTGCTAATTGATTTTTGATGAGGCGGTTCAGCACTGCGCAGTGTAGCGAAGTCATGCCGGACGGATGTGAGATGCTGGGATATTTACTATTTCCTCGCTGCATCGCTCATCCATATGTTATGCGATCGCTACTCGAGTTGATCTCGTAATTTAGAACCTTGATCTGGTGACGAGACATTCACCAGACTAGGCACCCCCAGAGGTATAATTCACAGGTAACTTGGAGGACTTTACACCCACAGCGTACATGATATATGAAACAATTTTAGAATATAAATAGGAAAAATCATGCAATAAATAATTTAAAAAAAAATTAAAGATTTAGAAAAAGTTTAAAAATTTTTGCTTTACAACAATTATGTGCAGTCTCAAATGATATAAAAGGTCAATAGTTATTTATTTAACAAAATTCAGTCTTAATCTAATAAACACTTACATAAATAAAACAACAAAATTCATCAGATCAAATCCTGATATTAGGATTTCTTAGAAGGAAACATGGAAATTCTATTAGAAATTAATAGACCATCAGAAACTTTTGCTATCTATATTACTTGATTAACTTATGTTCAATCTCATTTAAGACAGCAGTTTTATTATAAAAACAAGAATTCAGTAACAATAACTGGAAAATATTCCAAATTTAAGCAAAAAGTATCAACCATTTTAGTTTTGAGAAGGAAAGGAAAATTGAGAAGTGCCACCTTCTGTAAAATAAAATACATTTTACTCTTTAGGCACACAAATGCAAATTGTAAAACTGAGTTGCGTAAAACTGAGGGTGCCTGTCAGGCACGTTAACTGCCGTTCCCAAGTTCTGAGGATAACGAGCACGACCAGCAGAGTTCCTGTATGCTCTACGACTGGTGGGGGCACCCACCACCTGCTGACCATCCCCATTGAACCCAAATGAAAGGACGACATAGGCCGTTGCGATTGTTGTGGCTCCCACCCTCTTGAGAGGCTACCACGTTACACTTGGGGACGAGCCGGGGTCCCCCAACAGCTTCAGGGCTGGACACCCAAAAGGGAGCCAGGTCCTAGGTTTTAAGTCAGGTTTACCAGACCCGCACTTGCTCTACCAGAACTCGAGGGATGTTAAAACCTACAAAGATAGTTCACAGTTCCCTTGTAATGGATGGCACACAAATGGTAAATCTTATTACAGTAAAATTAATTTTAAATAACACATTTAAGCAATACGAGTTTAAATTATTGGATTTAAAATAAATTAAATTAAACAGAAAAAAAGGGACATTTCAAGGGCTAAAAATCATAAGTATTGCTGCTAAAAGTTGTATAAATTAAAGAAAAAAATTAAAATTAATGCTTTTTTTTTGTAATACTTACTTCATAGGAAACTGATTCATTGAAATTGTATTATTTACATCGATATTTCTATAAATGTGGGGTGTTAAAGGATATCTGTCTGTCATTTGTTTTGGTGGCAAAGGTGGGGGTTTAATAGGAACACTATGTATTTCAGGATTCTCCCATTCAGGACCCTAGAAATAAATAAATATACATATATATATATATATATATATATATATATATATATATATATATACACACATATATACGTAAAATAAAATTCTAATACTATGACAATGTGGATTGTAGGCACATAATTTATTACATTTATTTATTTTTTAAAGAGGGCATCTTATATGCTTATAAAATTGTTAAATCGATTCAGGGACTTCGTGAAATCAAAGTCACATATTAACTCAAACCATATTTTTTCAATAGAATATTACATCATTAGAACTAATCAATAAAAATATCTACATGAATAAGTATGTAAAAATCCTTAAAAATGAAATAAAATAAAACAATGGAAATTTCAGATGGAAATTTTCAGTAGTTCTTTTTTAGAATATGATGTGTCAAATTCTGATTCCAGATACAGATCACTAGGAATATAAAAATTCCAGGTTTTTATTTATTAAGGGTAAATAACCAGTTTGAGTATTTACTTTTCAGTTAAATACGGTGTGTCCTAAAAGTTCCCGTACTCCAACTTAAAGAACTCGTTGTCTGGGATTTTTTTTTTTTTTAATATTAAATTTTATCATGTGTTTAGCATTGCATCAATTCTTGAGTTTTTATCGTCTGGTTCTTTTCGGGTTCAATTGGTGCGAGAATAAAGTTCTACGTTATTTTGTTCTTCATAGTGAAATGAGTTTATTATGCATTCAGAGATTTGCACTGCTTGAATCTTATTTTGAATGTAAATCGTATGAAAAGTGCAAAAGATGTTTGGCTAAATAAATATCCAAATGATGCAATACCTATTAAAAATGCACTATATCGGCTCGTTCGACGATTTCGTATTACAGGTTTGGTGGAAGACAGGCACAGGAGTGGAAGGCCGAAAGTTGTTACACCAGCCTTTCTGCAAAACACTCAACAAAGGACATTGCAAACTCCTCAAAAATCAGTGAGGCGTTTGGCACAAGAAATGGGCACATCTCGTGGCTTTAAGAGGTTTGCTGCTTATCATGTAAAAATGGTACAGGAAATAAAACCACTAGACTTTAAGAAGCGGATTCATTATTGCCGGTGGTTCCGGAGATTTATTCGCAACAATATCAAGATTTTGGATTTCTAGAAACATGTGCAAACAAGTTCAGCTTTGCCTCCTAGACATTACAAACTCCTCAAAAATCAGTGAGGCGTTTGGTATAGGTGCAGATTCACGGTCGCCAGTTGCCACGTGGCGACTAAATTTTTTGCTGTGGCCACTAACTTTCGGTGTTTAAGTCGCCATGTGATTTAAAAGTAATCAATTTCTGGTATTCCCAGTCCCCATCGTGAAATGTTGATATTTTTTTTAAAGATTAAGACCAAAACACATACATTATTGTTATCTTTTAATAACATTTCAAAATGATCTGTTTAACACAGCAAACTATTAAATGTATTCGAATAGCAATGTTATTCGTAACAGTTTGAATCTGATAATTTTATTTTACATAGACTGTGATTTAAATATATATATATATAAACAAATGTTTGAAGTGTGTTTTTATTTTTATAGTGCAAAATATTCTCACAAATTCAGATTTTCTTTCATATGTACTTTTGTCTGGCAAAATCAAAATGAGAAATATTGTTTTTCTGATATTCCCCGCTATCATGATTGCTTAGCTTATACATATTTTTTTTAAACCGTATCTTGCCCAACTTTATCTTCTGACTGTACATGATTTAAGATTTAATTAATATTCAAATTTTGTTGTACACGTGTTTATATTAAATAAATTATTTTACACTTTGAATTCATTATTATTATTTTTTTAGTTTTTAGTTTTTTACCCTATATAAACACTATTGTTTCTATGCATTTGTTTTACAATTGTGGCCACTGGATTTTTTGGGTTTAGGAGCCAGTGACTCCTTCCAAATGTTGGGAATCTGCACCTATAGCATTTGGCACAAGAAATGGGCCCATCTCGTGGCTTTAAGAGCTTTCTGCTTATCATGTAAAAATGGTACAGGAAATAAAGCCACTGGACTTTGAGAAGTGGATTCATGCCAGTGGTTCCGGAGATTTATTCGTAACAATATCAAGATTTTGGATTTCTACAAACATCTGCAAACAAGTTCAGCTTTGCCTCCTAGACAGGGGTAGACATTTTGAACTTTTATTATAAATGTAAGTATAGTATTTTTTCCTATGTGACGTTAAAAGTGCTTTTTATCATTAACATAAAAATAATCGTTTTAAGGTTTGTTGTTTTGTGAATAATAAATACCTATGTCATCAGTACAGGAACTTTTAGGACACTCTGTGTATAATCAAGAAAATGCTTATCAATTATGATGGGAAAGTATATATATATATAAAAAAATAGAATCTTAAGACTTCTTATAACTTTTTTTAATAGAATAAATAAAAGCTCAGTATTTAGCTGATGAAAATTTAAATCGTAAGTGCAGACAGTAAATTAAAATATGAACCCTATTTTAAAAAGCCATCATCTAGCATGCCTAATTATAATTGTATAAGATCAAGGTGACTCAGAAATAACTATTTTAATCTTTACATTAACTATTCTCAATGTATCTAAATGGTAAGCATTAAGGAAAGGTGACACAAAAAATGTCATACACTGAAAAAAACTTTTTTATACAATATCATACACATAAGGGTATTAAAACATTCACTTAAGTGTGTACAATTAGCAACGTGGATTTGTTAAATGTGTATCTTTTCAATGTATAACCTTCTGGAAGGAAATTACGTTCAAAATAACTTTAGGAGCCAGGACCTTTGTTAATCCTTGTGGAGAAAAAAAAATTGCCAGAGACATGGCTACTTGCAATTGCCATTTTCTAGTTTCCCCTTTAGATGTTCTCTGAGAAAGAAGACATAAGAATCAATATTCAGACAGTGTGGTGGCTACATAGAAGTGACACAAAAATGTTTTTGAAAATGATTGGACATATATGAAAAACATGCATCAGATGTACAGAATCATATGCAAATCCTTGCTACAAGATTTTATAAATTTAAACCCAAAATTAACATTATCAGCCTAAGAAAATTTGTGCTCCACTCTGACTGTTTTTCTTCTAGATGGAAACAAAATGTATCAACAGAATACAATATTTTTTTCATATTTCATCCCACTCATATCATATTTCATCACATTACTCTTAGCTATGTATAGAATAAACATAATGTTAAAACCTGCAAGAGCTATGCGTAAAATGATAAAATTAAAAAAACATTAAATAAGTGGTATTTATTTGTTAGTATTTTAAATTGACAATAAAAAAGAAAATTTTATTAAAAAAATAGGCATTTATTAAAATTATAGGTTAATTAAATTAATTACTTGCAAAAGTCAAACATCTTAATTGATTAAAAATATAATTGAAAAATTTTGACATGGAACACTAAAAAAATTTAAGATTTCTATACCTGAGAAAAATTTCTAGGAGCAGTGAAGTTTGGCTCAATATCTTTGAAACTTTCAAAGGAATTTTTTGGAACATTCCACTCTGTTTGCTGCATGTTATCTACATGTATTCGTTGCCAGTCTACATCTTGCATTCTTTCCAAAGGAAAATTAAAGAAAGCTGAAGAAATTTTCACATTATTCATTCGCATATCTACATCTCGAGTACCAACAGGGACATCTGTTGATAAATTATCATTACTGATAGTAGGCTCATTATCAAATCTACGTAGAAATTCCTTATTGTTCTGGCAGAATTTTTCATATAATTCATATGAAGGTGATTCACTGAGAACAACATGTGGTGGAGGGCCACTGATATGAATTCTATGAATTTTACCATCAGATAACATAGCTGTAAAAGATGGACCACCAAACTGAGCTTCAAAAGGATAGTCATTAATATAGATTTCTCTTGATGGTGTACCAAATTTTATGAAATTACACTTGCCATCAATATCAAATTTAACTTTTTGTCCAAATGAAAGTTCTATAGGCTGTGGCTAAAAAAAAATAACAAAAACAAAAAGAATTATAATTAAAATATTTTTAGAATCTTAATAAAAATACAATCAATTGTTTCAAAGATATGACAATTTAAATTAAGATACATATTTATTTAAATTACCATAAGGATTTTCAAAAAGACAATAGTTTCCCATACTGAAAGAATAATGAAATTTATTTTTATAATTTTTTATTTTAGTTTACAGATGCACAGAACTGTTTGAAATGAATTAACTAAAGAAAACATAACCTAAATAAAGCTAAAACTAGATTTTTTATTAAAAACCAAAAGCCCAAATTAATCTTTAAGACAAACTCATCTAGTAATACTTCAAATATACCAATCAAAATATCTGTAAGAAAGTTTTTCTTTCTTTTTAAAAACATTTTAAATGTTTTTCTTTCTTTTTTAAAACATTTTAAATGTTTTTCTTTCTTTTTAAAATCGTTTTAAATGTTTTTCTTTCTTTTTATCTTTTTTAATGAAGAAGGACAATGTATGTGTTGTAATTTATAAATAACAGCTACTTTCCATAATTGTTAATTTAGTTTTTAAGTCATGATATACTATTTTGACTTTCTTATTTAAATCTATATTACAGGGGAAAAAAAAAGCATTCAAAGGCGGCATCAGAAATAAAGTGAACCAAATAAATACATAAGATATTATAGACATTTATGCATGTGAAAGAGGTAAAAATTACGATGCAGCACAGAAGAATGGGGAAACATTTAAGTAACATTTTAGAAACACAAGTAAAATATTTTCTATTAAAGTTGAAATATGAATTTGAAAAAAATAACTCACAATGCCTTCAATAAAAACTAATTTGGGAGGTCCTTCAAATGTCAGTTCCTTAGGAACATTATCATCCATTAAAGCAAAAGATCTATCTTTTACAAAAAAGACCTTCCTTTCTTTTTTGTCCAATATAAAAGACTTTACAACTGGAACAGCTGGACCTTAAGAAAATAAATAATGCAAAAGATATAACAAAGTGATGGACTTAATTTATAATATTAAGAAAAAAACTAATAATTTTAAAATATATTAATACATAAGAATAGTAAAAATGTTAGTAAATTAGTACAATAATTATCAGGACTTTTTATCAAATCACACTAAAGCTAGGAAAGAAGGGGGACAGAGTTTGTATACTTGTCTATCTAAAAGAAGAAAAAAGAAAAGAAAGGGGGAAAATAATAATAAAGAAGAAAGTAATTCAAAGATATCAAAAACTTTCCCTCCTTTCTGAAAGAATAAAAACTAAACAGCATTAAAATAAATAAAAAAAGATATGAAAACTTTTTTTCTATTCTTGTGTGATAATAGCAATAGATATCAGATATACAAACAGTGACAAATTTAATAAAGAAAAGAAAATAAACAAAAAGTCCAATCTCAAATGAGATTTATCAAAAGTAGCACAAAAACTTTTAATAGTTTTCCGTAGTCAAATAAAAGCAACGAATGAATGCACACATACATGTTAGAGATGAGTTCACACTCTTTTTTTTTAGCCTGAGACTGAAGATTTGAAATCTGAGATTGAAAAAATTTGTGACATCAGAGCCTGATATCAAAAACCGACCGTAGAAAATTGTTAATAACATTTTTAAATTGTTAATAATATTTTAAAATTGTTTCAAGATTAATTTTCTCATAAAAAAAAAAAATCTCCTCTTACATAGAAATAAGTATTAATCCTAAATACCCCTCATATGACAACGTTTCATGATTTTCATGTCGCTGAAAACCTGTTTAAAATAGCAAATTTGTTATTTATAACAAACTACTGCCAGAAATCTAGAAAAGTCACAATTCTTATTCTAAAATATCATTACACAACTATGGCAGAAAGACATGAGTTCTGTTTTCCAGTAATTCTGGAAAAAGACTTTTCAAACAGAAAGCAAGGATAGACACGGATATCCTACAGCTTCTTTATGTTATTAATATTGACCATGCAAAGGCTTCAGAATCAATATTTCTCCTCATATCCCATCAATAACAATTCAATTCACCTTCAAACTAATTTTTAATGGATTGTAAAACACATAAAGAAACTCATACATTTTTGTTTTTAAATAGTAAGTTTAAGTTTTATCCTTTTTATCCATTTATGAATACCGTATTTTTGGGAATATGCGCCGCACCCATCGTAAGCGGCACATCATTGAAAAATCAGTAAAAAAAAAATATATATATACACGTAAGCGGCGCACCCATTAGAAGCGCCGCATCATTGAAAAATCGGTAAAAAAAAAATATATATATACACGTAAGCGCCGCACCCATTAGAAGCGCCACATCATTGAAAAATCGGTAAAAATGAAATAGTCACGATAAAAAACGATCGGCAAAATTGGATTAAAAGTAACAAGAATAGCGATAAAATCTTACAAGATATATGAATTAACAATAAAACACAGGTTATTTTAAGATACAATAGGAAAAAAAATACGTACTAAGCCAATCGATTATCGTTTTAATCGAATATCGCCATATGCGGTGTGCTTATGAAATAAATATAATTTATCAACTATTGTAAAGTATACAATAAATACTTTTAAAGAGTGAGCTATTAATATTGAAACACAGGTTATCTTAAAATACAATTAAAAAAAAAATACGTACTACGCCAATATGCATACTACGCCAATCGATTATCGTTTTAATCGAATATCACCGTATGCGGTGTGCTTATGAAATAAATATAATTTATCAACTATTGTAAAGTATACAATAAATACTTTTAAAGAGTGAGCTATTAATAGTGAACAGAAAATAGAGAAATATGGGTAAGTTAAATATATTTTGACTATAGTAATTACGTTTTTATACTAAAGATATATTGTGATACTATGTACTGTTTATGAACTATATTCATTTAATCTCAGTATAACTTAAATGAATGTAAATAAAGGTGAAATATGAATGAATGTTAATGAATCCATGTGTTTAAAAGTGTATTTGAGGCAGTAAGACTAAAAAAACCTGAAATGAAGGCTTGTTTTTCACAATATCCAGATTTTGCTATGTTGAGGGAAAAAAAATCATCGTACCTGCCGCCCTGGCGTATGCGCCGCATCGCCGATATTTTGAACTTTCAAACACGTATGTGCCGCGGCGCTTACTCCTGAAAATACGGTAAATAAAATTTTCACTTTGAGTTCAAGCTCTCAAAGAAAAAAAGAAGCAAAAAAGTTTTAAAATTTCAATTTCTGTGGCATTGTTGGAACTAGAAACTTGAAATTTGGCATGATGGTTACTTTTAAGATGTAAATGCTCAGACAGTTTCCAAAAAAATTGAAATTTAAAAGGGTGAAATGAGTGGAGAATGTTCTAAGTTACAATTTATTTGAAATTGTTAGAGATAGAAACTGTAATTTTGACAAAGCAGTTACTTTTATGAGATAAATACTTGTACAGAACAGTTTTTAAAAAATTCAAAATTTAAAAGGGTGCAGGAGCCAAAAAATATTAAAATTGCAACTTATGTGATACTGTTGGGATTAGAAACTTGAAATTGGGCATAGCGGTAACTTATGAGATGTAAATGATCAGTGAGAACAGATATATATCAAAATGCAAAACAAAGTTAGCTAAAATTCTAAACCATAAGAATTCTCAGATGATGAAGTCATCTCATTTTTAGCTAAATTTGCCAATTAGAATCATGTTATTTGAAGCCAACCAGCTAAAGAAGTGGAAATGGTAGTACAGCAGTAAATTACAAGATTAGAAACAAAATATATCATAAAACTACAGTAATATATTGAAACAGCATATCTACCAACTTTTGTAAAAGACAACATGTTAAATGACATGTGATCATTATTTCAGAATATTTTTTCCCATAACATATGAACCTTTTTTTTAAGTAACACAAAAACATCATTTTTAAGCACATAATATTTGGATACTGTTAAATACACTCTTTACCATTATAAAGATTTTTTAATGAGAAAAACTTTTAAAAACATTATAACATTCACTAAGAAACTGATTTTAAAGACAAACATATGATTTTTTTGTTTTATTTAAATATTGGTTTTAAAGAACATCTGAACAAAACTTTATCAAAACATGACTTCCTTTGACAAATAATGAAAATTCAAAAAAAATTCCTATGATGATTTTGGTCAATGAAACTTGAAATCATTCTTTTCAAAATACTATGTTTCCTTGCATTTATCATTATTAAAACCAGTTAGAAAGTAATTCATAATTTAAGAAAGAAAAAATGACACATGGATAAAAGTTTACAAAAAGTGTAAAAATAAGTATCCTAAGTGTAAAAAATTGTAAATTTTACACCGAAAGTGTAAAAGTTGGCAAGTGTGGAAACAGCCTTTAACAAAAACATTGCTTTAAATGTACTATGGAAACTATTATTTTTTATTTATTTCTGCTAATTCACATTGCAAAATACCCACGTTTAGTATAAGAAGATTCATTCAAACTTCTCTCATTAACAGTTTTGGGCAGCATGCGGTAATCTTTATCTTCATTACCTAAAAATAAAGGAGGTGATGGCGGCTGGTCTAATCTGTAAATGAGAAAAAATAAATATATACTTTAAAAAAACAAACTATTATATCTTTTCTTTTCAAAATATTTAAATGATCCACATTTTACAAAACAAAATAGTGACAAGTCAAAACTGGAAGCAATACCTGATTAGATTCATTTCACAGAAAAAATATCTTGTAATACAGTAATACAATATAGACCGAATTCTGCCATGCAATAACAAAAACAATCAATGGCAAAACAGTTTTACATGGACAAAAACGGTTGAAATGCAACAAAATTAAAAAATGCATAAAAAGAAGACACGAAATAAGAAAAAGTAGAAAGTAGATAAATACAAAAAAGTAAAAGAAAACAAAATTGATGATATACAGAAAATTTTTATTTCATAAAATAAGTTTCCAGAATGCTTTAAAAAATTAAATTAAAAAGGGAAAAATGTTTTTTCTTCATTAAATCAATTTGTTTGATTTAACTTTTTAAACTATTTAACATAACGTTCTAATTATTTAGTAATTTAAGACATTGTAACACAATATTTGACAACTACATATTAAATATAAAATAACAAAAGGAAAAGTGAGAGAGAGATTAGCATCACAAAAACTATAAAAATCACAATAAATCCATAAAAATCACAATATGAATATGAAATTTATAAGTGATTTATTCCCTATATCAACACACAGAACTAAATAACTACTGTAAAAATTTTGATAATACATTTTTAAAAAATATTTGGCAAACTTTTAATAATGTTTTGCAAAAAGCTTAAAAAAAAAAAAAATCACACTTTGTTACTTTAAAACAAACAAAAAAAATTTTGAAACACATATTTATTTAATATATATATACAGGTTTCCCTTTATTAGTGCAGTTAATTGATCCCACACTAATTGAAAGATACATTCAATGGAAAAACTACAATACATCCACAACAAACTTTCTTAAAAACTTCTACAGATAACTCTATATTAATAAAAGAAAGTTTTTGTCTGTGTGTTGGTCTGTTTGTTGGCGATGGCTAGGGAGATCTATTCACATAGAGGTCTACATATTTGGATAAGGATAGACGATGAAGATAGGTCCAGATGCAGCTGAGGCTTAGACTTTTCATTTGTTTTATAATTAGCTGAGATGTTAATTAAAAACCCTAATGAAGGAGCTTCAATTTTCAGAAGTTTGCTGTCATAAAGATTATTTCTGCAAATGTTTGGAGAACCTGGGGTTTTTCAAGCACAGACATAGTCAATGTTATGTTTTTTTCTGCATTTTGAAATCAAATCTCCAGATATCCTATGAATTCACAAACAGAAAGAAAAAGAAAGAAAGAAAGGAAAAGAAAAAAAACCAACCTTTTCACAGTACCTTGTTGTACGTAACAATATATTTTGTTTAAAAAGTATTAATAGTTACTATTTCAAAATATATTTTTTCTGAAAGTCGGATTCATATTTGATTTTCATGTTTTCTGTTTTTTCTGCAGATTTGAAATGCTATCCCTGTTTCCCAAATGGAAAAACAAAAATACCCACTTATTCAGGCCACCTTACCGGATGTAATGGTGTTTTTTAGTTAAAAAATATATTAATATCTACTATTTCAAAAAAATATACTACCTGAAAGTCAAATTCATATTAATTTTTTTTTCTGCATTTTTAAACTGTTATCTTCCTTTCCCGCATGGAAATAACAAAAAACACATCATGCTACCTTCCTAGTTATAATGGTATCTTTTGTGTAAAAATATATTAATATTTATTATTTCAAAAAAAAAAAAATCTTGAAAATCAAATTCATATTATTATTTTCTGCAGTTTTAAAATGCCATATAAAAAAAAATAATTAATTGGAAAAAAATAACCCATTTAACCAGGATACCTTCCCAGTTGAAATGGTATCTGTTGTTTAAAAATATTTTAATATTTACTATTTTAAAAAGTAATAATAATAATTTCCAGAAGTCATTTGGTGAACATTACGTTACATTAACATGTAAGCTATTTTAAGAAGTGACAATCAAGAAACATTAAAAAGTCAATTTTAATTTCAATTCTACATATAATAAAGACCTTTGCCGATTGTCATGCCATTAGTCCTGTTTCTTATTGTTTTTTTATGTTCATAACAATTTGATGCTATTTAGCTGGCAAAGGGGGAATACTCATTCCTTCTTTTGCAAACTAATTAAAATTTTCTTCACTTAATTGAGGGATCATCTGAAAAAAAAATTCATACACTAACTGAAATCACATAAAGCGAGGGAAACCTGTATATGTTACTTTCAATCTGACAATATTTTTCGATTTATAGCCCCCCCCCCCCCCCCCCCCACAAAAAAAAAAAAAAAGTAAATAAATAATAATGATGATAATTTTCTGCCAGAAACAATAGAATATACTTATTAGAGATGGGACATTAAATCAAATTCACAATTCCTAAATCTTAATTCTATAAAAAATTTTAATATTCAATATCTCAAGAGTCAAAACCCCCATTCTTCTTTCAAACCTTACAAGTCTTATCTTGCTTATAGCATTAAAAATTAAAAATACTACAAATTAACACATTCAATCAAATTAATTTTCACAGAATTATAAAGTATATGTTATTCTCGATGACATTATTGATGACAGTAAAATTATAATTTGTCATACTAAAATAAGAAATAAATATCTAAATACCAGAAATATTTTTTCAATCCCTACAGTAGAAATACTCTTTTTTATTACTTTACTTAATTATTTTATTTTATTGTAAGCATTCATTATGACCAGAAATCTGCAAAATTCTAAAATCCACACAACCTCTGGTCTTAAGATATGCCGATTTAAGGAAGTCTACTGTATATCAATTTCATTATATTTGAAAAAGTGTAACATAATTAAAATATTCTGCAAACAGTTTTTCATGGTAGACTATTATGCAATGAAATTCTTTTGTGCAGCCCTGTAAATGAATAATAAATGTTTCACACCCCATATTCTACAGAATGCATGTTTTAGTGCACTTCATAAATGCATATCAATTTTACTATGTTTGAAATGGTGTAACATAATTAAAATGTACTTGAAACTATTTTTTCCCAATCACCGTAATGTAACATAATACTTTTGACAGTTCCTGTAAACAAACTATAAATGCTATACACTACATTTTCAATAGTGATCGTGCTATAGTAAATGCCAATAACATAAAATTACAGCACAATCCGAATACATTTAGTTAAAGCACAGACAGACAAATGAAAGTCATAAACATTTTTCAACTATGTTGGAAAGTGTTTAAAAAAGTCGAATACAAGCATAAACAGGAAAGGAATACGGCATCAGGGAAAGTCCCCCCCCTCCCCTCCCTACCTCTCAGCACATTAAATATCATGTAAAGTAAAAAAAAGATGGAATGTGTAAACATGTACTTTACACGCAAACTGTAAAAAGATAAAATATAAAGCAGACTAGGCAAACAGTATATTAACATAATAGAGATCACTAATAAATTTCCATTTCTTAGTCAAGGCAAAAAAAAAAAAAAAAAAATTATAATTTTTATAAAAGATTTATAAAAAAAATATTTATCATAACTTTTTTCAATACAGGGGACATTTATTAAGTCAATATATATAGTCTTGCATTGATATTTTAAATAATTATATTTGCTTTGATTTAAAAAAAAAAAAAAAAAAATGTAAATAATGAAACTGTTAGTATTTTTTTTAAAAATGTGTATTTTAAGAAAATAAATATTTAGATTAAAAAAGTTTTATAATGTATTTCAATTATTAAAAGTGAAGTACCTGTAACAATAGAGTCTTTTTGTTATAAAACATTATCTACATATATATACACACACTGGTGTCCAGAAATTAAGGCGCAGTGACCAATTTCAGACATTTCATCGAATATCTTACTGAAACTCGTGAGGAAACGCCGGAATGCCCTTGAACTATGAGGGTGTACAGAACATGTTTGACTTCATGTTTTTCAGTGAAGATTTTCTCGCAAGGACAATTAGGGGGAGGGGGGGGGGATAATAATTTTAATACTAAAATAATATTTTTAATTTTGAATAATATTTTGATATGTGTGTACACATGTAATAACCTTCACAAAACCTATCATCCTGTAAGAAAAAATATTTTCAGAAGCTAACTACCATTGTAATTTGTTTTTCAAATAAAATGTATGACCATTAAGCATGCACTTACTAACTATTTGTAAAGGCGAAAAGCAGAAATTATTAACATTTTAAGAATGTATTAAAGAGAGAATATCTCTAATACTTCATTAAAAATAACAAGAAAGAAAAATCATGCACCATAAAGATTATAAAATAATTTCCAGCAGTAACGAAATTTTCTCAAATTATCTTTTCATATGGTAAAAGGAAATGTCTAAATAAATAATTTACAAAATACATAACACAATTGAAAACCCATTTTCAGTAATTGTCATCCAAAGACAGATGTTCAAAATCTTCTGTACAGTGCTATAAATATATGATCTATAGAAATTTATATGCATCACATGGTATATCAAAATTTAATTTCAGCTGAAAACTGCATACCACAAATGAAAATGCACTTCTATGAATTACCATGTATTGACAGCAAAGTAGACAAGTTTTTCTGTGCAGCCCTGCATATGAATTTATTACAAAATACCCCATAATGTACTATAATTTAGTTCAACCAAAAAATGCAAAACATAGTCGAAAAGAGATTTTCAGTAATTTTCACCTTAGACAGTAATATATTCAAATTATTTTGTGCAGCCCTATATATGATCGATAGAATTTATGTATAATGCACATTATACTAAAATTTAGTTATAACACAATTTTCCAGCAATTGCCACTCATAGATAATGTATCTAAATTCTATTATGTGGCCCTTTAAAACATTAAATGTTAAATGCATTATTTTCCATAAAGAAGATGTTATAATGCACTTCAATAATGATATCAATTTCATTATCTTAGAAAATGTATAGCATCGTTAAAAGGCAATTCAAACAATCACTGACTCTAGACAACAATGTAATAGAATTCTTGGATGTGTCCCTGTAATTGAACAATAAATGTTGTGGGCACCATTTTCCACAGAAAACATGTTATAGTGCACATCAATAATTCATATGTTCGAAATAATTTTACATCATTAAAATGTACTTAAAGCAATTGTTGCCCATAGGTCACATGTATGTAAATGTATCTAAATTCTTTTTCATGTCCCTGTAAAGGAACTACAAATGCCATACACTTCATTTTCAATAGGAAACATACTATAGCTTTCAATAACATGTATCAATTTTGTGATAATCCAAGCGTATTCACAAAAGTGGACAGACAGACAAACTGAATTTCGATTATATTGGAAAGTGTTAAAAATGGTTGAGGGTTCCCCCCAAACTTCAAAATCTGAGAGAATTTCTCTACAATTACTTATACATATAATTAGCCACTTCATTTACATCTTAATGCTTTTTGAAAACTATAATTTAAAACTGTTTCCCATTAAATTGAAATTGCATAATTTACTGTAATTTCTAAATATTATGAACTTTTTTGTGTGTGTGTGTGCTCTTGTGATTTGTCCCACCTCTAATATTTATATTGTATGTTTTCTAGTACTAATCAAATTTTAAATATGATACCAAGTAAATATTAATAATGAGGTTAATTTTAAATTTGATAAGTTTTAGTAAAATATTTATTTATTTGTTAAAACATAAATTACATAAGAATTTAAAATAAATAGGGAAAGCATGATATTTCACAGCACGTAAGCTTTCACATATATTTTTTTTAAAACTAATGAAAGAAGTTTTCTCAGAGATTTCTCCTTTACAAAAGCAAGAATTCAACAAATATATACTACACTATAATTAAATAAAATAAAGTAAATAAAAAGTGAGTAAAAAGGTATTCGTGTATTTTTATTCAGAATACTTTAAAATTGTGCCCAAAATAAAATTTAAAAAACTTTAAAAAGGTTAACTATAAACACACAATTAATGGTAATCAACCAAAGTTTAAATAACAGCATTTTATCATTATACCAAACTTAAAACCCCAATGAGTTATATGAAAGAATCTCAATCTCAATTTATGCCCTAGACAACTGCAATGAAACATCATTAATTGCATACTATCTATATTACTACATAACTTTTTAAAAATTTATTTTATGTAAATGAACACAGCTATATAAATGGAGTTACCATAGTTAAATTTTCCAATTAATGGATTTTTTAAAAATAAAAATATAAAAGAATTAAAGGCGAGGAAAAAGTATTTAAATATCCCAATAATTAGGAATTTCCTTTTCCTATTGTACACGTTTTAAATTTTTTCTAATAATAACGTTGGTGAACAAAATAACAGAAATATCTTGAATTTCAAACATCTGTAAATGGCTTATGTTAGAACTATCTTTAGCTTGTAATATGGTGTAAATTCATTTAGGAATTGAACTGTACAAATTCCAGATGATGACTATTGATATATCATAACATTCCTTATGGAGATAATTGTAAAATTTCTTGTAGAGATGTTGGTGAAGGATATTGGCTCAGGACTCTATTCTCCAAAACAAACTACAGTCGCTCAATGATATTGAGACCAGGGGACTCTGAGGGCCAAGAGAGGTGAAATATAGTCATCAAGCCTGGATTTCAAAACTATGACTTGATAGGTCAAACTGTGAAAATTAAAAGTTATTGCAGGAGAAAGGAAACAAAGTTTAGTCCATCAGGTGAATGTCGCTGACTAAAATTTAGACATAGTAATTTCTAGTTAGTCTATCTTGATAGGTGACTACAGTATTTTCAGAAAACCATAAGATGGGTGCCTGAATCATCACAGATCTGTGACAGTTCCACAGATCCATCACAGTCAATCACTGATAGCAGATAGATTAGAATTCAAACCATATAACAGTTGTGAAGTCTCCAATAGGAATGGGGATTCATCTAACAATATCATTTTATTCAATGCATCATTTGCCTCTCATTTATGCTAGCAAAACACTATAGCTAGCAATACACATTTTACATTGCCAACATTAATAAGTAGCTTTAGAAGCCTACTCTGCTGCAGATTTGTTTTTATGCAATTATCTTCTAATTGTAATCATTGATACTGGAGCCTGCAGATGCTGGCCGAGGTCTGCAGACACTTTGGCTGTGGTGATCTACTTTTTGGATGCTCCAACATCAGACAGTCTATGTTTTCCTTTCAACTAGATATGACTTCAGAGATGGTAGCTTGAGAAATACCCAGCACCACAATAGTTGTGGCGATTGAAGCTTTCAGTAGACACATGCCAATGATTTCACCTCATTGAAAATCTGACATCTTTCACCATACACTCAAATATTTTACCCAGTTCTTCGTGTCGGCTCTCTGAGAATAAAATAATATATCCTTTGTAGTACAGTAAAAAACTATGACAGCTAGATTTGTTTTTCCTGAATATAAAAAATGCATTCATCAACAGCATTTATACCGATTCCTGTTTCTATTATTTTGTTCACCACCAGTAAGTAATTTGTATAACCAGGTTGTTCGGTAAGGATGTAGTTGAAGATGCATTATTTTAAAATAATTTAAAGAAGGAAGAAAGAATAAAAAAAGGAAGAAAGTGAGGGAAAGAAAAAACTAAATGAGTGATAATTAAAATATAGCTAGATTTAAAATAATTTTTACTATAACAAATTGTTTTTATCTTATGCAAATTAGATATTAAAAACATTTCTTAAAAGATTAATCTTTTTATTAAAAGTGTACCATGCTTCACTATTACATGGCATATCAGCTTCGAAATTTGATTTCCAAGAATTAAATAATGTAATTTACATCTACTTCAAAGGATAGACTGTTTTTTTTTTTTTTTTTTTTTCATTTCCTTCACCTCATAACTTGCTTGGAGTTCCAATGCAAAAAAGAAATGTTTACGTCGAAAAAAAAAAAAAGAAAGAAAGAAAGAAATGCATTATTTGAAGAAATGAACCCGATTTAGCACCAATACGCTACACAATTTCAATTAATCTCATGCAAATGCTTATTATTTGGTCTATATGAAACATGGATATGGCACTTTCAATTATTTACCACATATTTTAATTCAAAAAATTATTTATAAGAATATTAACTTTTGCATGCAGAGGTATAATATTGTCCTCTTATTTAAAACATATAATATAAAAGAAAACTTAAAACAAAATTGTAAGAACTATTGAATCAAATGCCGGATTTTACAACTACCTGAACTATGGTCATGAAAATAAGCAAATACGTGTTTTTTGAAAACGACTATAATTAATTTCACTTATACTGATCTAAGAAAATGTTGATTATTTAGTAACAGGTTCCAACTCAATGACATGAATATTATCTATAACACATTGTCAATACATGCAACTATTTTATGTTCAAAAGAAAACCTCTTTTTCTTCTTAAATCGGTATGAAATTCTCAGCTTTTCAATAAAGGAATAATTAAAAGACTTACTTTTGAATGTTTTTGTGACAAGTGTCTTCATTTGTCATCACTACAGGTTGTGATTTGAAAAGATATTTATTTTCTTCAGTTACAGAAGTTTTAGGTACAAAATTATTTTTAATAAGTTCATTTGATCGTGCAGGTAATGAATTTACATTGCTTGGTGAAGAATCTTTTGTAAAGTCCATGTTTTGTTGCAATGGTAATTTAATAATTAATTCACTGGAAATTTCAGAATTGGAAGACTGCTTTTTATTTCTATCACCTTTTTGAACTTGAACAGGCTTACTCGAATTGTTTTCAGTATTAAGTTCATTTAGTTTTGAGCTATTTTCTAATTCCATAGAATTAGATTTGGTTTTCAAGTCTTTTCTAGAACTGGAAACAGAGTCAAGTTTAATTTTCTTTGATGCTGTTGCTGAAGATTCCTTTTCAGTTCTTTTGTTAGCATTTCCTTTTGGAATAACAACAACTGATTGGAGAACTGCAGAGTCAGATTGAGAAGTTGCAGTCATTTTCTTAGATAGTCGTGGATCTCGGGTATTAACAATTTTCTAGAGGAAAGGGAAAAATGTTTTAGATTTATATAGCAGAAAATAAAAAATACTAAACCAAACAAAGTACAGTAAAACATCTTTAATACATTTTTCTTATATATGCAGACCTGCCAACCTTTAAAAATGAGAAATAGTAGCACACCAAATTCAAATTTATCTGGAGGTTGGTTGGTGGCTGTGTTTTATGCTGCAAATTTTAAGCGAACAAATATTAATCAATTAAATGCATGTGTATATGCATCAGGGGTGATTCTGAGTAAAAAATTTTTTTCTGAAATTCACAACAAATTTTCTGAAAGGTTACAACAAGGGGGGGGATCCACTCCCGGCACTAACTACGTGTTATTTTTTCGCACCCTTTGACGATATATGCATTGTTCCGCGATCTTTTGATGAAATTTGTCGTTTATTCGCGATCCTTTGACGAAATTTGCAATTATTTCATGATCCTTTGACGAAATATGTGGTTTTTTTGCGATCCTTTGACGAAATATGTAGTTTATTTGCAATCCTTTGACGAAATTTGCCGCTTTTTCACGATCTTTTGACGAAATATATGGTTTTTTCATGATCCTTTGATGCAATTTGAGGTTTTTCGTGATCTTTTGACGAAATTTACCGTTTTTTCGGGATTTTTTTTACGAAATTTGGCGTTATCGTGATCCTTTGACGAAATATGCTGTTTTTTTTCGCGATCTTTAGACGAAATGTGCCGTTTTTTAGCAATCTTTTGATGAAATATGCAGTTTTTTCGCAATCCTTTGACGAAATCTGCATTTCTTTGCGCAATCCTGTGACGAAATTTGCATGATCATGTGACAAAATTCACATTTTTTTGAGTGATCCTGTGACGAAATTCCTTTTTTTTTTTTTTGCAGAAAATCATAGTTTTAGACAGATTTTCGTAGCATCGTAGTTTTTGGCTCAAAGTTGTAGCAACTACGATTTTTTCGTAGCAGTTGGCAGCTCTGTATATGTCAATCCAAATTTTATTAAAGTTTGTTAAATGCATCCAGAGTTGCCAATCTCATCAAAAGATAAAGTTTCAAGGTAAAAAGAGCGAGATTTTAAACAATTACAAATGTAAGAGGGAAAAAAGAAAGTAGTTTTATTACCTATTTTTTACTTTAAAATGGATTAATGACTTGTTTGTTAAACATCACAAATATAATCATAACAAATATTTTCAAAAGTTTATTTTAAAATTTCTGTTTAGAAGAAGTTGTAAATTTTGATCTATACAAAATTATGAATAAATTTTTTATTCATAGCAACAACAACCTAAAAATGATTTGTAACAATTAAAGAAAAATTTTATTGCAATATATGATTTGCAACTTTAATACCATTTTGAGAAAATAAATAAAATAAATCTGGAAATTTGCCTGTAAAATATAGTTTTATTTATACATTTGATAAAGATCAGACATCTGCATGTAAAATTTAGTGTGAAATAACATTGGCCATTTTTTATAGAAAATTTATGTAAAATATAAGTTAGCACTGAAAATCGAAAGTTTCCTACCAACAGCGGAATCCTACCAAGAACTGCATCGCAGCACTATCTACTGAAATTAAAAATAACAATTTTCTATTTTTCAAAAGGAAATTTTTATAGATTTTCAAAACCAAATAAAAGTTTGAGAAATCGATTTTGAAACATAAAGTCAGAAGATTAGGCTAAAAAAATATAACTTTAAAAAAAATTAAGTAACACACTTTTATTGCTCAATTTCATTATTTTAACCAATGTTGTAACTCTGATACATATAGTAAAAAATTATAGCAGTTAAATTACTGCAATAATTGTTTTTGAATACCTTAGCATCTTCTTTAACACAATCAGTAGCTGTTGGTGATGCTAATGCTGCTTTCAACTGCAATGTAATTAACTCTTTCTTCTTTTGATGCAAAGATTGTAAAAGCAGTAGCTCTCGTTTCTTCATCTCAACTTCTTCTAGCAAAGCATTCTGGGGTGCAGCTGAAGGTTCTTCCTTTTGTGGCAACTAAGTAAAGAAGGTATGATAAATAATAAAAATGTAGAAAATATTTTAAGAGTAAATTTCATTGAAGAAAGATTTTAAAAAGATAATGATGTGTCATTTATGCTCCTGATTAGGACTGGGCGATATTAAGATTTCTACATCGCGATACATCATCGAGATTGCATCACGATATTACACTTCTAATATTACAAAAATGGTCGTAATTTTAATATAAAATTTAAGAATCGTACATACACATTAAACTTGTTTTAAAAAACCTTTTTCTTGAGGCATATGTTAAAAACAACAATGCAAAATATAATAAAACTTGCTGCAAAAAATAAATATAAGTTTGAAAAAATGTTACAATTAATTCGAAGAATTTTTTTTTAATGAGCTTTAATACTTAAAATAATATCTAAAACCAGAATTTCTGATATTTAGATACATTTCACTTAACTGTTCATCCTCATAATTTTATGCAATCTATATATTTAAAACGCTAAGCGATTTCTTTCGACAATCCTTGAGAACAAACTACTGCATCAAATTACACCATTCTTTTTTTAAATGAAAGATATTTGGACACAGATTTGTTATCGTGCATTCGTTTGTTTGAAAATTTAATTAATTAGTCGTAATTTTCAATTAAACTTTTACTGGTGCTTATAACAGGGTTGCAAAAAAGCCGGCTAAAATTAATAAAAGCCAGGCCAGCGGCTTTTATTGGTTTTAACCAGCTTTTTTTGGCCGAAATTGGCCTTTTTTGGTCAAAATTGGCTTTTATACGTTGAAGCAATTTATTTATAAACTGTAGATTTTTAAGTATTTTTTTAACTAATTTAAAAGGCATTTTATTGAGTTAGAATTTAATAAATAACTTAATTTCTCAATAATGAAGACATTAATATTGAAATAACACATAGCAGACTGGTGATTTGAGTCAGAATTGTAAATATGTTACCTAAATTTTAACAAGGCATACTCAGTGCATAACTATTGCTATATATTTTTTAAATAAAAGCTATTTTTTATTATTATTAATTTAATTTACACTTTTTTAAAATAATTAAATAGGACAACAATTGTTTAATTACATATTTTATTAATCAATTAATTTTTAAGGCTATTAACCCACTAGTAGAAATAATGCAACATGACAGTGGACACTGCAGATTTTAGAAGATTTTTAAAGATTAGTCTAATAGCTTAAAAAATACTGTACTTAAAAAAAAAAAGCTAAATTTTACTTTGTCTCTGGATTACTGTAATCTTCTTACTGTATTTTCCTTGTAATTGAAAATTTTGCTTATTTAATGAGTTACTATTTCTTGTGGTAGTAGACATTGTTGTGTCATAGATAAATTTTGTTTTGCTGCAGATTGATACACACACACACACAAATTAGTTACTGGAGCTATTGATATGCAAGTTTTAATATTTCTCATATCTTTAAAATCATACATACAGCAATTTAATAAAAACCCCATTTTCCACTGTTAAAAACAGTAATTTGAATAACATTTGCTTTTCATTTCAACAAGTTTTATTAATTTTTTTTTTTTTAACTGTTCTCTCTTTTTTTATACATTTACATCTACTAAAATCTCCTCAAATATTATACATTCTTCCCAATTCCTCTTTCAACGTTGATCATTCCATAATTTAATCTCATCATATGAACTTATCTGGCATGAGTTTTATAATTGCTTAGAAGAAAAAAAACTTATTAAAATATATTTTTATAAGACATTAGAATATTGATTACTAACTAAATATGGATGTTCTCAAGTATTATGTATGCTAATTTCATTTATTAAATATATAAATTATTAAGTTTTAATCCACAACAATTTTAAAAGTAAAAAGCAGAATATGTAAGAATTTTTCATTTTTGATGGTAATGTTTTGTTATTGTTATTGTTAAATTAAATCTTTAAAATGTATAGTATATGTTGAGCTATGTAATACAGAATTTCAAAACACCACCTTGCAGTCTAATTTAATATATTCTTTTGAACGAGTATATAAATTTTTTAGAAGGAAATATTTTTTATTGCATTAAAAATAAATTAATGCAAATTTAATGTGAATCAGCTGTAAACCCTTTTTTTAATAAAAGCCGGCTTTTTTCAATTAAAGCCGGCGTTTTTTAAGTGGTTAAAACCAAAAAAAGCCGGCAGGCTTTTTTTGGCCTGGCTAAAAGCCGGCAACCCTGGCTTATAACGACATAAAGTCGGCAACTCCCACTGTTGCACTGTTGCAACTCATAGAGTTATTTTCTGAACTCTGTGGTTCGCCAATCTTTTGACATTAGCTAATATCAACTAGGTAATATTTTAACATTGTAATACTAAATCTTAAAAAACTTACTTAAAATTAGCTAAAATATAATCATAATAAAATATCTAAACATAAATATATCAATATGAATAACAAATCTCACGTAAAATATTGCAATTTAAATTATTCCAATTGAAAGAATATTTGGAGAGTTATCCCTGACGCCCAGCTAACATAAAAGTACCAATTTTATTTTATTTATTTACACACATATTCAATTTTATTATAAAACACCAGTTTGCCATACAAAGCAAAAATCGTCATTTAGGCGTCAAAAATTAACCCCAGTTACAGCGCCTAGAATACATTATGTTTATAGAATGACATACATATATATATATATATACTTCACTGGCGCCCGACTAACCAAAAAGTATCCCAAATTATTCGCCAAACTGTAACGCCCAATAAACAAACAGAAGAATGCTGCCATTAAATCTCAAAAATAAAAAAAATAATAAAATAATAATTAGGAAAAGCCCCATTTACTAAAGTATCATTTATCAGTAACTTTAAACAATAAAATTTACAATATATTAAGGAAAACAGAATAGTCTTGATTATTTATTTATTTATATTATTTCTCTTAATTATCCCTTTCGACTGTTGGATAAATGTTTGTGACGTCAGTTGAATTTTATCGATTGTACGAAACTACGAATCACAACATTTTTTCAATTCTTTTTCTATTTTAATATCATGATTTCGAAGACGTAATTTTTATTTAATGTAATAACTAATAAATCAGTAAAACATCATTATAAATACATTTAACGCTGAATTAAAAATCACTTGATGAGAACTTTTAGGCCGAAATTTTTTAATTTGCAAGTTAAATTTCAGTGAAAATATTTATCTGCGTGTTTTATAAGCGAATAATAATTCATATTTATTGTGACGTCACCGGAATATTGTCCATTAGGTTTATTTTATCCTTATGCATTATAACTTTGTTGATGCCATTTTTTCATTACAATTAAATACAAAATATATTTTTGTTTGTAACATGGTGTTTAAGCATAAAAGTAACTTATACAAAGTACGTGTGAAAAGTTTGCGCCGGGGAAAATGACGTTATGCTTAGCTTGAAATGCATTTTAACATTGATAAAACTAAAAAGAAAAATTAATTGTGTCAACATGATGTAATTTTAATTGATTTTTCAATTTTTAATTTTAAAGGTCAGAATTTAAGCGTTTATTGGTTGCTTCATCTTGATTGCATACCTTGATTACATGTTACCAATTACTTTTTTTTTTTTTAATTATAGGTAAGAAGATTTCATTTTTTTATAAAAAAATTCACAAAAGTAAAGAATTTCAGGAAAACTAAAATTATTAAGAATAGTGTTATGGAGAAAAAAAAACTTGAAATAATGATTGTATTTGTAGCTAGAATAAATAATGTAAGGCTAATATTTTATAGGAATTATTTTGGTAGGTTTGTTATAAGTTCATTTAACAGTTCCTTATTAGTGGCAAAGTCTTATTTCTTCCACTGTGAATTTCTCTTTGATGTCAAAAAATGATAGTCTACTTTTGGACGCCAGCCAAAACACAGTGGCAATTTTTAGAAATGTATAACAGTTGTGACAACAAACGGCCCTATCACTTTAGATTTCATCGCGCTTACATCACTTCTAAATACTACAAATTTCCATTTTTTACTACATTTTACAATTTCAGTTCTTACATCATCAATTAGAAAAAAATTAGCTTTCGATTGAAATTTATTTGAAAACTGCCGCTTAATTTAACGACTTTTTAAATAATTTTAAAGCATGAAATATTTTTCAATTCTATTTCAAAAATGATCATCAGTTTGCTTTAATAATGTAACATATTCCCTGGGGAAGTTGCCCCAATTGAAAATAGATTTTCTTAACCATCATAAAAACTGAAAAAGAAAAATAATAAAAACCCCTGATAAATCATAAGATCAGATAAAGAGCATTTTGGCGCTAAACTAAAATCTGTCAAGAAAAAAAACTATTTATAGTTTATGATTAACATAAAATTGATATGCTGAATTCGTTGATGTATATGTTGCATCAGAATATTCTAGGAACTGTATTTTATTATTTTTTTAAAGATCCATTGGATATTTAACTGTATAAGGAGGAAAAGATCGCCGACTGTGATGGAAAAGGAATAATCATCCTGATTATGTAAAGGAACCGAAGAAACCATACAAATAAATTACACTTGAAAACATTAAAAATCTCCTTATCTGCAGATTGATTTATTATTGTAAAAAAAAAAAAATCTTCATCTTTACATAGAAATTGATTAGCTTAAAACAATGGATGTGTTTCAGAAGATATGGATTTGAAACGAACAATGATTAAAGAAGATATTTTAAAACTTTTAAACATTTTTTAAAAAATTTTAACGTCAAATTTTGACGGTGCCTTTGGTGAGATGCAATGCACATGCGCATAGGAGCTCTTCCGGTTGCATTATCACAGGGGGGGGTGCTTTATTTACTATGTTCTTTTATTGACTGAATATGAGATGAACGTAGGGATATACTATTTGTATGATACTTCATAGATCCAGGAAATTTTCTTTCTTGCCGTGGGGAATATGGCGGTAATGTCAAACTCATTTGCATTACACAGTTGTTTGCGGATTGTTTGTTTGGAGTTTGCTTCGGAAATAGTACTGTAATTCACTGGGGGGGGGGGGGGGGGGTGAAACTTTTAAAATAAAATATTTGAAAGACTGTTTCATACACACCCTTTCTTATGTAATAAAGAAGCTTATTTTACTAATATTGTTATTGTAATTTTTTTCTGTCAAGTTTTCACGGGTTCCATCTAGTTATCTTTAATATTCATGATTTTTTCAATTTGTGAGCGTAGCCCGCCTCTTGTACTGGCCAAAATTTAATTTCTGATACTGAAAAAAATTACTTTTTCACACAGAAATTTTCATGCAATTATGTTTAATATTAACGATTTTATTGATTTGCGGGCGAAGCCTGCGTTTCTGTACTGCCCAAAATTCAATTTCTGATATTTAGATAGGTTACAATTAACTATTCACCCTTGTATTTTTATGCAATTATCTTTAATATTAACGATTTTATCAATTTGCGGGCGTAGCCCGCCTGCTGTACTGACCAAAATTTAATTTCTGATATTGAAATAAATTAAACTTAACTTATTCCCCCTGAAAATTTCATGCAAGTATTTTTATTTTTAACGATTTTATTGATTTGGGGGCGAAGCCTGCATTTCTGTACTGCCCAAAATTCAATTTCTGATATTTAGATAGGTTACAATTAACTATTCACCCTCACATTTTTATGCAATTATCTTTAATATTAATGATTTTATCAATTTTCAGGCGTAGACCACTTCGTGTACTGGCTAAAATTTAATTTCTGATATTTTAATAGATTTCACTTAACTATTCACTCTCAAACTTTTAAGCAACTATCTTCAATATTAACGATTTTATTGATTTGCGGGTGAAGCCTGCTTTTCTGTACTGGCCAAATATTAATATCTGACATTTATATGTATTACACTTTTAATTCTAACTAATAACTAGTTCCTAAACAAATTCTAAATAATAGAACAAGCACCCATAATATTTTACTGTCTTGGCTTTAAGAAAAAAAAAAAATTTCATTTCAGATGAACATATAAATTGAAAATTCATAGAGGGGGGAGGCAAATACGCCTTGGCACTCTTATACCTCTTAACTCCAATGTGAAATAATTCAAACTGGTTTCTGCCCCCCCACTCCCGAATTGAAAATTCAGAGGGCTTTGAATACTTATCGCACAGATTCTAAGTGACTAATTCATGGAAAAAAATATATACTTCACAAATCACATCGCAGTATTTTCTCAAATGAACATCGTGTTGCTCTGCTCACTGATCATTTATGCAGCTAGAAAAACAGACTTGTAACTGAGCATGCGGTGATTTGCGATCGACATCGATTTTGGATAATCCTGAGTCTAAAAATTAACGATGCAATCTCTCAACAATGCTTCATGGAAGAGTTGTTTATCCACATCAAAGACCGGAGGAAAAACAAAATCGGTCTTTCCCACGTCCCACCGGTTTGGTGCGTGTTTATCCACTTCGACAATCGGAGGAAAAAACTATCTTTGCCACCGGTCTCGTTCGCGCATGCATTGTTTATCCATTTCAAAGATCGTGGGAGACTGTTTTCGTTTCACATCGATGTGGTGTGATGCATCGTTAACCGAAAGATCAAAAAGCCGGTTTGACGATTTAGGATCAGTGTTCGAAATTAGCAGTCGTTAGTCGTCAAATGCAACTACATTATAGCATTTGACGACTACAAACATATTCCTGGGCGTCAAATTTGACGCCTAGCTTTTTTTAACACTTATTTTTTGTTTAACTTAGCCAATCACCCACTTTTGAAAATTTGGTCTCATACCAAACAAACTCTAATGTGAGACAGTTTGACAGCAATTTTTAGGAATGTATGAATCCAAATGAATATATTAATTTATGCAAACTTCTAAACTTTATATTTAACCTGCAAGTTAGCAGAATGAATGTGAAAAGGGATTTAGTCAGTTTAATTTAATAAAAAACGATACACATAACCGTTTATCCACTGATACTGTTAATGATTTATTAATGGTAAAAAACTGTATGGATCCAATTTAGCAGATTTTAATGCAGATAAAACTATAAATCCCTGTGAAATGATGTAGCTGAAGAACAGTTAGACGTCCGGATTTTAGAATCTAATTTTATTAAAATTATTGGGTATTGTTTGAGTTTCATCTTTGCAATCTATATGCAGTCAAGCAATGTTAGCATTAAATCACTTAATGTGAATTTTTGCTTAACATGAATTAATAATGCAGTCCCAACAGATAAGATGGTACTATTATTTTAATGGTTAACACACTCACACACACACACACACACAAAAATGTAATCCTTTAGATTTCATTTTAACAATATTTGTCGATAATTATATTATATGTATAGTTTTTTTTACTAAATTTAAGTGTAATTATCAACAGTGGATAAAAATTTGTTAGGTTTAATTTTGTCAATTTTGTGCATTTTTCTATTATTTTCTAAATATAGTATTAATTATATTAAAAATGCTTTATCAGTTTTACAGTTGCTTCAATTATTATAATATTGTAGATTAAGAACTTCAATAATTTAAATAAAAACAAAATATTCATGCTTTTCTATAAAGTAACATATAATGATACAGTTATGTGAATTTTAGAAATTGCAACTAGAAGTTTTCATTTGACGCCTAAGATATTTACAGTAGGCGTCATTTGACGCCTACCTATCATTTCCCAATTTCTATCACTGTTTAGGATTTAAATCGATTTTCAGCGATACATCGATACATCTCCCAGTGCTACTCCTGCAGATGTCCTAATAGAAATATGCATATCAAATTTAAAATTTCTAGCCCTGATAGTTTTAGAGCAATCATGATTAAAGTGTTTTACACTAATTTCATCCATTTAAATCTTGAATATTTTAACAAACATTCTTAGCAAGCATTTGCATCTTAAAAGTAACCACCATATCAAATTTCAGGTTTTTAACCTATATAAAATCATAGAAATTGGAATTTTAGAACAATTTTCATTCTTGCACCCTTTGAGAGCATTGTACAGAGATAAAATATAGCCCATTTTTAAGCGGAGATAGTCGTCGTTATCATCCCGAGCTATTTAAAATCAGTTCAGAAGTTTAAAAATAATCATGATTTTAGAATATTTTCCACTCATTTCAACCTTTTAGATAACGAAATTTTATAAACTGTTCTGAGCGAGCATGTACACCTTAAAAGTAACTACTATGCCGAATTTCATGTTTCTAGCCATAACAATTCCAAAGAAATTGTAATAGATAATGTTTTTAGAATATATATATATTATTTTTAAATCATAAATTTAAGAAGTGTTACTCTTTTTATTATTATTATTTGGAAGCACTGAGGATCAATTTAGACGATTGATTATTTACTTATTGTTACTAGGGATGTAATGAACAGTGATTTGGCTGAATAGCTGAATAACGATTATTTGGTCAAATTTTAGGCTGAATATGAATTTTTTTTTTTTAAATTAAATAGTATAGATAAAATTAGATGCAAATTAAAATTGATTTATTTTATGTATAAAATTGTTATTATTACAAACACTTTGATGCTAATAATAAAACATGGCTTTTGCTAAATCTAAATTATTAATCACATAATTTTATCTGTAGATACTCATAATTAATATACATTTTATCTAAAATAGGAACTCATTATCACTGTTAAATATGAACTTTAAATTTATATTATTTTTTAATTTAAAAAAACTTGCTTCAGCATAAAAAAAATTTTTAATTTGCATTTTTTTTTCTTTTTATACTTAGACATATCAAATTGATTTTTTGAGAGTCAGGATGGTAAATTATTTACATAAAAATATAAAGATTATTCTTTACTTTTACAGTTCAGTAATACTTTTAGCCTTTTTTTACATTTAAAATTAATGAGCCCCTTTTAATGCTTACTCTCCCCATAATTCACATTGAAATTAATCCCAAAATAACAATTGGTCAAGTAAATTTTATAGTGAAGACTTTGTGTCACTATTAATTAAATAAATTTGTAGGAATGAATCTTTATCTGAAACCAGTTCATAGTCTTGAATTAATTTGTATAACAAATTACAAATTAAATTAAAATACATATTTAACAAAACTTAAAACAGTTGAAACTGCATTACACAGAAAGTTCCACAACTTACTCCATACATATTAAAAAATTAAAAATACACACAGAAACTGAGAAAAACAATATGAATGATCCTGAATATACTGCAATATTTTGCATTAAGGTGGTTCTCAAATTCCCTGCTCAACAACGCAAAACTTTGACACATTTTAGGACTAATTTTTAAACATAAAGGCATAAAATTGGTATACCTGAATATTAAAGCAATTTAGAATCAAATAGTTTTCCATTTTTTGATAAATATATTATTTATCAAGTTATAAATGATTCTTGTCACATAATGACAAGTTTTTCCCATTTCTCACATTGTCGCATCGGGAACTTGGTTCAAAATGACAATGGCATCGCATAATCCAATTTCACTCCACCATTTGGCATTTTTTTAAAATGATGCCACATTGACGATTTCTAAATTGTTTACTTACATTTATCATATTGTAACCCCCAATAAGCAAGTGGTAAAATGTTGTCATTCTTGTTACGTATAGGAAAAGTAATGGATTTAGCTATAAAAACGTCACTGAAAAATAGATTGCATTTATACGAGAGTAACAACGTACCAAATGTAAAATATTCGTTCAAAAAAATTTGGATAAAAGTATGATAATTTAAATACAAAATTATTAAATTATTAAAAACACACGGGTGATTTTTCTTTTTAGATACTGCATTTATGAGTGAAATAAAATATTTTATTTGACAAATTTAATAAGATAGATATAAAAACCATAATATGAGCAGTAAAAAACATCGTTTTTATACACATTTCATCGATATTACATAAAAGTTAACGATTAATGTGAAGTTAAAAAAAAACGAAAATACACGAAATTCGTTAATGCCGCGATCATTGTACTGCACATAGGACCACTTTGCAAATATCAAACCGAAAAAAACATCACTGGAAACAGCAACCTCATTGTATTGGAATCCCAAAAAATACACGGAATTTGTTAATGGCACGATCACTGTACCGCATGTATGATCGCTTGGCAAATGTGAGACTTCCATGAAAACTGCAGTCAATTGAAATATACTATTCTAAAGTAACAAGAGTAGCCACTCACATACATTTAAAAAAAAAAAATCAAACTTTAAATAAACAAGCAGATGATGACATTTTTTCAATGCTTTTTTTCTTTTAATATCATGACATAACCGTTTAATGATGTAAATGTTATTTAATTGTATAAAAAGAAAAAAAAAACATGCTTTAAATAACTAATAAATCATTAAATGTCATTCAAAAATACAGATAAACATCGAATAAAGAATCACTTGATGACATAACAAACGCGTCATCACAAAATACATCATTGCTCAGCCTTTCCAACAATAAGAGCTACATCTGCCTGAGTATCGACAATTTGGCAAGATTTTTCCAAATGGTGGAGTCAAATAGGAACCAACTCAACTTTGACAGTATTTTTTGAAAGATCTTCTGCCTTTACCAAAAAAAAACTAAACTATCTTTCGATTAGATAGTTTCTGAATAAGAAGACCTGCCAATTTCATGCGTTTCAAAACAAAAAGGAATTCAGAAATGTGTCAGATTGGATTTAAAAACAGCCTTTTAAAGGCTACTTTCTGACACATTCAAAAGCCACTTTTAAATGTGTGTGAAATTTGTAAACATTAATATCCAAGTGCTTTAGAATTGAATACTGTTTTAATTTTTCTATAAATGCATTATATCTTGAGTTGTAATCATTTGTTAATCAATGAAGACCTTCACTGATAATTGTGTCTCTAAAATTGACTGAAATCTTCAACTTTGACATTATTTCCTAAAAGATCTTTAGCCTTTATAGGAAATGCTATGATTTCTTATAATATCTGAATAAAAATAACTGTAAATTTTGTGTGTTTAAGAATAATTTCATGACTGTGTCAGAAATTAGTCCATTTAGATTTGAGAAAAGCATCGAAAAAAAAAAAAGTCATTTTCTTGAATTTATTCAACTAAATATCTAACAAATATTTGGCCAATTAGTGTTCAATATTCGATCAATTAAATATTCAACAAAAGAGCTGAATACGGAATAATAGCGGCCGAATATTCCTTATATCCCTAATTGTTACTGCAAAGTAATAAATAAGGAATATTTTAAAAACTAAATAAATAAACAGTTTTAAAGATTTCAAACTTTGTATGCTGGGGGAAGTGAGGATGTAGAAATTTAGGGGATGAGAATTTAGATGAAAATTTTTAAGAGGAAGAAATCTGCTAAAATGCAGAAGAATCTCATGCCAGGTTTAAATAAAAATTTGTGAAAAGCAAATTGAAAATGGGTGTACCTAGCTATTAAATACAATATAAACTTATGTGTAAAAATAAATAAATAAAAAATAAGTAAATAAATAAATAAAAAATAAGTAAATAAATAAATAAGAATTTAGGCAAAGGAATTTTCAGCATTTTCTAAGGGAAAGGGGAAAATGTTGAATGTTTATATTTCTGCTCATCACGTACAGAAAATTAGAGAAAAATTCAATGGCCATTTAATTCAGCATCCTGTCCCTAGCAATAATAAACCAAACTATTGTAAATTCCAATATATACCTATTATATTTGAAAGGATTAAAAGGGCCCTCCGTAAATACAATATCCATCTTATTGCTGTCCCTCCCAGAAAATTGGTTGACTTAGTTTCATGTAAATTAGATCCTATCCCCCCTGATCAATTCGCAGGTGTTTATGAAATCCCCATTAGCTTAAATAATAATAGTATAATTTTTTACATTGGTATGACTAAAAGAAAGTTTTTAGGAAGGTTAAAGGAGCATAAAAACGACATAAAATTTGGAAAGTTATCCACTGCACTCTCCCGGTTTTACGCTAAAAATAATGATACTGTAATTAATTTCGATAAAGCAAGAATTATCCATAGGTTCAATAACCCATTTAAAGCCGCCATTAGGGAATCATTGGAAATTAAAATTAGAAAAGATTGTATTTGTAATGATAACTTTTCTTTCAACATACCTAGTTTATGGGATACATTTTTAACCCCTTGTTAATTCATTGTTTTGTTTTTCGCTCTTTGGCAACAGAGAGCGCCAGCTTATTTTATTTAAATTTTTCCATACTGTTGATTTCAATTTTCTCGTGTCGAAAATTAAAAGATCAGTAGTCATTTGTGTTGTTCCTCTTCCCCGAAGATGGCTTTAAGTTTAAAGCCGAAACATGTAGGATTTTAGCTCTTTTATGAGTTTAAAACAATTTTTACACTGATTTTAGCAACTAATAAGCACAATTTGTGCAATTTGTGTTTTTAAAATACTAGTTAACAGTGTAGTGTCCAAATGGATTCAATTGTGTTTATATTTCCTTCAGAAATCTTTCTTCCTAAAGAACAAAAAAAAATTATTTTACTGTATAATTGTGGAATCAAAAAAAGTAGATCATTCCTGATTCCAAGCATGCTAATTTTGTATAATGAATTATTTTACAAGAAATCTAAAATTCTATACCTGTACCGGAGCTGTTTCTTTCAAAAACTTTGGATTAAAATGTATCTGGGGCTTTGCTAAAATGGGCCATGCAGGATCCAGACAAACAACACTTCTATCAAGTTGAAGCAAAACAGTATTTGGAAATAAACCTGTCCACGTTGAGCGCAATTTATACAGAAGACTCCTAATATTCTCATCAACCTAACCAAAGCAATATTTCAAAGAAAAGTTAAAAATAACACAAGATGCACAAGAGACAGATAAAGATAAAATAAGTATCATGGTTACAGGAATGAAGTGGTACCCATGGAACTGCAATATAAAAAGTGTTAAAAACAATACATTATGAGGGGGGAAAAAGATAATATAATTAACAGAAATTCATAACTAAAATAGAAAGTTTAAACAAAGAAAGACCTGAAAACATACATATTTAGAAAAATATAATATAAATTTATATTATGATACTTATAAAAATCTGACTTATACTGTGAAGTCTGAAAAAGATTTTCAAAAAAATTACAATGAAGGAAAAAGTGACAGAACAGATAAAAATTTTATAGTGCATACCAGACATATTATCATAGCACAGAATGTTTGATAGATATGTCACACAGTAAGCCATAATTACTTCTGTCCTCAATTTTTTGGATGCTTATAAGAAAAGAAGAAAATGGCAAAATCTCATTTAGCAAAAAATCAATTTTCTTGAATGATGGGTACTTTTGGCCCTTTGGTTGGCTAATTTTGAGATAAACACACATGTACAACATAACATCTCTTGACTGCTATGAAAAATGAAACACAATGGCAACCATTTTTTTTTTTATTGTCTCTTGTTCAAAAACTGGTTTAACAAGACATATCTGACACCACTTAGGTTATGACATCTAAATGTCCATAAGAAAGATTTTGGGATGAAACAGCTTTTATTTTATAAGAACCTAGGATTACAATTAAAAACAGATATAAATTGTGTTTATATTTTCTACAGTTAAATTATCTCAATTTTTTTTCATAAGCTTGGTGTAGAAATTATGCAAAGTTTTTACTTTCCTTAAAACTTCTTCAAATGTAGCAGGTGAAAAAATACATGGGATTAAAAAATAAGAGATTAAATAGAGTTCAGTTGAGTTCATTTCTCCACAAGACCACAAAAATCCATTTACTGTAGTGGAATTTTGGTTCTGTTATATGGACACCAGTTACAGTTATTCACAGAAGTGGCAAATGTGGTAAACTGCTATTTCATCATCAACAAATGTAGCAACAGATTATAAATCACCAGTTATATTATTTTTCTTTCAAAATTCCTTCTTTTGATGAATAGATGACTTTTTAAAAAAGTAATTTAATATGGCATACATAATTTGGCAAGTACCAAATGATAAATGCTCTGCAATAAAATTCTCCAAAAGCAAAGATATAATTAATATAGTAAGGTTCGTAAAAGTATGTAATATAATAATGCATTCTTGATTTTGAAGCACCAAAGAGCGGCGATGCACCGAAATCTGATTTCAAGATTTTGGCATTCCTGTAATAACTACAGCTTGATTTATATACTTCTAGTGCACATCAACAGATGTTTCTGAATATTCTGTGAATTATAGCTAATTGAATCTATATATAGAGAGAGCAACTGCCATGAAAAATAAAATTCGATATTTTCAGCAATGCTAAATAAAATCATCAACTTTATGCTGTCTGTATAATGAAATAATATTAATTATTTTCATTATTTGTGGATCTCCTTCATATTTTGTATTTTATAAAATAGTTATTAAACTATATGTATGTCACTAGGATTACCATTCCTATCTTCAACTTTAGCTTACATGTATATTTTCCATAAAATTTTTGACTGGTGTCTTTGTTAGCTTTTGCACTTGGCACAAAGTGCTAAAGAAAAGTACCAAATTTTGTACAATGAAAACCCTTTTTGTTAACAAGAATACTGCCTGGGAATGCTGAAAAATTATTTATAGTGGGTGTTTCGTTCTATCCAAATTCTTGTAGGACTCAACTGTATATCAGGACTCAACTTTTGGTCAGATTTAGTAAAAATAACTTGTTCTTTGTCTTTTAATTTCAAAGGAATTATTAGACATTACTATATAGATAGATAGATAAATAGATTGATGGATAGATTTTTAAAATCTAAAACAATCTTTACTAATAAGCAGATTAAAGAGGAATTTATAAATTAATATTTTGTAATTGCTGTGATAATAACAATGCACAAAACAAAAATGGGAAATTATTAAAGGACAAAATATACCTAAATAATATTGCAGACAGTAATATGAGAATACATAAAAAATAAATATAAATAAATAAACATAAAAAACATATCAATAAAGCACAGAATAAAAATATAATATAAAAATATGTAAGTATGTACTGCTGGAACAAAACACATTTTTTAAATGTTATATCTAATTAAATATGCACATTAAAAGTAAAAACATACATAATAATGAAGATAATTACATAGATCAGCATTTCTCAAACTTTTCAAGTGGAAATCACTTTTATATTCTGAGTACTCTGAAAATCACTTTAAAACTACTTTTATGCTCTTTTATTACTCTGAGATCTTCAGCTATAGTATTTGACATACAAATCATTTGAGTTTTATTTTCTGTGTCTCGTTTCAAAATCTAAGAGGACCACAAAGGCCGACCTCAAGGACCACCGGTCATGTGCGAACACAGTTTAAGAAATGCTGATCACAATAAAAATAATTAAAAAGTAAATGCACTTCATAAAAGTTTCAAGTTTATTTTTAAAATGAATAGCAACAAATTTCACAAATAATGTAATTCAGCAAACAAGTGTAAACAGATTGCATTTCTATTAAAACTACACATCAGCTATACCCTACACAAAAACCATACACTTATTCATCACAGATCAACTTAAAGGTGTAAAGAAAAAGGAGAAGCAATCATGAAAGCAAATGTGATATTACTAAAAATAAGCAACAATAAAATAAAATTAAAAAACATATTGAAAAATTGAAAATTTTCAACTCATTCATGAAAATTGGTTATTTTAAGGTAATTTATAATAACATAACATGCCATACACAATATCTGTTGAAAATTATCTTAAACTATCATATTATATAGGCTATTAGGAATAAGGCAATGTAAAATAAGCTTATTTTCCATACAAAAGAAGTAAAATAATATTCAAAACAAAAATATATACACAGCATATATATATATATATATATATATATATATATATATATATATATATATATATATATATATATATATATATATATATATATATATATATTTTTTTTTTTTAAGAAAAATATATAATTTTTAAAACAAAAAAAAATCATATTTCTTAAAATGATGAACACATAAAGCAAACACATAAGATGATTTCAATCCCAACTGAGAAGTTAAACCAAAAAATTTCTTTCGTGAATAAAAAATGAAAAGAAAAAAAAACTTCAAACTACATTAAAAAAAAAATAAATAAACAAAGATCAACACTTAATTGGTCACTTATAAAAATTATTAATTAGCATAACCATTTTCATAAAAACTAGAAATTTTCTTAAACTTTTTCCAAGAGATTTATAATTTTTAAATAGACTATACCTATAAATAAAATTATAATAATTTTACAAAGAGAAAAACTTATTAACACTAATTTCTACTGGTGTCAAATGACACCTTTTAAGATTTTTGATTTATAGTTAATTTATTTGAAATTTTTAACCCTTAACTGCTGTGACAGAAATTGTCGCACAACTACTGTGAGTGGTCTTGGAGATTGCTTGATCGAAAGATGAATAAAAGGCTCGATTAACTCATAGAATACTGTTTTTGTACTTAACTTTATAAATAACTATTATAATTAAAATTCACATATTCAGAAGTCTTAGTACTAGGGCTCCAAATGAAACAAAATTTCACTGGTACCTATCCTCTTGAGACCCCAAGCTCGTGTTTTTCGTGCAAATTTTAAAATAATTCAGATTATTGCTTCTTTTGAGACTAGAAAGCAATACATAATTTAATTTATTTAATATATTTTTATATATATTGTTTTTTAGCGTGTCCAATAAAATGAACATTGGGTCTTCGTCTTGTGAAAACATATTGAATTACATGAATCTCAATGGACAACTCTTAATATTGGACAAAAAATAATGACACGAAAGTTAATTAGATATAAATTAATGATAAAGGAATTTAATTAGACACTAAATAGTTATAAAAAAATTAATTACACACAAAATAAATAAATGAATTTGAAATTCAGAACTTTATGAATGTGCTTCAGAAGCAAGTCTTTTTGGTAGTTAGTAACAAGTTCGTACACACAAATTTAGTTTTTTTAAAAAATTGATTTTGAATTTCATTGCAATTTGTTTTTCCATTATTTTAGGTAACTATTGGACACTCTTTTTAAAACTGAGTAGATTCGATACTTGTATCCGATCTTTTGCATTTGTGCATGGTTGCTAGGTGGAGAAGTGTTGGGGTACGAGTTTTCGTTATGACTTGAATAACTTCACTTCAATTACCTCAAAAGCTGATCAGCATTAAGCACTTTGAAGTATAATAATTGGATGAATTTGCATGAATTCAAATTCTTTGTTGCTTTCCTCCTCCTTGCCTCCATCACTAATGTCAAGATCTGACACGTCACAATTCATTTTATTGCTTCCAAAATTCTATCAGTAACTTTATTTAGATCTAAATGACGTCAGTTTCCAAATATATCTAAAAAATAAGATAGGCCTTAAAAATCAGATTTTTAGCGACAAAGTCCAATTTCTTTCATTCTAAACTTTTCTGATGTCAGAAGTGTGTTCTTATCACTCATCCATCACTTCTAAGCATTGCATAATTTCAATTTTTACATCATCAAATAGAAAAGTGTTGATCAGTAAACTCTTAAATACTTTTAAATTAGAATTTTGTTTAAAATCTATCTCAACAACAGCCCTATGCCTCCTAACATAATGATCACTGATCTGCATATTGAAACTTTTTTTTTTTATGATTAAAAATGAATAGGTGATTTTAGATCAATTTTTTAAGCTGATTTCAAAAGTAAAGTCGAAATTTGCGTATCACGTCAGGATTTTTTACAAATTAACAATTTGTAAATTTATAAAAACATATGATTTTTTAACTTTCACTTATATAAATTTATAAAAAAAAATTATTATTCAAAGGTAAATAATTAATACAGACTAGGATATGTATTAAAAAATTAATGTATGAAAAATTAAAGTATAGACATAATAATTATACTTACAATATATTTAAATATGGACAAATTTGATTAATATTAAAAAAATCAATTAGTTTGAGAAAAATTCCTTTTAGTTGCTTTTCGTCCACTAGCACAAAGATCTCTCTTTAACATCCAGCAGTAATCTGCCATCATATTTTTATTCCACTTGCCTTGGTACCGTTTTTCCATATCTTTGATGTCTTGGTGAAACCTTTCACCGTGTTCCTCACTCACTGCTCCGAGATTTTCGGGAAAGAATTCGATATGTGCATGTAAAAAGTGTATTTTTATACTCATGTTGCAACCAAGTAATCTCAATTTTTCTAACATATCTGCAACTATAATTTTGTAATTTGGGTCTTTCTTATTTCCTAAAAAGTTCTCCACTACACATTTAAAGCTCAGCCATGCTTCCTTTTCACAATCATTCATTGTTTTTTCAAATTCACTATCTGTCAGTAATTTTCGTATCTGAGGCCCAACAAAAATACCTTCTTTAAGCTTAGCATCAGTAATAGAAGGGAATTTGCTGCAAATATATTTAAAACATTCATTTTCTTTATTTAGGGCTTTCACAAATTGTTTCATTATCCCTAATTTGATATGCAGAGGTGGAAGCAAAACATTTTTAGGATTGACTAAGGGATCTTTAATTACATTTTTTGTTCCAGGGGATAATGATATTCTTGATGGCCAATCTTTCTTTTCCCAATGATTTTTTTTATCCCGGCTGTCCCACTCACACAGAAAACATGGGAATTTTGTGTATCCTGATTGTTGTCCAAGTAGCATTCCAATCACTTTTAAATCACCACATAACAACCATTCATGATCTTTATATTTGACCTGGTCTAGCAAAAGTTCAAGATTTTCATATGTTTCCTTTAAATGAACTGAGTAGGCTATAGGTATTGATGCATATTGGTTTCCATTATGCAACAAAACCCCTTTTAAACTTGTCTTGGAGGAATCAATAAAAAATCTCCATTCTGATGCATTATAAAGGATACCGTAAAAATTCATTATTTCCTTTATGTTATTGCAATATACTAAATTATCCTTTTCAGAAAAGTATGGAACAAGTTCTTTTTCACGATGCCTGTACCAAGAGAATTGTGTCTCTGGTAATAATAAGTTCTTAGATTTAAGCCGAGAACCAAGAAGTTCAGCTTTTATTTTTGGCAAATTTAAATCGCGCACCAAATCATTGAGTTCATGCTGATTAAATAAAATTGGAGCTTTATCATTTACTTCTGGTTTATAGACATCTTGTTCTTGATTTTCATCATCTTCTGAATTATTTGGTTCATTTATGCTTTCCAAATTGGTTGGAGGAGAAGGAACAGGAAGACTTTCATTATGCAATATAGGTCTTATTGCAGAAGGCAAGTTAGGATATATAATTCCTTTTTTATTTTTCGAACTATACCCATGAACATTAGCTAAGCAAAAATAACAATCGTCATGATGATTTCTAGGTTCTCTCCATACCATGGGAATAGCAAAAGGCATACATTTCTTTTTGCCTTTCAACCAAAGTCGTAATCCTTCAACACATGTTCTACACACTTTATGAGGGGCCCATGTCTTATCTTGGTCACCCAGTCTCACACCAAAATAAGCATAATAAGCATTTTTAACAAAATCTGTAATATCCTGCCTTTGTTTTACTACAGTATAATTTCCACAAATGTAACAAAATATATCTGTATCATTTACACATTTACGTGAAGCCATTATTCAATTAAAGAAGATGTGAAATATATCACATATTTCAAATCGAAAGAAACAGACGTGAATAAACAAAGAAATTTATTGTTGTTAAAACCTATGCATTAGATCAAACATTGTTTGGTGCTGCCACCTAGCAAGTATTAATTTAGATATTTTTTACAAAATTAAATTTATGGATTTCGCTTTTTCTTTTTAATTTTACATAAATAATTTTTTTTATTATTATTAAATCATATTAATAAATAATTTCAGCTTCCTAAATACAGTTTCTCATTTATTTAAATTAATGTAATGTATATACATATGGAATCAATTCCTAAAAAAATTGGTGGCGCCATCTAGTATTACTATTATAAAGTAATTTATGATTTAAGAATAAAATTAATTAAAAATAATATTTGTAAAAAAAGTGTACGTGGTGTGCAAAAATGCTTTACATTTTTGAAATCAGCATAAAAAACACTTTCAGAAAAATATATATTTATATGATCATCAAAATGCATGCTGATCAGTGAATTAGTGGCACAGCTGCCACAATTAACTAATGAATGCCAAATAGAAATTTAAAAGAAATAAAAAAGAGTTTATTTATAATCTTATAATGTTATCTTTAATTATATTTTCTTTTAAATTTTGTTATTTTAATTTGATTAGGTTAATTAATTTAATTACAAACAACATACTAACAGAAACAAAATACAAAAATCTTGCAATGAGTAAGGGGGGGGGGGGATATTAAAAGAATAGCTTAACTGTAAATCTACTTATTTACTAATTACTGTAAAAAAACATGTTTCACTGAAATAAAAAATTAAACAATGTACTAATTTAGAACAAACATTTTATCTGTAGAATTATACATTTCTAGGATAATATATAAATAATTATTTAATTACAAAATAGAAATGTATATTATCTACTACTGTATTTGTTATTTTTTCAATAGAGTATGGAATTTTTAGTAAAAACCAATCTTTCCCTTTATTATACAAAAGGAGCCTAATATGAATGTAAACAACTGATGAAGACCCAACATCCAATACAAAGACATTGATAAAAACATGTGTTTATCCTGCAAAATGTACATTCCATTACTTAAATTACGATTCAATTTCATTAATACAACATTTAAAATTAAAAATATGTTGCATTAATATCAAAATACTTTTCCAAAATATATGACATTTGAGTTAAAACTGTGTACGTACCTTCAACAATCTTTCACCTGTTCACCGCCATTTCCAAATGATTAAAATACACATTTTGCTCTTTCGGTGTACAGATAGCAGCACTAGACTATCCAATATAATGGGGAGCAAGTTTTTACAAGTTCCAACTGAAATTAAGAATTTTATACCAAAAATAGGAATGTCCAACAGGATGGACGTGGGGTCTCAAGAGGCTATAGTTAAAGTGAAAATTACATCAAACTGTAAAAATTGAAAAAAAAAAAAGTAGCAGTATGTGAGACTGCTAATAGCAGTTAAGGGTTAACTAAAAAAAAAAAAAAAAAAAAAAACACATTCATTTTAATATTCTGAAAAGTGATTACAAAATGCCAAATTAATATACTGAAAGCAATTACAAATCGTGATTGCTTTAATGTAAAATTACAAATAAAATAACCATAAATCTAAATCTAAAAAGGTGTCATATGATACTGGTAGAAAACATGTTCAAGCAATTTACAATTTAAAATTCTAATGTAACTGAATTTATTTTGATTAGGTAAGTATACAATGAATGTACATATACTTTAGCAAATTTGTTTGATTTTATAATAGAAATGCCAATAATTTTATTATTATAACTATTTCAGAAAATAATGAAGGATCTGAAAATAATCGATAAATGGAGTAAAATTGCGACATTCAAGAAATTAGAAATTGATGAATAAACAAAATAAAAAAAATTACGCATAGAAAATGTAGTACTGCTTTTAAGGTAGATTTTCAGTGAGAATAGCTAGAATTTATTCCCTTAATTAACATAGCAGAATTTTTAAACTGATAAAGGTTTCTTAATTATTTTTCTTTTTGGAAACAAGTTGATTAAAAAAATTAATCTTTCCTTAACATGCATAAATTAAGTAATTACCCACTCCCTTAATCTATTATATTTTACTCAATAAAAAAAAAATTAAACAAGAAAGAAAAATCCTGCATCACACGATTGTGAAACACTTTCCAACATTCCACAATACTGTGATGAAACTTCCCTATTTAATAAAGTATAAGAAAGTATCTAAATAAACAATTTAAAAACACATAACACAGTTGAACACCCAATTTCAGCAATTAGTGCCCACATAGTCCTGCACGGGTCGGATGGTACCGGACCTGAACCCTCAAATTCCATTTGAAGTCAACCTGCAACCCAACCCGAACCCGACAAAACAATTTCCTCGACCCACAATGAAAGAACAATAAATCATGTTTTAATGCTATTATGAAAAGTAATGTACAATTATATCCCTAATACCCATTTTATATTTTATATAGAAAAATGGACAAATCTATATTCTTTAATATTCAAATATAGTGAAACCTTGGAATAGCGGACAACTCGAGATCATTGAATAGAGCCCTGCAGTGTGTCGGGTTGCTTTTATTTATATTTCCGGGTCGGTATGACTTATTTTCTGTCTGCGAGTCAGGTTCAACCTTGAATAATTCTTCCGGCTTATATTTAGATTAACTTGTCTGATTGTTGGGATTTTCACAAAAAGTTTGAACAGAACTATGTTTCAGATGAAAATAAATACTTATTTGAATATGAATAAATCAGGGGTCAGAAATCTACTTTTTTTTAAGTAGCGAACTACAACTACTTTATCAAAAATGTAGTTAACTACAACTACTTGTTTCAAAAAGTAGTGACTACAAACTACTTTTCAAAAGTAGTTACTATTTTGTTACTTTTAGATTTTGTCAAAAAATTCAATCTACACTCAAAATTGAGGACACAGAATTAGAATTCTGCACGGGTCAGTTTGTGTAACCGACCCCATCTTGAAAATTCTGCTTAAAATCAACTCAAAACCGACCCGAACCTCAAAATATTTATACCCGAATCCAAAGGAAGAGAAAATTAATCCATATTTCAATACAATTATAAAAAACTAGTCCACAACTATATCTCTAATATCAATTTTATTTTTTTGTATAAAAGTGAACACATACACACTCATTAATATTCAAATATACAGTTTTTTCAAAAAAAATAAATCAGAACTTTCTTTTAAAATGTTCGATCAATGACAACACTCTAATTGAAAAAAAATATTTTTTATTTACTTTGAAATTTATGCCCGTATACCCAATTTCAAGTAACATGGACTGAAAGTTTTAGAATCTCTTGTATCTAATTTTCATATCTGTATGATAAAAAAAATTGGAAATTAATATTTAAAAAAAAAACTGTAAATTATAATCTATAAATATTTTAGAAGTCGATTACTAGAAACTTCTAAACTTCTTTACAAAATTTCAGCATATTCTGCCAAATAATTTTTGAGTTATACTTAAAAAAAGCTGAACCACAATTTGAGAGACCATAATTTATCAAAAAAGTGACTAATCTCAGAAAACTGTTAATAGATGTATTAGCAGTGTTAATTATTTGCATTTGATGGAATTTTTAATTAATTTAGGGGTCTTTTTAATACTAATGATATTTTCTGTTGAAAAGTATTAAATGTTTTTGTAATGATTTCACTTTATAGACAATCTGTAAAATGAACCCAATTTTTAATATTGAATATATCGAGAACTGATCATAGAAACTCCACAAAAATTTATAACTAGGCTAATAAAAATAAAGTTAAGTATTCTTTGGCTTTTTTTTTCCCCCAAACACTTTTTTTATCTACTGGAATCTGGAATATGCATTCAATTAATTTTTATACTACATGCATGGAACAAATACTTGACAGCGATCAAAAGTCGTGTTAATAAGATGAAATTTTGCGATATTAACAATTGGATGAAAATTTTTTCTTAACTAGAAATCTTAATTTGAAAATATTCCTTTTAATGTTTATAGGTTTTAGATATTCGGTGCGAGATGCGATCCAGTAATTATTATTAACCCTCTGAGCATATGAGGGCTTTCCTACATTTTCATGAAAATATTTGTAAAACTTAAATTTTCTTTCCCTGTTCCCCTGTTAAAACAATATTTCTAAAATATACTTCATATCTCTTTATTTTACATAGATCTTAAAATACAATTTTGTCTAGAGTCAATTTAAGTTGTTTTGGGAAAACGGAAAAATATGTGCAAAACGCTTAGAGGGTTAATAATGAAAATGCTAACTCACCTCTATATGCAGCTTCATGTTGAAATCGGGTGATTTTGAAACTGACATTTTTTTTATTAAATGGGAATAGTTACATTGTAATTACCAAAACTATTAATTTGCCTTAACTTAATACAGCAACACTTGTTACTTTTTTAAGTTATATTTAAGTTACTTTTTTTTAGTTCTAAATAAAATTTTACAAATGTTTCTTTTGTTTAACTTGATTTAGTTTCTTGCTAGTTGATTTTTATATAAAATAAAAATATGTAATCAGATTATCAAAAATACTTCAATATTTACGATAATTGATTACCTTTAGAAATTTTTGTACTGCTAAATTACACAGTAATGAAAATTAAAGTATAGTACTATTTGCAAACACTTCCGAATGTTGCACTAAATGTAAATATTATTTTGACAAACTCTTCCAAATGTTGTACTAAATTTTATTTATCATTTAATAAAATAAATTTTAATTTATTTACCCAGTCAAAGTGAGTTTTGACCAGGATAGTTAAAACAATTTTTTTTTTTCCTTTTCATAGTTAAAACCACCCCTGGTAAAAACCAATACAACCCTGAATAAAACACTAGGGCACAAGACTTCGTTTACATGCTTCAGTCACAGGAGAATGTCCGGGCAGCAGGATTACAGACAACTCCAACATTTCTCCTTTTTAAGTCCCACCACCAGATTTTTTTTATGTTCAGCAATATTTAAAATTGGTGATGAATCACTTTGTAATATGGCAAGTTACATAAATAATATACATGTTAAACTAAGAAACAACTGATTCAGTCAACAATTCAGTGATGTTACAAAACTTTTGAAATCCTGGATTTCTATAATCTAGATACTTCCAAAACCCTTCTTTTTATTTTTCGTATTAAGGTAAGTAGTCTATTTAATTAAACAAGGACTGATTTATAACTATACAGTTTTTTGTTTGTTTGTTTTGCATGAAGAAAATAATTTTAAAAAAAGGATGCAGTGTAATTTCTTTTCTGCTTCCCCTTTCCTTTAAAAAAAAGGAAAAAAAACTATAGCAGCAGTTCTTAATGGTTAACATGGGCCCCTTTACCTACTTTCTCTGTTTTCAACGACTGAAATTTATGAAATTTTTGAAGATCAAATTCAGGATACAGAAACGGATAGAAATATAGACACATTGTAACTAAACTGTATTTTTTAAACAATACTCTTAGCTTTTTCTTTCATTTTACTAGCAAGATTTCTCTCAGATTATATCTAGGTAAATAAAATTTCTCAGATAAGAAGCAAAACATTCGTGGATGAAGACGTGAGACAGACTTCTTGGGGTCTGCAGACTACAGTTTAAGACCCACTGCACTATAAAATGGCTAAGTATTGAAGTAGAGTGATTCTGATTAACAATTAAAAACAAATTATTCATATACACTATTGATTTATATATATTTTTTAAAAAGGTACACTTTCAAAAATAGTTTTTTTTTTCTTAAATTTTTTGAAATGGAAAAACAACTTTACATTCAGAATTAATATAAATGTGTCATTTACTTACATGATTATTTTCTTATAAATTGAGAGAAAACTAATTTTGGGAATGTAAAATCAAGTTTTATGTCATACTATGCCAAGGGTCGATTTAGAAAAAGAAAGTTGCATAGCAGTAACTGCTATACAAAGTCAGTTTTGAATAGCAGTAAGACACTTTTGTATAGCAAGTAAAAAATAGCAAATATATTTAAGTGTAGAATTTCATAATAATAGGCTTAATTGATCAATTCATGCGACTAAATAAATTATTGCAGAAAAAAATATTTGTTCATATTATTTACAGGCTATTTACAAAATTTCTGAAACTTCATAGTTATAGTTATTCATCCTCATTAAAATTTTGGTTCCTTTTTCCATATGGCTGTATATTTGGTTGACGAGATTTTACATTGCAATGATTGCGATTTAATGCATTTCTTGGCTCACACTTTAGTTAAATTTGAATTGCAAATTGCGATGCGATACCGCTTAAATCGAACCCTGTACTACACTGACTTCTTGGATAGCAATTAAATCTTTACTTAAGATTAATCATAATATACTTTTACAGAGAAATGATATAATGAATCAAAAATATTAAATCAAATAAATGATCTGTTTAAATTCCGCACCTAATTCAGAGAAACACTCAATCACTGACAGGCAAAGCTTAGGGATCGGAAAAACTACTTTTTTATTCTGGCAAACTACAACTACTTTATTGAAAAAGTGGTCAACTACGACTACTTGTTTTAAAAAGTAGCAAAACTACAAACTACATTTCAAAAGTAGTCGCGACTTGGCTACTTTCAGATTTCGTTTAAAGATTCAATTTACACTGGAAACTGAAGACATGGATGAAATAATACAGAAAATGTAGTGTTTATTTCCAAAATACTACTTTATACACGTATTACAAATTTATTAGCGAAATTAAAAGATACATAATACAATCAATATTTAAGTACAATTATTTAAAAATAAATCTGGAGTGACTCCATGAGACTTTCCAAACACTTTACAGTATACTGTTGGTTTAAAAACATACTAGTAATATGACAATAAATAAAAACTTAGATCCTAACTTTACAAAAATGAGTCTGGGGACCTGAAAACGTGAGGAAATTTTAATATACATGCATACATTCACACATACATATGAATCATTGTAAAAATCATGGAAACCAATTCAAGGCACCTCAAAATGTAAAAATATACCAATATTTCCATAATTGGGTTTTTATCATGAATATAATACTTTCCTTGTACTACTGTGCATGTATGGAAAGAAAAAATGCGATTGAACTACAACTACAGCTGATGTTTTTGGGAGACACAAAAACAGAGATATGAACGAGCGATGTAACAAGGGGCTACTCTTGTAAATAACATTTTTATGCACAATCATATCACTGTATAAATTTTATTTACTATTCTAGCAAAAATTATTGCATTGGGATACAATATTACTATTTGACATATATTTACCAATAGATTTGTTTACTTAACTCTCCAATACACACTTAATATGTTAATTGTATTGATTTCTGTTGAAACTTAATCATATTGAGTTGTCTAATTTCATAATCTAGAAAATTACAGAAAAAAATTATAAGTGCAAACAATAAATAACGCAATTCCAAATACTAAAAAACTCGGGATTAAAACATGAAGACCTTATAACGAGTAAATAAACAAGTGTTGCTAGCAAGAAAATTAATTATTTTTGGTAGGTTAGTACTGGATTTTAGCAGCAAGTGTCAATGTGAAAAATCTATGACTTCATGTGATGCACTGCTACACACTGCAGCTGAAATTTTTTGCTGAGATTCGAAAATTGTTGAGCAGAATAAACTTTGCACAAAAGAAAGAAGTTACAGCCATGTGATTTGTAGAATGGAACATTTTTTTTTTCTCCTGAAGTAGCTTTAAAAGTAGAGTTGGTTCTTATTGCCAAAATTACCTCAGCTGTGTTTCCCTATTGTTTCATCACTCTATGATAACCATTTAGACCCTATACTAAAAATATCAACGTTTGACACACAATAACATCGTGTAATAAACAGACGCACGTTTCATGAGTATCCTGGACTCATTTCCTCAGTGTAAATAAACTTAAACCCTATTGTATCCCCCCAAAGACATGAAAATATAGCATTAGCTATAAAATAGCTAATATTTTAAGGCAATATGATTTTAAGGTTGTTTTTAAGCCAGTTAATAAACTAAATTTTTCACAGTTAAAGGATAAAATTTCACATCAAAACTTTTGGGGCATTTACAATATCCAATGTCAATGTGGTTTGTCCTATATAGGACAGACTAAACGACAACTCCGTTTCAGACTCAATGAACACAGAAATTACATTAAGAAAAAAGAATTACAAAAGTCCTCTATTGCCTGTCACTGTTGGAGTGAGGGACATAATTTTAACTTCGACTCAGCCACTATTATTAAGAAATGTAACACTCCATTAGATTTAGACTTCTTTGAGGCAGTTTATATTCATAAATTTGGTAACTCCCTGGTTAATGATTTTTCAAGTGTACCGTACATCTCACCTTTCTGGGTTGAGTTACTTTGTCATAGTGAATCCTCTACAACCAACCAACCGACTTAATCAGATTGGAGGAGTTTCTCGGTGTGTTGTTGTTTTTCATTTGGGTTTTTAGATTCATTTTCATGTCTTTGGGGGGATACAATAGGGTTTAAGTTTATTTACACTGAGGAAATGAGTCCAGGATACTCATGAAACGTGCGTCTGTTTATTACACGATGTTATTGTGTGTCAAACGTTGATATTTTTAGTATATTTATCCACACAAGATTTTTTTCATCATTTAGACCCTAGTTTACTTTACTTTTCTACTTTCACATTACTTTTCATCACTTTCTTTCAACCTGCGTATACAATTTCCGCTACAAACTACTGGTTTTTTTTTGTTTTGTTTTTTCGCTGCTTGCTATGCTACATTGTTGAAAATGTAACGTGCTTCTCTATAAACTACTGTAAAAAATAGCGACTAGTGTAGTTTCGCTACTTGTAGCGTGCTACTTCCGACACCTGGTAAAGCTATACGTGGTTTTTTTTTCCAGACACACATACAAAAGTTTCTCATTATTAAAAAGAAATGCTTATTCTTTATGCAACTTAAAAGGAAAAAGAAAGAAAGAAAGAAAACAATAATATAATTGCAGTATAAAACAGATATGTGATATCCATAGTTGCCAACCTTCTCAAATTTTTTGGAAAACTATTCAACATTTAGGAATTTTCTAAAAATTTTAGGAAAGTCAGCAACTGTGGGTGTCTAATGAGAGATTTTGAACATGAACTTAAAAGAAAACAAGTAAAAGTAATAAACTTTCTATAAAAAAAAAGGCTTCATTTAAGACCAAACAAAACTTTTTCATAATGTAATTGTTCTAGAGCTAATTCAGTTCCATGCATAATGTACTTTCTTTCTAAAAGAATGAAAAATATTCATAAATGAAGTAGGGTTTTAAAAAAAAACTCAGCCCATATGGGCTTTTTTGGTTTTTATTGAAAAACTACCTGGGTTTTTATGAGTTTTATTAAAAAAAAAAACACCTCTAAAGTAAATAGGAGAGTGGGGGGGGGGGGGGGGGTCTAGCATTTTATTATTATTTTTTTTATAACACTACCCTCTTAGTTCAGAACCAACACAAAAAATAGGCGTGATAGATAATGAATGTAGCTACACATACAAGTCTTTGTATTTATCCTGAACCAAGAAAGTAGCATCATGAAAAAATAAGTAAAACACTAATAACCAATTACACCATTTATTTTATATAATAAATCAGTTATACCACAGATGGACTATAGTACATAAATTATACGGGGAGAAAGGATGTAAAAAAGAAATTGCAAAGCATCCTTCAGGATGTATAGCTTTAAAATTGAAAAAAAAAATTATTTTTGTAAATAAGATATGAGCGATGCATTTAATTTTAGATATGAAGGGTGTAGATGCAAAATTCACAATATCCACTTTTAGAAACTGCAAAAAACTGATTATTATGAATAAACATGATATATTGGCACAATTCTTTTGTGATATATTTGTTGCCATAAGTTATGACAACAAATATATCACAAAAAAATTGTGCCAATATATCATGTTTATTCATAATAATCAGTTTTTTGCAGTTTCTAAAAGTGGAGATTGTGAATTTTGCATCTACACCCTTCATATGTTCAGTTTGTCTTAATAGTTTGAAGATCCATTTTATTATTTAGACTTTTGGAAGTGTCTGGGTTCAAGAGACCTGGAATTCCAAAAACTTAGCAAACAAATATAAATATAAAACTTGTCATCAATGAAAATTACTTTTTAATAGTATTTAAAAAATGATACTACAATGTAACTACGGAAGATAATGTGTGGGACACAACCATAGTAATTATACAAAATTTTAAAGATTTTTTTTTTTTTTAATGAAAATTTAGGTTTTTAAGTAAGTTTTTCAAAGGTCTCTAAGTAAGTTCTCCTAAGGTCCCCAAGTAAGTTCTATGATAGTATATCATAGAAGGTTTTTGCTAAATAAATCTCCTGCTTTGTAGTATTTTTAACAATTTCATTTATACAGAGTATTCTATTTATACTCTGTCGTAAGAATATTTTGATAATATGAAACACAAATAGAAAAAAAAAGACCCAAATATAATTTAAAATTTATTTACTTCATATACACAAATAACGAGAACATTCCATATAGATCAAAACCAAGAGATTTTGAAAAGTAGCATAGAATTTTGCAATCTTCATTTTACAAGAAAATTAAAAGGGTTATAAAATTTTCTGAACAACAGATGAATTAATATCGCATAATATTGCTTTTCATTACAATTTCTAATATTGTAAATTATTCATAACTCACAATTTCATGGAACACAGAAATTTTAAACATTTAATACTTTTTTTTAATATTATTAATGTAAAAAAGAGTAATCTATAATTAGAATTTTTTACAAGAATATAAGATACCAACCAAATAAATAATTTAATAGCCTGGTATAACAGCAATTCAAGAACAAATACAATAAATAGATACAATTCTGCAATAATTTCAAAGTGAAATAAAATTAATTAATAATAAATTTGATAGTAAAATGGTTCAGCAAGAAAATTTGGTACTTTTATGTTAGCCGGTAAATATACATATAATACATATATATATATATATACACACACATATATATATATATATATATATATATATATATATATATATATATATATATATATATACATATTTATACATATATATATATATATATATATATATATGTATATATATATATGTGTGTGTGTGTACATATACATATGTATATTATATAATATCACTGGCGCCTGGCTAACATAAAAGTACCAACAAGTTTATTTACAAAATAATCCTTATTTTATAAATATACACAAAGAAATGAATCATATTTTGGTTAATTTGTAGCATTATAATAATGAAATTTTTAGATTCTACAGAATCTCAGAATGACAACAACTCAATACAGGAAATGAAAAGAAGTTTCATCACTTTATTTCAAATTTTTAAGCTTTCAAAAGTAGTAAATAGCAAAGTATATAAAAATTGATGCAACTTAAACCAAAATGGTTTGTCCAATGTGTATTACATGTATTTCTAAACTGGTAACACTTACAAAAAAAAAAAAAAAAAAAAAAACTGATCTCAAAATTAAATATAAAAGAAGAGAAAAGAAAACTCTAAATGTTAGTCTTGAATTTTGGGTATTCTAGAATTGAACATGTTGGAAACAAAAAAAAAATTATAAAATAAAAATCAATGAATTTATCAGTAAAAGTACATTAAATGTCTAAAACTTGCCCACTTCAAAGTGCTTTCAAAAAAGGGGGCAGAGGTGTGAAGGTTATACAGATTTCATACAAACAACAACATCTGAAAACTGAAAAATCTAAATAATTCGGAAGGCAGGAAACTTAACAATCTAAGGTACTTTTCAGCTATCAGGATGCAAGTCATAATTTCTTGCTAAAATGCCAAACTGACTATCACACATTGCCAAATGTGATAACCAGTTTACGTTCTGCCATGAATTGTTATGTAAAAATATCATTTACATTTTTTGTATTATGCAAACTCATACACCCAAAGATGGATCCAAAGAGCCTTTTTTTTCAGGGGGGGGGGGGGGGGGGGAAGGGGGGCAGACAGATACAGAGTTACAGGTATACTCAACATAATATTGTCAAATGAAAACTCAAGACCTTGAAATGTAGAGGATTCTGTTATGGTCAGGCAAGGCCATAGCCAGAAGAGTGGACCAGCGGCCTGAGTCCATTCATGTATTTTCATTCAAATAAGATATTATAGCTTAAAATCTATAAGGTTGCCTCCACCAGAAAAAAAAAAAAAAAAATCTAGCTATAGTTTTATAGTCAGGTTCTGTTTTCACAGGTATTTTGATTTTATTTCAGAAAAACTTATCCCAAGGGAAAGCTTAGTGGGTAAATGAAAAAGAGGAAGATTAAGATCATTGTATAACAAAAGAAAATTTCAGACAATTCGGAGTTTTAAATAATTTCAACTTTTTGAATAAATCATTTCTCACCCACCTTTATTGTAGCCAAGGTGATTTTTCAAATAACAGTAAAAAGGGTTTAACTCATTAATTAGGGAAGAAACATTGTTTAGAAGTCTTTTTTATGATTGACTGAAGGATCTATTACCAACTATGAAAATACTCCACTTTAACACTGATCATCGCAGAAAAAAAAGTACATTGTCCTCTTTTATTAGTACCTATCCTTTAACATTTTGTAAAAACATTAATTAAAAAAGCTAAGAAAAAAAATATATATTATTTTTTCATTATAACAATGAGATATTGTAAAAATGTATGATTACAAAAGAAAACAGCTGCTTAAAACTTTTTTTTGGTGGTGGTGGGATGATTCCTCTCCCCCACCCTTGGAATTGCGCCTGCACACACCTGCTCATAGATATGGCAAAAAAGTTTGCAAGAAAAAGAGAGCAAGGAATAACCTAAAATATTTTGATATTCAAAAAAATATATTCAAACAATTAATACCACAGATAAGTCACAATGCAAATCACAATAATCATGCAAAAAAAAAAATAGAAAGAACATAAAAGTAGGGGTTTTTTTTATGAAATTGCCAAAAAAAAAAAAAAAAAAAAAAAAAAAAAGAGCTGAGCTTCAAAAAAACTTTTCTTAGAAATTAACATTCTTATCTCTACTTAGATTTCATGTTAACATTTATATTTGGTGCTAAGTGGCCTTCTGATAACCGAAAAGTACCTAAATACTTTTGAATTTTTTTCAAAAAAATTAAAATTTTACATTACAAATTTGTTGCTTTCAAGTATAAGTTTTAACTAATAACGGCTTATGATAGTTTTTATACACATTGCACTAAGATATCACAGAAAATGTACATATAAAATTTAATACACAGAAAAAATTGTTATCTAAAAGCATGATGGGCTATGTCAATTTTTCATGGACAATGCTAGATGAAGATGGCTAAATCTACAAGGACCTCTGATGTGATGAATTTTGAATAATAATCAACCCCCCTGTTAGCCACATTGTTTTAGTTTTCAATTTGTGCAAAAGGTAATTTTTTTTTATTTTTTCAATTTTCTATGACTGGCAAAGTTAGAGATAGCACATCTATGCTTTTAGGTATTGAAATAATAAAAGAATATAAACTTTAAATATCAAAAAACAAAATTTAGTTCAGAAATATCCAGCATCATTTTAAAAAACAACATAGTATATATATTTTTTAATTGAGCTTGAAAGAAACTAACTACTTTTTTAAAAGAAAAAGAAACTACCATTCTATAAAGGCACAAAATATACGCTTATGTTTTGAGAACATTGTTTTAAATATTAAAATATGTTCAGAAACTTGCATATTATGTTATAATAGAAATTTTGTATTTTTTTTTTTTTTTTTTTTACATTTTACAGATAATATGTAATTAATGATATTAAAATGATTCACAACAAAATTCAGACAAAACCATTTATCTTAATGCAGCTACAAACTTTAAAAGTGACTATAATCAATTTTAGAAAACAAAAATTAACTATAAAGTAAAAAAAATAAAATATTGATTTAAAAAAAGAGAATTACAACTACAAATGTTTTTTAATAATAGTGTTGCAAAATCACATGTAAAGCAAAAAAACATTGATGTACCTTTTTTTAGGAACTACTAAAAGAACTTCAATAGTTTTTTTTTTTTTTAGTTTTGTCAGTAACTAAAATATGAATTGATCATTCAGTAATAAGAAATAAAAATAAAATTGTTATAGAGTTTTGAAAACAAACAAAATCAATCTTTCCTTTTTTAAAAATATTAATGTAACAACTGATTTTTTTAATTGTTGACAAACAATCAATTTATACACTATTATTTTTTAACTCAATCAAACTGATTGTTAAAGATATCTTATGAACTGAATTTCTCCAAGTGAAAAAAAAATGCCCACGCCAGGAATCGAAACCAAAATCTTTGACTTAAATTGCGAATGCTCTACCTATTGAGCTACACAGGCCAACAACGGACAGGCACATTTCACTCAGATAATCTTATTGGTAATAGCATCTGGTCGGTTATGTAGACAGCTCAACAAAATATACCGAATTCTGTTCATATGAAATCAATTTGCGATTTAACTTCTGCCAAAACTATTTTCTTTAAAAAAATATTGAAATTGCTCCAGTAGTACCCAAGAAAAAGGTAAATCCATATCAGCTGTATTACATGTAATTTTACAAAAACATCTCGGCACTTGGCACTTAAATATGCAAAGTATTTTGTAGGGTAATTTTTTAATAAGAATTTTATTATATGTGGGTAGGGAGGGACAGAGGAGCATAGATGCCATGCCTCCCTCACCTGGATTTGGTTTTTAAAAACTAAATTCTCTTTATCTGATAAATTTTGAGGAGGGGGGGGGGAGTTAAATTTATTGTCTTAAAATAATCAAACGCTAGGAGGAAAGGTATGATTAAGATTTAATAATATTTGTATTAAATACTAGAAATTTTATTCTACCAACACCAATGAGGGATGGGGAAGGGAGAAGGATGGTATGACAACAATGCTTCTATAGGCTACACAAGTTCTGAGATGTAAAACAGATTGAATCGGTCAGTTAATTATTTTTTAATGCACTTTTTTGTTGTAATACTGCTCCTTAAACATAGGCTCACGTGGCAGGACAAAAATTACATAGGTCTATTTACTATATGTTGCCACTCATAAGACTTACTAAAATTGTTGTTCCATAAACAACACAAGTCAATGACTGACAAGGTTTTTACAGGCACTTATACCCCTGACAAAATTTATAAGGATACTAAAAAATGTAAAGAATTATAACTTTATATAGTTTTAAATATTTTTCCAATCAAAATTTTTGCTTACTTAAAAAAAAAAAAAAAAAAAAAAAAAAAAATTAAGTTAAATATTATAATTTTTTAATGGTCATATAAATATAAGGACACTCACTGCAAGTTCGAACCTATACAAAAAAAAATTTCACCATTGCACTCCATTAACTTTTTTATAATGTTCATATTGTATGATCAAAGTAGCCAATCAAATAATTGGATTGAACCATTTTTTCATAGGCTTTTGTGAAGCTGCACAATGCATTATCTTGTTGGAAAATTAATTTTCCCCTTCAAAAAGCAGCCATATGCCAAAATGTGTGCTTCTAAAATAAAGGTGTATACTTTTAAATTCATTTTCTTTGAAACAATAACTTAATTAGCCCTTATCATGAGCTGACACGACATCCCAGACCATGACCGATCCTAACTTTATTTTGACAGCTTGATGCAACGTTTCTATTCCTTCACAAATTATGCAATTATAATATATATTTTTAGGTCCACCTGAGACCTGAACATCATTTCATCAACTTGAACTGAAGTTATGCCTTAATATTTTGGGTTGAAACAGAAACGTCTATGATTTTTCTGCAGAAGAAGAATTGGTTGAACAATTTGGAAAAAAATCCTCCATATCCACAACTTAAATGAAATTCCAACATAAGTTCTTCTTAAAAGCGTTGCTATATCTATGTTTTTGGCCTCCTTGAGGAAAGGGTGGGGGAAATGATTAAAAAAAAGGCTAAATCAAAATTCCTTGCTTGAACATCTAGATAGTCATAGAATACAGTCAACAAACATTCTTGCTCTGATCATTCCTTTACAGTAAATATCCCATCTATTTCATGATTCACTATGGCATTATGTACTTGCTTACATTTAGTTTTAGATGGGATATTTACTGCAAGGGAATGATGAGGTCAACCAAGAGCAACAACTTCTCGAGATGACCATATCATACAGTGAATAGCCTTGTGTTCGCATAGGAGTATACCTGTGAGAAAATAAGGCCAGTTTTGCTTGCGGCAGGTAGAAATGTAAGGCTGATGATAATATCTAGGCATTTAAGCAAGGAATTTGGATGGTCATTGCAAATAGCAAGTTGTCTTAAATGTTGTCATAAGTAACATTGAATGTTCTTAAACTTTTGTTAATGACGATATGTGCTTTTGCTCAGAAACCTATAATCATGTGAAGTTTCTCCTCTTTTGTCTCTGTACATGTTAAGCGAGGGTCAATCCAGACAAAATTTGGGGCCTCTTCACAAAAATCTATTTACTAAAACAGGCCCCTTCACAAGAATCTATTTAATAAAATAGGCCCCTTCACAAAAATCAATTTGATAAAATGGGCCTCTTCACAAAATTCTACTCCATAAAAACTTACTATTTATTAATTACTTATTATTCTGTGATGGTTTAAAATGTGTAATTTGTAAACAAACAAGTTCACCAGTGAGGAAAACTTCAGTAAAAGGATTTAAAAAAGTTTTTGCTTATAAATGCTTGGTTCGAATTTGAATAACTGGATTTCAACTTTCGTTACAAAATATTATTTTTCACAAAAATGTAATAAATTTCACAAAAATAACCTATACTTTTTACAAAATGAGGCCAAAGAAAGAAAAAAAAAAACATGCATCAACCTTTGATAAGAGCAAAGTGACAGATCAGTACAAAAAAAAAAAAAAAAAAAAAAAAAAAAAAAAAATCTAGCTTTGATGTATTTAAATAGATGTTCTAAAATACCCTTGCACTGAATTTTAGCTCTGTGTCCAAAGATCTCTATACAATCACACACATAGGCAAGGATGCAAACACTTCTTTTAATTAAGTAAAAGCTATCAGTATATTTTCAGAAATTATCAAAGATGTTGAATTTTAATGAAAAATTGCTAAAATAGTCGCCAGTCCAAACTCGCAATCAAAAAAACGCAAACAGGTTTTTATAAGCATGAAGATCTCAACGCGTTGAAAAAAGTTCATAATGACACTTCAATATATTGAAGTGCAAGAAGATGCAACAACAAAGGCAACATTGAAGCAAAGCAAAGTTGAAAATAAAACACATCTTATTTTGTAAAGAAATGAAGTGTTTGTGTGTGTCTAGTCTATGCAATAAAATGCCTGTTTAATTATTTCATAAACAACACGCTTGCATAAAAATAAAATTTTTCTTAAAAAAAAATAAAAGAGTTTTAAGTTGTTTTGGTTAAGCCGATTTTCAGATAACCAGGATTCGGACAATCGAGGTTCTACTGTATTTCATTTGTAGTGCACAAAATCCTTTTTCTCTCAAAAGCAACATAAATCAAAAAAAGTTGTTTAATTACTTAATTAATCATAAAATGAAGGGGCAACCTATTTATAAATGTAAATACCTAAGAAATTCGAATACCAAAAAGTTCTGTAATATTAAGCTCTTTTTTTTTTATCTTTAATGGGAATCATTCTGCATTATCAAAATTCCTTTGCAATGTATTTTATCTGATATTTTTGGTGAAAAAATTTTATGGGAAAATATTATAAGAGATACCCCTAGTAAGTACAAAAAAAAAAAAAACTTATTACACAAGAGTATGGGCAGAGTTGTGTAATATAGACGCACACATGCACGTCGTGCGCAGAAAATTTTCTGCAAAATTCGGAACTTTGCAGAAAAAGTTTTTAGAAAAAAAAATATTATTATTATTTTTTTTAAATACCAAAAAATTATAAATATTCCTTTTGGCACAAGTAATCCCTTTTTTGTGCAAAAATATTTATTCATCAATTCAAAATTTAAAGATGAAAAAAATTGTGACATTACAGACGCTTGCGAAGAGGTCAAAATATTAAGGATTGGGTTGTTTCTAAATGCATTGACAAAATAATTGATAAGAATTCAGCTCTTCCTATCATGAATTTTCAGCTTTATTATTATTTTTAACCAAAATAATTATTCTTTAATATTAATAAATTTTAAATGGTAATTATTTTAAACTACTGTTTTTAATTTATATCGTCAAAATAATATAACAATTTTATTAAACATTAAATTTGCAGAAAGTTTATGACTCAATATTTATGTGCGCAGAAAGTTTTTGGTTTTATACAAGTCTGAGTATGGGTTGTATTAAACGTTCTTTTAAAGAGAAGTGCGCCTTGCGAATGCAATTTGACAAGTTGGCGAAATGTTTGGTTAGTTCACGTCATGCATCACTTTTTACTTGTGCTTCGCTTGAGTAAGGCTTAGATTTTCTTACTTATGCACTCCATCTTGGTTAATAACAGTTTGATTCCGTTAAAAACTTTTATTGTATCTATTATTAATAAATCTTAAATACTAATTTTCTTTTTTTTTTTTTAAGTAAAAAGTACTCTTTATGAAGAAATGAGTTTGTTTATGAGAATAAAGTTTTGTTACTCTTTAATAGTTCCTACAATAATTAACTACGTAGAGATTATATGTGGTGCAGTTGAATTTTAGTACTTTTGCTTCTAGAATCTAAAATTTTTTTCAAGAAAAGCACACAAAGATGGAAGGAAAGAAGAAAGGGGTCACTAAAAGAGGGTCTGAAAAGAAAAATAACCTTGAATAAAATTTTATGAATTTTAAAATTAAACTGTACTTTCCAAATAAAAGAAATGCTACCATGAAAGGTTACAAAAGTAGAAAATTTTTAATGACAATTCAAGATAAGAAAATATTGATGATTCATTTTGTAAAGGAAATTCTAAAATTCTGAATAAATTATGAAAGAAATATTTTTGCATTTGCAAGAGTTAAAATAATCAATACCTGCCAATGATTTAAAATGTATTTACTTTTTGTAGTTTCATAAAACCAAGTGAAAGTGCTCTTATGAAACTTGATGGAAAGGTGGAATGATATCTTGCTAATGCAAAATTACTAAAATTACAATACAGGGAGCTCAATAATTAATGAACAATGATTTTTTATAGAAAAATAAAATATAACAGAATTTCTACAGTTAATCTGTTAAGGAATTTTTCAAAATAATTCATGCCATTTTAGAGAAAAATACCATGAATCTAAATATCAGCACATAATATATAAATATCAGGAATATAATACAGATAAATTTAGATATGAGATACCTAAAAGCTGTGTGTTAACCAGTAATAAATGAGTTTTATCAAGATCCAGAGAAAACTATTTTATACTAATACAAACTTGAAAAATTAATAAAGACGTAGATCAGCAAAAGAGTTTAAATAATAATAATAATAATATTTAACTAAAGAATAGATTTGGTATGAAAAAGCTGCTAGTTTTTATTTTGTTTAAGAATTTTAATAGAAAACAAGACCATAAACAATAGTTATTTAAAATTTCTAAATTTTGGGACTGCTTGTTTCCAATTTTGCATTAAAAAAAAAAAAAAAAAAAAAAAAAACCCACAAACAAAACGTTTTATGTTTTTATACTTTTAATAAATTTTGTTCTGCAAATTTTTGCTAGAAAAAAATCAACTGTACTTTTAAAATAATATAAAAATGCATAAAACTCTATTTTTTCATACACTAATTAATTTTTCAACAGGGCTGAAATTACGCTGTAAATAACTGAAATACAAAGGATGTGAATTATCACTTTACTTAACAGCGAACAACCAACAGAGTGAAAAAATGTCCAGACCGGGGTTCGATCCCAGATCCCTTGGTTCCGCACCAAGTGCTTTACCAATTAAGCCATTTGGTCTAGCATTCTCTCACTCTGCCAATAGGTGTTGTGCTCATGATTGACGTTCCATCTTGTGGGGATGGTGACCTTGTGACGTTCCATCTATGGCTAGGTTGTAGCCTAGCCATATCAGAGTGAGAGAATGCTAGACCAGATGGCTTAATTGGCAAAGCACTTGGTGCACTATACCAAAGGATCTGGGATGGAACCCCAATCTGGACATTTTTTCACTCTGTTGGTTGTTCGCTATTAAGTAAAGTGATAATTCACATCATTTGTATTTCTCTATTTTTCAGTCAAGAATTTTCTACTTCTCAAACAGCGAATTTATAAAAAGTAAGTAGTAGTAGAATGCAGCGTAAACTTAAATATCATTAAAATCATATGACGATTTATTTCCCAGAAGTACGTCTTTTTTTTTCTCCCAGCAATTGTGATTGCAAAATGAAAAAGAAAAACTGCAGAATGGAGGATTCCATTTTGTGATGTTTATTATTTCATTATAGTTTTTAATATCTTGGCTTATCAAAGAAGGAAAGATCTGAGCTTAAGATGCTTTCATCTATCCTCATCCAAATTTTCAGATCTCTGTGTGCAATAGCCATCGCCGACAGAAATACAGAGAAACATCTTTCTTTTATTAATAGAGATAACTTAATAAAGCAAGTAATTTGATAGCATTGTATTGTAATGATTGCAGTAAATATAATGTGACTATAATCTCTCTATTCCAGCGCTTCCCAACCTTTTTCCTTACACGTACCCCTTTCTTAGGCTTTTCATTTCGGCGTACCCCCCATTTCTCATAAACACTTCCCTCCCTCTTCACTCAACCATATAAGGCAAACATGCTTGTTTTAAATTAGTAATCTTTTTATCACAACCAAATAATAAATCGACACAAATTACATTGACACTAACCTTTTATTCTTTAGCTTGCATTTAAAAATTAATATAGCTTTTTATAATATTAGCTAAACATTAAAAAAAAATAATATAGCATTAAATGAAATTTTAGCTATCTTACGATGATTATTGATGACAACTTTGTCTCATTATATACAAATAATCAAAAAGACTTTTCATACTCTCAATGGGGTCCTTGAGCTTGTTTCATGGAACTGAGTTTCTTAAAGTCAGGTTCAAACGAAGACGGATATAATCTCAAGTCAGGAACAACGTCAAGCTTATTACGATATTTGTTTTTAATATACGAATAAGACAAAAATCCTCTTTCAACAAGCTCGGTATTTGTGAAATGCAACATGTGTTTTATAGCCTTATAACTGAGTTCTTGGTATTTTTCTTTTACTGCTATCCAAAAAGCAATAATATTTCTTTGGTTGAAATCAGATTGTAAAGAAGAATCAGTCGAAAATTCGATCAATTTTTCTTTTTCAGAAACTGATAAATTTTCGGCTTGTTGAAAGAAGAAAATTGTCTGAACGACCGGCGTTTTAAGTCCTGTTAAATGAGCCATTATACCATATTTTACTTCTTCTGATAATTTTATTTCGTTTCCAAATGAGAAATTGTAAAATTTTTGAAAAACTTCTGCATGGTGTTTTCTGATGCATGATTCCCAACAATCTATTTTTTTATTCATAGACTCTATCTTGTCAGATACTTTAAAAATGGTTACAGAACTGTCCTGTAATCCTAAATTAAGTTTATTTTTTTCTGAAAACATGTCAGATAACTATGCATGCATTTGAAGCTATTTTTTTTTCATGAAATTTAGAAGCTCAGCTCAAAAGGAAGATCTTTAAACAAAACTTGAACATCATGCCTCAATTCAAACAATCTTTCAAGTAGTTTTCCTCGTGAAAGCCATCTCACCTCTGTGTGCAAAAGCAATGCAGTTTTAAATTGGATGTTTTGTCTCTACATGGCGCATTAATAAGGAGGATTTCATGCTACCATTAGACATAATCTCTCCACATACAACGCATAGTGGTTTTGAAAAACATTCCTCTCCCGTGAATAAAAATCCATATTTCAAGTACTCGTTATTGTATTTCCTTTTATTTAATGGGGCACTGATGATTTCAGTTTTATTTAAAGTATTAGGTTTCTAACTTAACAGAACAGGCGTATTAACATCTGCACTCAGATTGTCTTGCACTTCTAAATAATCAGATATTTTTCGAAGTACTTGCAGTTCCGAACTCACCAGGTTCAATTTCAACCACAGTTGCAGTTCTCTTAACAGTTCCGGTTTTCAACCAATTATCCATTTTAAACACAAAACAAAAACTCATTTAATAAAAAAACACTTCAAATTAAAAGTTCATTGAAATAAGGGAAGCTTTTCTATTAAAATACGTTACTGACATAAATCCGCCTATTCAAAAATAAAAACAACGGCCAGCTTTTCAATACATAAGACATTAAAACTAGAAGCTCTGACATAATTTAGACGTTCTGCAATTATTATTAAAAATGGAACAATGAAAAAAAAGTGGTGAGAAAAGAATATTGCATAATTATTAATTGAAGTTTTCGGAGTGAGGGGGAAAATATATATAAGTACTCATGCAATATGCTTTACAGTGGGCGGAGTTAGTGACATTGCATTATAAATGAATTATTAGATCTTGTGGGTCTTTTCTTTCTTTGTGAATGTAACATATTGGATTTACGCATGAGACTAACTTTGTAATCCAAAACTATCAATTTTCTTTCTCTGTTTTCAGTTAAACCATTTTTGTGAATTCCGCCATTATCGATATTATTTTCACGTACCCCCAGCAGTCCCGCCACGTACCCCAGGTTGGGAACCGCTGCTCTATTCTAAAAAAGGAACTAATGCTGCAGCTGCTACTATACTTGAACTCATTGTGACCTTTTCACTTTCCTGGCTTATAATGCAAAAACTATTACGTATAAAAACATGAAAAATGTACTATTATAGAGAAATGTATTATAAGCATGTTGAAGCAGACAGTTTTTAAATTGAAGAATTATTTTAAGTGTTATTTAATGTTGGAATCGGCCAAGATAGTTCAGTTATGCAAGTTTTATAGGATGAAAAACTATGAATAGCAATTTAACCATCTTTTGCAGGCATTGTGGTAGATTTGCAGGTAGGTCTTTTGCAGGTAGATTGTGGGGTGGGGTGCAATGTCCAATCATTTTTTTAAATTTTTATTTATCGAATTTTTTTTCTTTTTTTTAAATTTAAAATTTCATTATCTGAATATATATTTGATTTATATTTTGAAAAAGCTACCTTTTCAGATTAAAAAAAACCCAAATAAGATCTTCAAACTATTTTCAATTGAAAATATATGTACATGTGAATATTAAAAAAGAAAGAAAACTTTAATATAATTAAATTAATATGTGTGAAAGGCATTTAATATTGAAAATTACATCATATTTAAAATGATATATTTCAAATGTCATATTTAAAACATTTTTCTTACAGCACCTAAAAGAAAACTTTTCTTCTATACATTATAAAAGTCCGGGAGGCACTGAAATTTTTTTAACTTAACCACTGTATACAAAAAATAAATAAATAAATCTAGAAACCAACTGGAAGTCAAGCCAGACATAAGAATTTCACTATTAACTTTTTCTCTAAACCTGAAGAATAATTTTTAAAAAGAAACTGCATCACACTTATATTAATTGATTTGTATCATTATTTTTATATATATGACATACGAGTAAATTCTTTTTTCATTAAAATTCTAGGAGAACCACCCGGCTTTGTCCATGTTAACCTTAGGGACCGGTAAAACAAATTAAAAATGTAATATCCGAAAAATACAGAAATCATAATAACAGAACTCTCTGTGCATTTGCACCCATAAATCATTATTAAAAAAAAAAAAATTAAATAAAGAAAATAGGTACAATGTAAAAACAGTTAAAAAAAAAAACTCTTTTAAATATATTATTCAACTATCTATTAAGGATTTTTATACTGAACAATTAATTGGGAAAAAGTTCTTTTTTAAATATTTCACTCTAAACTTTTTATTTTCTACTTTTTATGTTTAAAATAGTAGTAAATTTAATTGTAGCAGTTTCACAGCCAACTGGCATGCTTTATTGAGCTTCGTTTGATGCATAATTAACTCCATTGTTATTGTGACTCATATACAGTTGTAACTATAAAGAAAATTTGGCAATTTATCACCTGCTCCTGACTAACAGAATACTGTCTCAAAATCAGTTTATACACTTAAAATTAAATTCTAAAAATATTAATGTTTTGAAAAATATTAATATTTATCAGAAACACACCTGTGTGCAATAATATTCATAATTCTAGCACATCAGGCAAGTAAAAAAATCAATTACAAAATTCTACTTTTACATAGCAGTTACGTTAAACAAAAGAGAGTAAAAATTGACATTACTTTGATGAAATCATAGTAAAATCCCCCAGTTTTATAAATGAGGACGCAGTTTTTTTTGTGTGTGTGTGTGTGGGCTGGCGTGTAATTGAAAAATATACAATTTCCCTAATACCTGAAAAAATTCAACCATATGGCATAGCATTTTGGTGAAATTCTATTCCATATGGAATACATGAAAATGACACCAGTTTCTAGAAGCTTTCATTCATGACGTTAGTCATTAAATTTTGTTTGGAAGGAGAAAAAACTGGCTCTAGAAAAATGTTACTATGTTTCATTTGCTATTTAAAATAAATTGTAGAAAATGTTATCATTGCTTCTAAAGTATTAAAACATTTAACTATAAGATTTAGCTGTAGTATGGAAACCAAGCAGAAAATAAAATATAGCAGCTGTTTATTTAGTTATTTTGATGACACATTGAAAGCAATTAATAAAAAGTGATGTCATATCCAACTAATGATTTTTCTTAAAATAGAAAGGTCTGTTTTAAAGTAAGATGTTGAAAAAAATCTCAGACTTCTCAGACTAACGTCAATTTTAGATTTCAAATTATAGTGCATGAATATGAATTTTTATTGCCCTTTAAATATATTGTCCACACTCAGTTTCTTTTTATGGCAACAAGAAAGAAATTACATTAGAAATTGACAATTGAAAAAATTGGTAAAGAATGGTCTGGGGAATTTTTAAAGTTGAAAGTAATTTTGCTCATGTTCATGTATGTACATAAAGTTTCATTACAATTGGACAAAAAATGTAATTTGTATAAGGAACATATATACATATCAAGAATGGCTTTTATATATATAGATTTTAACATAGTATGTGGCCTTTTAAATCAGTTTTAATTTACCCAAGATATTATTGTACACAAAACTGGGAGGTAAAAATTTTTAGTGGGCCATGAAAGAGAGGTATGACAGGGAACCGAGCCATGAGAAAAATGTTTGGAAAATGCTGATCTATGGAAAAGTGTTAAAAAATAATCTTTTATGGGTTAATTAGTGAAAAAAAAAAAAAAAAAAAAGAGAGAGAGAGAGATTGAAACTGTAGAAATCCTCCTATATTTTGTAATAAAGTACAATAAAGACAAAAGAAACTGCGATTCAAACCTTCTCAAATACAGATGTAAACAATGATGTAAGATGCTTGCTAAACAGAGGGATGTAGACTTTTCCAATATTTTTTACAATTGAATCCACTAAATATAAACTAGGCAATTTGACATCAGGTGTTACCTGGAAGGTAAAAATTATGAAATCAGAATTTTATTTTCCATGACATATATTTATGCAGTAAAATCTAATAATAATAATAATAAACAAGGGTTGGGAATTTTCACAAAATTTTACCAGACAAGGATTAATTTTAGCAGCCAGCAAGATGCAATGTGCAATTGAAAAATGTTATGTAAAATTTACACGACTGCAAAAATATTTCATGACTATTACTACAATGCCTTTTCATAATTATTTTCTAAAAAATTAGGAAATATGTACAACAGAGGAAAATTTAGTATAGGATAGAACATAGTACCATGTCTACATTGCAATAACACTGTACAACATGAAAAATGTCCTTTAAATGAAAATATTTGTTTCTTGTATATTTTTGGCTGAAAATTACGAAGTTGTAATTATTTTGGTACTTTTTGGTTAGCCGGGTGCCAGTGAATGATATATAAATATACTTATATATATACATATATGAAATGATAAAAGCTAAACCCCTTTTTAAAATGCAAAATCCCTTTTTGCCCCTTTTAAAATTTTAAATTACCGTTTTAAAAAATAGAAATTTAAATCAAAACTTTTTAAATGCTTTAATAATTGTGTTTCAATTGATTGAAATTCGCGTTGCCCCTGTTAAATTAGTTTTCCTGCATCGCATCTTATAACTTTCAAAGATCGTTTTCTGACTCTTCATAAGAATATTTGTGCTGACGCTAACGCAATTTTAAAGTCTTGCTGCATCCCATCGGCCGATGGAGCCAACGCCTTTATTCCGCACAATCAATCACTCAGCTCGCGGCCAATTAAAATAAAAAATACGCCTCTTTTGACTTCGACGACCTCTAGCAGAAATAATGCAAAACCTCATATTTATACCATTGCACGGCTATCAGGAGCGAACTTTTTACGATTTCCCTCATCTAACAAATCCACGCCAATCTGCTCTCTCGGAATTGCCTCGCGATGGACGAACCTTCGATGTCCAGACAGACTTAAAAAGCAGCTCTCACGCCAATATGGGCATGGTTTAAAAGGAATCATGTAAGAAAAAGAAATAAACCAGGTTCCGTAATAAACTGCGTCTTCATTTAAACAGAAATACATTCACTCGGAATTTAACCGAATCACGCTTACGGCCCAGGACTACACGAACATGCAAGGGAATCAGAATGAGCGCTTTGACGTAAGTACGGAGCCGCCATCAGTCCGCGCAGCCACCGGCCCGGCCCGGCGAAGCCACGATCGAGGCGCCCAACCACCAACGGAGTCCCGCTTCGTTTCAGAAGTCGAGTAGGACAGTTCATCTCGACGGGAAATCCCAAAAACTAAACAGTTACGTAATCTCTAAGCCCGTCAATCCCAGCGAATACCTGCGTGAAAAATTCTTACAGCGTATGTATACGGTGAAAGACTTACGGAATTTATCCCAAAAACTGAAAAGTACTTAATCTCCCTTCGTCAAAAGGAAAGTGAATCATTAACTTTTCTTCATTCTCAATCTTGTGCAGTATTTCATTCTGCCGGCAAGAATCAAGCGTTTTATCAGCAGGAAGAAGTAGGTCAACCAGACAGCTGTTTTCAATTTTCAAGAGCGCGCCGATAAAGAAATGAACTCAAGTGACTCAGATGTTCAGTTTCAGTTTCTGGACTATAGAGAAAAATAAATCAGAACTGCGCTCAGCAAAATCAAAAACCACGTGACTACGGGAAAAAGTATTTTCGTGTGCAGTGCAAGAAGATATAGAGATAAATATTTCAGTGAAATTAATTTATTATTGTTTCGCGTCGTGGTGAAAAAAAAAAAAAAAAAAAAGTAAGAGGTAAATTTTTTCATGGATTTATTTAAAGCAAAGGCATATAAAGGTATGTACTTTTGATATTAACGTACAGAAGAAAAAAAAAAAAAAAAATTTAAGATCGTTTTAGTGAGAGGCATTGGTTCTCAAACTTTTATTTTTGGAATGCTTTTTGATATATTAGATGGCAAGCACTGAAGGAAAATTTTTTCTTTTTTACAATTTTGGTTGTTTTAAAAGGACTGCCAAGGAATATTTTTAAAGAAATATTGTTTTTATTATTAAAAGCATAAACATGTGGTTCTCAAACTTTTTATTTAATCTTTTATGCATGCCAAAAATAAATTAAAGATGATTATTTTTATTATGCTATTATTTGTGTGAAAATTTTAATTATTTTTAATTCAGCTATTTAAGTTCAAATATATAATTGTTTATGTATTGTGTTTAACGTAATTTTAAAGAGATGAAAGGGTAAGAATGGTGATTTTTATGAAAATTCTTTAGTTGTGTTGAACTGATAATTACGATTTTAATGAAAAATAACATTAAATAAACCTCATATTAAAATCATTTTTCTAGACAGTTTGAAAATATTTTAGCAGTAGTGAAAATTTTATTATTATTATATTATTATAATATTTTTATTATTAGGTGTTAAACTTTTAAAGGTGATTTATATGCAACTTACGGTATAGTTAGTGAGGTTATTTAAATTTTTTTTTATTATTGAATTCAAGTTATTGGAAAAAAAAAAAAAAAAAAAATGGAGTTTAACTTTGAAGAGATTTTAACGGATTTTTACAGACATAGTGTTACAAATTTTAAATAGTTTGAAAGATTTTTTCATTTTTATTCTTATGTGCTTTAATGGTGTATTATATTTCTGTGTAATTCGGTGATATTTTGTATTTATATCCATCATGAGTAGCCCAACTCCTCCCAAAGAAGTAGAGGATTTAAAAGACAAATCAGGTGGCCCCGAAAAAGAAAAAAATCAAATTTCGAGCAAAGATGATAATCCCGTTAATAATCCTGAAGAGAAAAATAATCAGAAGTCTAGTCAGGAATCTGGAGGTGCACCAGAGACATCTGGTGTAACAATGTTAGGTGGACAGACCCTGTCAGCTCAAGCTGGGTCTGGTCACACTTCAGTATCCGCCAACCCAAAAACGTCAGTAGACCCCGATATCGTTGCGTTTTCCCCGCAAGATGGAATGTCTTGGATACCATGGTTAGCCTATTTCGAGAGTGTCTGTATAGGACAGGGAAAAGACGAGTGCTGGAAAATTAGGCACATACAGAAGTATTTAAAGGGCAGTGCACTTACGTTGTACATTAATAATTGTCTAAATGTACTTCATTGGTTCGAATTTGTCACTTTGTTTAATGAACACTACGAAATTCCCGATACCCTTTCTCTCACTGATTTTTCACGTATTAGATATAAAGTTGGAGAGGACTTGAACGAATATTATCAAAAAAAGACTAAAGTAGGCCGAACCTTAGGTTTAGAGCAGAAACTTATCCTGGAAGGGTTAACGGAGGGCTTGCCATTAGAAATGCAGAAGTTAGTTATTGCAGGCAACCCCTCAACTACACATTCATGGCGTGAATTAGTTTTCAGAATTAGCAAACTGCAACTGGACAGAAAGGGAAATGAGAGCAAATTTGAAGCAAGCCTCCAAAACCCCAATCAGTATCGACAATGGCGACCAAGCCGACCTCCATATGAGAATGGACAGAATTTTAACAGGCAGTGGAACTACAGAGTTCCCTATCAAACACACCCCATTCGACCTTTTCCATCGAATCAAGCAAGAAATCCCCAAAATACGTTTAAACCGACTTCAAATGTTCCACCACGACCTAATGTACACCACCAGACCACTTTGCCGCCCTCTCCATGCAAAGTTTGTCTTAATATCGGAATACCAAATGCATATCATTGGGTGGGAAACTGCCCTTTTCGACAACAAGTGTTAGCAGTACCAACCCCTAGTCACAATATGACTTTGCCGAACCCCAACCAAGATCATAGCGCTAATGAGTCATCCCGAAATACATCTAGTAATCAATGACGATTTCTTATGTCCGGACATATACAAAAAGAAAAAGCTAGCTATAAAAAATCAAATAGAGATTGTCATAAAGTTACTTATGTAAAAAATGAAGACTCACTACCTTGTTTGATCGATACTGGGAGTTCGATTAGTGTTATTCCTTGTCATTTAGCCCATAAACTTAACCTAAAAATATGTAAAGTTTAGCAGAGTATACCAGTCACCCAAACACAAGGTGTTCTTGCTTTGAAAGAAAAATGCCTTGTTAGTTTGCAATTAGGACGTATCTCTAAGAGAATTGAACTTTTTATAATTAACAATCAGTTACCTTATGCTTTGATTGGGCTACCCCATTGTAAACTATTTAGATTAAATATTGACTGTGTTAAAATGCAAATAACTCAAGATAATAAGAAAGTACCTTTCATGGACCATATTCCAACAAATGCATCTCACCATACTTTACATTTATCAGAAGTATATAATAGCCAGCCAGCAATTGAAAATGCAGGGATATTCGAAGAAAATTTTGAGCCGGAGTTGTTCGAGACCACTGACCATGTGCAAAATGTTCAGTCTGTCAGAGAACAATTACCTGCTCTTCTAGCCAAATATGTCTGTATTTTCGCCAAAGATAAATATGATATAGGCTGTGTAAACATGGAACCCCAGAGAATACAGTTAACATCAGATCTCCCCGTTTCTTTAAGAGCATATCGCACTTCCCCTAAGGAAGAGGAGGAAATTAAAGAACAAATTCAAAATTTATTGCGAGCCGGTATCATTAAAGAAAGCTATTCCCCTTATTCATCACCCGTAACTTTGGTGTATAGACGTGAAGAAGGGAAGAAAACCCGGTTATGTATTGACTTCCGAAAATTAAATGCCATTACAAAAACAGATGCAGAACCCTTACCTCGAATCGACACCCTGTTAGATAAATTGGCGCATGCTAAAATTTTTTCCACTCTTGACTTAGCTAGTGGATATTGGCACATTCCTATCCACCCTCGAGACACATTATTGTTTTGCTGCAGCACCATTGAAAGAATTCCAATATTTTAGTGTAACCAATATTTTTATGTAAATTTGATATGTAAATGTAAAAATAGGTCCAATTGACTTGAGAGCTGAAGTAAATACTGAAGAGAAATTACTTGAGAGCTGGAGAAAATAAGAATCTAAAAAAAAAAAAAAAAAAAAAAAAAAAAAAAAAAAAACATGGGTTAAATTCACGAGATAAGACCCACAGGTCTTGCAGGCGAGCCCTGTGGCTCTTGTTTTAGTGGGGGGGGGGGGGGATATGAAAGGATAAAAGCTAAACACCTTTTTAAAATGCAAAATCCCTTTTTGCCCCTTTTAAAATTTTAAATTACCGTTTTAAAAAATAGAAATTTAAATCAAAACTTTTTAAATGCTTTAATAATTGTGTTTCAATTGATTGAAATTCGCGTTGCCCCTGTTAAATTAGTTTTCCTACATCGCATCTTATAACTTTCAAAGATCGTTTTCTGACTCTTCATAAGAATATTTGTGCTGACGCTAACGCAATTTTAAAGTCTTGCTGCATCCCATCGGCCGATGGAGCCAACGCCTTTATTCCGCACAATCAATCACTCAGCTCGCGGCCAATTAAAATAAAAAATACGCCTCTTTTGACTTCGACGACCTCTAGCAGAAATAATGCAAAACCTCATATTTATACCATTGCACGGCTATCAGGAGCGAACTTTTTACGATTTCCCTCATCTAACAAATCCACGCCAATCTGCTCTCTCGGAATTGCCTCGCGATGGACGAACCTTCGATGTCCAGACAGACTTAAAAAGCAGCTCTCACGCCAATATGGGCATGGTTTAAAAGGAATCATGTAAGAAAAAGAAATAAACCAGGTTCCGTAATAAACTGCGTCTTCATTTAAACAGAAATACATTCACTCGGAATTTAACCGAATCACGCTTACGGCCCAGGACTACACGAACATGCAAGGGAATCAGAATGAGCGCTTTGACGTAAGTACGGAGCCGCCATCAGTCCGCGCAGCCACCGGCCCGGCCCGGCGAAGCCACGATCGAGGCGCCCAACCACCAACGGAGTCCCGACACTGTACAACATGAAAAATGTCCTTTAAATGAAAATATTTGTTTCTTGTATATTTTTGGCTGAAAATTACGAAGTTGTAATTATTTTGGTACTTTTTGGTTAGCCGGGTGACAGTGAATGATATATAAATATACTTATATATATACATATATATATATTGTGCTGTCCTCTAAAAAAAAAAAACCCATTTTTTGAAATTTTCTCTACATAAAGTCTAATAAAGAAATTAAAGATATTAAACATGGTAAATTTTTACAGCTTGTTATGACTAAGATTTTAATGTTGAGCATTTTTCATTTTATCACTTTAACAAACTTATACAAAACTTAACAAATTTATACAAAATGGCAGCTAATTAAGAGCCTACACTAGTCACGGAAGAAACACTCAAGCTGAGATTTTTAACAGATTTCTCGCTCGCATTTTAATACTCTTTTAAATGACTTTTTTGGCATAGGATAGCTGAGGTCAACCCCTAATAATGTTAGTTTTTACTTTTTCGATTTTGGTTCCAGTTTTTTTATATAAGAGTACTTTCACTTTCAGAACCGGTTCCAAAATTGAAAATGTCTGCTTATAAAAAAACTGGAACCAAAATCGGAAAAGTAAAAACTAACAACGTTAGGGATCGAATTCAGCTATCCTATGCCACAAAAATTATTTTAAAATATCAAAAGGGTGATTCCACAGTATTGTGGACGTTGCGGACATGACATTTACAAAGTTCATTGAATTATTTGTTTATAAAATATTGAGCTGAATGAATAATTTGAATTGTTATTATTATAATAGATAACAGTGCTTCAAAATACATTTAAATTTTAATGAAAAAAAAATTTTAACTCGGAAGAAATCAATAATTATAGTCGTTGCAGACATGATGCACACGGAGCTTCTATTTTGAAAATCTTTATATATTTTTGAAAATCTGTGAATTTTACTTTAAAAAAAAAAAAAATTTTTTTGATAAGAATTGAATGCATATCCCTTATTTCAAATTAGCAATATTTTATTTTTTATAAATTTTTTTAATGTAGAATTAGTCACTCAAATTTCAATCTATGTGTTGTAGACATGACGTTGCAGACATGACATAAATGCCTTGCAGATCGAACATAAGAAAATTCAAATATAAACATCTTAATAATAACAATGTAGTTTTAATATAATTGTAAATATACATATTTGCATATATTTTAATGATATAATATACTAATGAATATTATTTAATATTTGTATCTATTTAAATAAAAAATTAAAAAAAAGTCAAGTTTTACAAGAAAGTTGGGAGCTCTGCAGTTTGCTAATTAAGATTTTTAGCAAATGTTATCAATAATGTTTTTTATGTTTAGAGCTATTTTTGAATCATAGGAAAAAAAACGGGCTGTTTGATCTGGTGTTGGATCACAAGGTAATGCAGATAGATAACTTTCAACTGGAATTGACTCGAGTTGTGGCTTTTCAAGGTACTTTAATTTGTTTTCGGATACTGGCTTAAAATTATGCTTTACTTTCATGGTTCTATCTTGAATATCTACTATTTGACCAGGCCACCAATTATTATCATATAAAATCGCAACCCAGCCACCTTCTTTTAAATCATCATTTATTAAAAATGAATCTGATGTAGAATGTTCAGGTGAATTTTTAAGACTATTTTCTGTGAAAACTGTAGCTTTTTTCATAATTTGGGGTCCTGAAAATGGCGAGTTCAAAGAATATTCAATGACATTGGAGCCTGCAGGGCGTATAAAATGAAGTGATCTAGTGTTAGGTATAGATTTACAGGTACTGTATCGTTTTTTAAATTTTACTGCATCCTTTTCTACAACATCTTTGCTTATATAAATTACTTTTATTTTGCTCTCAGATGACAGTTTATATGCAGTTTCAAAAAATGATCTAGGACTGGTTACATTTTCTTTGCCTTGAAGAACAGCTCTCCAAACTTTATTTTTTAATGCACCCCCAATACCATCTACTCCCCCTTTTCCGTGTGCTGTTTCAAAAAATGACCAATCTGCCTCCATATTAAGTTCTTCTTTATGGAACAGCAAATTTGCAAACATGTATCTGTTTTTAAATTGGCTGGCAGCTCCATCAGACCAATAATGAACTTTTTTTTATGTTATTCTTGATAGATTGCAAATCATTTAAAATTTGTTCATTAAATACTTTTACAGAATCTTTACTATGACTTAAGTCATCAGATATAACTGCGTATGATTGATGCTGCAAAGTTCCATCTAATTCCCGAAAATAAGTTGCACAAGTATAAATTGTTACAGTTTCACTAGCCCAGTGTGCACTCATGATTTCTCTATCATGTTTTATGGCATAATTTTCTGCGAAGTCAATATGCATAATTATTTCATTGTCCAAAAGATGTTCTTTTCGATGCTGTAGTTCCGAATATTGTTTTGAAGCATTATAAACATGCTGGTAAAGGTATTTAACTGAGCTTGTAGTTCTTCCTTAGCACAGGCCAAGTCTGTTACAATTTGTTTCTTAATGGTGTAACCTAATTCATTTTGATCCCACTGATAATATTTCACAGAATGCTCTAACATTTCTTCTGGTATTTTCCTATCAATACATTCTTCAGCACTGCAAAGAAGACAGCTTCTGTCAATGCAGGTAATGTGATCTTGATCAAAAGCACAGACACTTTAGCAAGTACTTCTGCATTAGATGGAAGCTCAGGACAAATAACTTTCATTCCTGAAAGAAGCATCTGTATATTCTCATGATAAATGCACATGCATACTTCCTGGCTTTTTTTTCCTGATGAAAGAACATGTTGAGGACGCAGGTCATGAAACTTAGTTTTACCAATAGCCACTTCAGGATTTTCGTCCAAAAATAAAGCATGTGCTTCTCTGATATTCATGATTAAAAAACGTTTTTGACGAACCTCTCTTCCTGTTTGAATTTTAACTGAAATTGTTTCTTTTTTCCCAGGACAAATTCGACTAATGTCATCTCTAAGATAAAATTCTCTAACCTTATCCAGAACCTTTTCAGATATCGAATCACTTCTTACCTTTCGATCTATATTAACATTAGCTTCCTTATTCAAGATCTGTCTGCACTGTTTCTTTCCAGGAATTGTATTTTCAATAAGTTCTTTTCTCTTTATGGGTGATATATTGGGAATCAAGCTACTTAATACTTGTACCTTTTTACTTGGAGACTTTGGTAAAACATTATTTACCTTCTTAATGGCTTTTCTCAAAGACTGTTTTCTATTATACCCACAATTGTTAACATCAATTATTGTTAGTTTAGCTTTTCTCTTTCTGCATTTCCTTTGATGTTCTCTATTTTTCCTTCTTATGTCTTCTTTTTGTTTTTCTGTAAGAATTTTTGAATGCCTATATTCTTTTTTTTTCTTACTTTGATCTCTTTTGTAAGCTCTATATTTTTCTTCATCAGCTTTCAATTTTTCTCTTCTAATTCTAGATCTTTCTGCACTTCTTAATGGCATATTTAGGCTTAACAAGATGTTAAATTTCATTAATAATCAAATACATAATTAATGAGTAAGATATTAAGTCAAATTTAAGACACGTATATAGCACTTAATGAAAGAATTTTTTTTTATTTAATTTACTATAATTTTAGTATAAGATGGATTGAGAATTTTTTATTAAATTCTAAAACAGACAAGATGAAATCATCATTTATCAGTTAGAAATTTAGAATTAAATTCTTTTAAAATTTTGTTGCCAACTAAAAATAAAAAATATAATTAGTGGAATTTACAAAATATCGTCTGCCAGTATAAAACTTAAATATCATTCTTAAGAACAATAATAGAAAAAAAAATCCCTTTTCTCCCCTTCAAAAAGTACATATTTTAAAATCTTAATAAAATTTTTAAAATATGTAATTTTAAAGGGGAAAAAAAAGGGTTTTTTTTCTACTATTGTTCTTAGGAATGATATTTAATTTTCATATTGGCAGACTATATTTTGTAAATTCCACTAATTATATTTCCTATTTTAAGTTGGGAACAAAATTTTAAAAGAATTCAATTCTAAATTTCTAATTGATAAATAATCTATTTTTAAATCAAAATGTGCATGATTTTTGTTTTAAAGAATAAGGAATTAATTTAGATGTTTTTAGGCAGAGAAATAAAATACCTCAAGTAAGATTGTTTGTCATATCTGCACCGTTGCTGACATGACAAATTTCAAAATTTGAAATAAAATAGTTATTGAATCCGGAATTTTTTGGGGTGGGTTCTTATTGTTAAAACATACAAAAAACACAGAAAATTCTTTTATTCAAGTTATCAAAGTCATAAATAAAAATTTTAGAGAAAAGTTTTTCACAGTTTTCACTGTGGACATGACAAGTTTATATTTTAAAGTGCCAAAGATGCAAAATTAAAAATAGTAGTGCAGTGGCAATTGTCTCAATAATTAAAGTTACATATGTGCTAAAGAAAAACAGTGCTTAATCACTAATATGATATGTACAGATCATATAACTGTAATTAATAAGTGTGTCATGTCCGCAACGTAAAATTGCAAAATTTTTCATCCTTTCACAATTTTTCTGCATTATCTTTATAATTATCCCAATATGTGTTCAAAATATATAAACTACATACAATCACCTTTCATTTGATGTATAACATGTTATATTTTCTGAAACAAAAAAAAGTGACATCACAGGCTCATAATACTGTGGAATCACCGAAAATACAAGCGAGAAATGTGTCAAGAACCTTCCCATAGATTTAACATTAGCATTCGAGTTTCTTCGGTTGACTAGCGTAGGCTCTTAAGTGAGAATTTGAAAAAAAACCCCCACTTTTCCAAAAAATAACCCATGTTAACTAAAAAAAACCGACACCTGACATAATCAGCTGAAAATGAAGCATTTTATTACATATTAATGGTTAACATAAAAAAATATATAAAATTATGTAAGACCATTCTAAAATTCTATTATAACAAGAAAATCTGTAAAAATGAAGCTCATGTTTTGCCATATAATCCTATGGGATTTCCTCCTCAATTTATCAATTATAGCTGTAACTTTTTGAGTTTTCACGATTAAAAGGTCTTTTTATATGAGTTGCCTTATAGTACTGACTATCAAATCATGACAAAAAAAATTTTGCTGTAGTTCCTGCATGCATAGTTAAAATTTATTTCATACAAATACCCATATCTCATTAAATATTCAATACAGAGTTTCCTTCAGACAGTTTCAGAAGGGTGCTGCACCCTGCCTGCCCTTTGGTTTACAAAATAGCACCCTTCTTGTCCTTCATAAAAAGAATTAGCACCCTTCTCCCCTCCCCAGTAAAATAATTAGCACCCTTCTTGCCACTCAGTAAAAAAAATGCCCTTTCTACTTTTTACATTAAAAAAATTTGCTTTCATAGTAAAAAGTGACTCATTGTTGTCTTGAAAAGAGTGCCCTGACTTTTAAATATCAAAAGTGGCTTTTAAAACCAAAAGAATACCTTTAAGAATTATTAAAAATATTGCTTTCATAGTAAAAATTGACTCAATGTTATCTTGATTTTTAAATATTAAAAGTGCCCTTTAAGAATCTGTAAAGTGCCCTCAAGAATCCAAAAAGTGCCCTTTTCTCACCAGCAACATCCTGCCCTTTTTAAAATCTGGAGGAAACTCCTTAAGAATAAAAAAAGTGCCCTTTTGTCACCAGCAGCACCCTGCCCTTTTTTAAACCTGGGGGAAACTCTGTCAATATATTAATATTTTAAGTACAGTAATACTATTTTCTATGATTTTTTGTCAAATTTTTGAAAGTGGTGTTAAATTTGGCTGAAAACTCTGCATGCTATTTTAATAAATGTATTTCTGCTTTATTTTGATTGTTGTGCAAAAATCTGTTCCTATGTTTTGTGATTTTCATACAATTATAATAAATTTTTATAAAAATAGCCTTTATAAAAAAATGGCGACATACAGGCACTAAAATTCCATTGGTTGAGAGGATTTTAGCTAAAAATTTGGCGAGCTGGCCATTATAGTATTTCTTAATATTAAAAGTGACAGCAATTTTTTTATATTAAATATACAATTTCTGATATCTTGCTACAAAAAATTAGAAACTTTTGACATGATTTTTTTTTCTTTCATCAATAATATGAAAATGGCCCATTTGCTTTCAAAACTTTATATAATTATTTAAAAAACTCTTTTATTAAAAAAAAAAAAAATTCTATATTTAAAAGTAGCTGTTTGTTCATTTAATTTCTCTTTTGATTATACAAATGTTTTGAATGTTATTTGGAATTTATCCATGTTTTAAGCAAAATGATTACCGGGGGTTCAGCCCCTCCCCCCTTTCAAAAATTTTTCTTCCTCTAAAAAGTTAATTTTGAAATTCACGTAAGTGGAATTTATATAAAAGTTATGAAATTACGTTTAAAATTATGGTACTTTTCGGTTAGCCGGGCGCCAGTGATATATATACATGACATATACACACACATATGTATATAGGGGAGACCGGTACACAGTGGACCACTTTTTCAGTTACCATTTTTTTTCTCTTTAACAGACTGATCGATCTGTATGAAAATATTTTTGAATATTCCTTACACCTTCTTACATCCATCATAATTTTCTCACAACATAGTTTTCAATACATTTTTCAAAAAAAAAAAAAAAAAAATTTATACACCGGTCCACCCACCGGGGTACAGTGGACCACTATTATGTATTATCTAAAATACAATATAAATCTATTTTTCATTAATCTAATTCTTTTTTGTTGCCCCTTCACCCGCAAAATAACATAGTAATATAAATTTTGAAACAGAAACAAAAAATTAATTATATTTTGAAAATAATAACAGATTAATACAGGAACAATTGCAACTTAGTTGAAGTTATTACTTAAGTACAAAAAAATCAGCGCACATTAAAATTTGCAAATGAAATTCCAAAGTACTTATGAGTAAGATTGAGCCTGGAATTTTCAAGAAATAATTTTGAGTCTGAGAGCAACATTATGAAATCATTGACATCAACAGCAGATTCATCTACAGTTTTGGGAGAAATAAACTAATTTCCATTCAATTTGCGTCTCATGAATCTTACTTGAATAGAATCATCAACAATTAGACTACAGTTATATTTATCAAAGGAAATACAAAACAAAATATTTCTTACTATGTTAAATAAATTGTTATTTTTATTTTTTTACTTTATTTTACAGTTAAATCTACTTTAAAACAATCTTTCTTTATAGAAAATAAGCAATTATTAAATATTTTGAACATTCTGCATTACAGGAGCAGAATGGATTGTGGACCACTGTGCCCCAGGAGTGGGTGGTCCACTGTACCCCATGTTGAAGTTCAATAAATAATCATATTAATATTGTTTATAGCTTTCTTTTAAACATATTAACTTTAAAGTAAAATAAAAACAAGTATCTTAGCTTTGCAAAAAAGCTGTTTTATTTTATTTATCTACAACCTTTAATTACTAAAAAAATAAAAATATGATGATGAAAAATTTTACTTTTAGATGCTCAAAACAACAAAGCAGGATAAAATAGTTCAATCTGAGCTAAACATATTTTCTGAAGCCTATAAATAATCATTGCAGTGCTGTTGTCTATTAGGATAGAAGAGAAGCTTAAAAAAAAATTAAATAAATAAAATATTAGGGGGTGGCCCACTGTGTACCGGTTGGTTGGTTGGTTGAGTGAGGTTTTATGGCACAAAGTCCCTTTAGGGACATGCTGCGCCAAAAAAAAGATTAAAATAAGAACATCAAATTGAAATATGATATCGATTTAAAACTTTGTCATAAAAACAAGATGAATGAAATTGACACAATAAATACAAAGAGTGAAATGATGATAAATGTATAATTAAAATCATTCAATGAAAATGCAACACAACGTCTAATAGAAATAACCACATTTTTCACAATTAAAATGTAAACAATCTTAAAACTAACAATTGGTAAGATTTCACAATGTTTAAAAATATAAACAAATCTTTACATTATATAGAGTAACGATTATCAAAAACACATATATCTGCATATGCATATATATACATACATATATGTATGTATATATATATATTTATTTATGTACATATGTATTTATATATGTACACATATCACTGGCGCCCAGCTAACCGAAAAGTACCAAAATTATTTGTTAGACTAGTTAATAGTTAAATGTACTCGTGACAATAAAATTAAAAGAAAAAAAAAAGAAAAATTATAGCTCCTTTAAACTTCCTAGAAAAATCATCATTGTTTTAAATTTTTTAGGTAAGCGAGATCCTTTTTTTTGTATTTTTCATAAAATGTATGTTTTTTAAAATGTAGGTAATTTTGTTATTTTATGTTTTAAAATGGTACTTTTCGGTTAGCCGGGCACCAGTGATATATATATACTAGGGGGCTCTGCCCCCTGCTCGCTACACTCCCCAACCCCCGTTCTGATTTCACAGCCTCTTAAAACCTGGTAATGTATCCTGTTTTAAAAAGATGATGATGATATCACGAACGGCGACTTTCTTCTGTAATCAGGTTATAATGCTTTTTCATTTAACTGGTTATAATGCTTTTTCATTTAATTCATCTTTTTTATTTTTAATATTCATGTGTAAACACAATTTTTATGACATAATTTTCTTTATTTCCTGCTTTCAACACGTGATCATTTAATTATTATTTTTAACTTTCATTATTGTTTTTAATAGTCTCGCGCAAATACATTTTTTATTTGAGATAAAACATAATCCTTTGCGCTTATTTAGAAATTGGTAACAATATAAAAAAATGACTTTTTCAATAAAAGATTTTTTACTCGATTTTTAAGGATTTTTTTAAGTTTTTATTGTCTGACTGTGATAATTTTTTGAATTTCTGAAAGCTTGTTATATTTCGCGTCTGGTGGTATGATATTCGAATCCGTAGGATGGCTAGAAAAAAAGTAATAGCTCCTCAACCTTAAAGTCCCTAGTAAAAAAGCGATGAGAATAACCTGGAATATCTACGCAGAATTTGATTGGTCCATGTTGTTTTTGGCTCAGTTCCAGATTACTTTTTTTTAATATAGAAGGATATATATCACTGGCACCCGGGCACCCAGCTAACCGAAAAGTACCTTTAAAATATGAGGGGTCTGTCCAGGCTTTTGTCCCAGGATCCTGTGTTTGTGAAATTGTGAACAGCTTTTTACATTTGTGAAAAATCTAATCAATTTTGTGAATTTGAAATGATTGTTATATTTAGGTTTATGCATTTTTAAGAAGTAATGCAGAGTTTCCCACAGACAGTTTCAAAAGTGTGCTGCACCCTGCCTGCCCTTTGGTTTACAAAACAGCACTCTTCTTGCCCCTCATAAAAATAATTAGCACCCTTCTTGCCCCTCAGTAAAAAAAGTGTCCTTTCTCCTTTTTGCATCAAAAAATTTTCTTTCATACTAAAAATTGACTCATTGTTGTCTTGAATAGAGTGACCTGACTTTTAAATATCAAAAGTGGCTATAAAAATCAAAAGAATACCTTTAACAATAAAAGAAAAAAAGTGCCTTTAAGAATCCGAAAAGTGTTCTTAAGAATCCAAAAAGTGCCCTTAAGAATAAAAAAGTGACCTTTTCTCACTAGCAGCATCCTGCTCTATTTTAAACCTGGCGGAAACTCTGAGTATGTTTGTCAAATACACATATTTTATTTATATATGTAAAAATGACAGTCAGACTCTACTTTTAAATAATTAAATTTGTGAAAGGTTGAGTTTGGAGAGAGAAAAGTTTTGTGAAAAGTCTATTTTTAAGACAAAGAATTTTGTGTAATGTCCTGTTTTAAGGTGAAAAGTTTTGTGAAGAAAAATTTTGCGAAGGGTCCTGTTTTGAAGTGAAAAAAATTGTGAAGGGTCCTTTAGAGGACCCAATTTTTAGTAAAACAGGTCGAAGAATATGTATCTTTGCTTTATTTTGAATATAGCCTCTTAATTTTCGTGCTTTTGCGTGGTGTCTCCTGCAGGTTGCAAGTCTGGGAGACCAAATGCAAAAATGCACCAATCTGCTGATTTTCTGAAAACGCACCCAGAAGGGGTGAAGGGCACATTCGCACTGATGCTGTATTAATTGGCCAATCACACAGATAATATTTTGGGTGTATTACAAAAGTTGGAATATCAGGATGATCTTCGTGAAGAAAACTTATCCAAATCCACAGTACCACACTCAATAAACTCTGAAAATATGGCACAATCACCTTGTTTATTCTGCACACATTCAAACGATTAAACTTCAGTATACAATGCTATTTCGCAGAAAACAACCATACAAGAGTCATTTTATTTTTACTCGCAGATTTTTCCTTTTAGTGAAATGATTTTTTTTTTTATTGTTTACATTTTGATCACAATAACTGATTTTATAGCAGTATAAGGTTTAAAGTAAATACAACTAATAGAACCAAGCTTAATTTTCTTTATATAAACTAACAAACCTGTTGAAAAACAGGGGAAAATTCTTCATTTGCAGGTCGACAGAAGAGATATTTTAAGTGGTAGTATCATTTCCTAAAAAGTTTGTGCTCATAAAGTTGGGACGTGTCCCCACGCCTTGGTCATTGGGGTTATTAAAAATAAAAATACACAGTAATCACTAACAAATACAATAAATAGAAACTGATAATCATACATAAGAACTAAACAATTATTTCACTGTGTATATGTAAAAAACGAAAAAAAAAAATCTGGTAAATATTAAACAAATAAAATCAAGCTCAGTACTCACCGAATTAATATGATCAACTATTGTCTGTACGATCACTGCTGCATGGGCAGCATTTTCTTCTGCTAACATAGTTAGCATATTGATATGAGGCTTACTGTTGAAGTTCAGCTCCGAAAGCGAAGATCGATACTCCTCAGCTATGTCATTCATGTCGATAAAATTTTAAAAGAAAAACAGAATAACAAATACACTTGTCAGTTTCAAGATAAACACAAAAGGTTACCAATATCAAGATACACAATCATAACTTCGTTTTACAACATTAACCTAAAAAGCGAAAGTTTAATACAGATCATCACAAAACAAATCCATATCCATCCATAACAGCACAAGATCTGCTGCCATCCAATCAAAGGCGGAAAAAAGTTAATATAAATATGTCTGATTCAGCTAGATTTTCGCAAAAACTACTTTTTCCAAGGGGTCTCTCAATAGAGTGTAATCTCGTACAACCCCTTCTGTAATCAGTGTAATCGTACTGTAATCAATTCTTAATCACGTCATCACATATAATCGGTGGTAATCGAAGAAATCTTAATGTAATCAATTGTAATCTATATAATCTTTGTATAATCAAGTGTAATCTGGAATTTAAAATCTAGTTTGTACCACTACGCGTTTCTCACGAGTCGCCATTATTAGGAATTCAAGGCTCGAATACGCCATCTGGTGGAAAAAAGATATAACTGCTCCCTTCAGGAAAATCCCTTGCAATCCCATTGCGTTACATGCATTTTAAATTTGTTCATAATGATTATTTTTATGCACAATTTCAGATTTCATGTGCTATTTGTGTTCTGTGTTTATATGTCAAAGTAAAAATTATCCGAATTTGAATATCTAACACTTTTAAAGGCGTTTACAATAAATAATGGTTTCAATGGCACTTTAGCATTAGTTAAAGGGCCAATTTTCCTGTACCGACGACGGGGGGGGGGGGGGGGGGGCATGGTCTCCCCGATAGGGGAGGCCAAATTGGTTATATATATATATATATGTGTGTGTGCGTGTGTGTGGATTAGAGTCCTGCTCGGGTCGTATTATATACGAAAATTATAAGTGAACCCGACTCGAACCCTACAAAAGCATTTTCATCGACCTCAGCCTGAAATGATAAAAAAATAATGCATATTTTAATATAATTATGGAAAAGTAGTCTACAATTATATCTCTAGTTTAAATTTTAGTTTTTAAATATAAAAATAAGCATACATACATTCATTATTATTCAAATAAATAATTATTCCTTTGAAAAGATATTTTAAACTTTTTTTTAAGAAATTTGGTCAGCCACAATCCCAACCGTAAGTGTAATTAAAGTCAACCCACTTCACAATGAAAAAAATTAACCCCGGGTCGGTTTGAGTAGGTAAAATAGGGTCACCCGACTCGATGTAGGACTTTAATATGGATGGATGGATGTACGTGTATATATATATATATATATATATATATATATATATATATATATATATGTCGTAGGCTAATTGGGGAATTTGGAGAATCATCTCTCTTTTCCCAATCAGCCTGTTATTTTTCAGGCCGATTGCAAAGAGCCTAGACAACGTTAGGCTAATTGGAATATGGTCATTTATTTCACAATCAGCCTGATGATTTTTAGGCTTATTGCAAAGAGCCTAGATAGAGTTAGGTTTATTGAAAAATGTCCATGCCTATTTAGAAAATGACCAGTTCTTTGTCAATATATAGTGTTGTACACAACTCGAACCTGGAAATTCGATTCGAAGTTGGCCGGAACCCGACAGAAAATTTTTATCGAACCCAAACCCGATAGTTGAAGGACAAAATAAATTCTTTCGAGTCGCAACCCGACCCGAACCAGAAAACTGAAGTTAACCAGAAACCCGAGCAGATCCCGACAAAAAAATCCATCGAACCGTAACCCGATCCGAAACCGACAAAATAAATTTCTTCATATCGCAACCCGACCCGAAACCTAAAAATTCGAAGTTAACCAGTAACCCAACCCGAACAAGATATAATAATTCCATCGAAGCGTAACCCGATCTGAACTCGAAAAAATAAATTCCTTCGTGTCGCAACCCGACCCAAACCTAAAAATCGAAGTTAACCCAAAACCTGACCCGAACCTAAAAATCGAAGTTAATCCGAAACCCGACCCGAAACAGGAAAAAATTTACATCGAACCGTAACCCGATCCGAACATGACAAAATAATTTCCGTCGTCATGCAACCCGACCAGAGCCTGAAAATTGAAGTTAACTCGAAATCCGACTATAACCCGAGAAAAAAAATCCATCGAATCGCAACTCCATCCGAACCCGACAGAATAAATCCGTCGCAACGCAACCCGATCCGAAGCTGAAATTTCAAATTAACACGAAATCCAACCTGAACCTGAAAATTTAACTTAACCCGAAACCCGACGCAATCCCGACAAAAAATTACCATCGCCCTGAAATTTACCCGAAACAGACAATAAAATCCATTGAACAGTAACCCGATCCGAACCCGACAAAATAAATTCTTCGTCTCGCAACCCGATCCGAACTTGAAAATTGAAGTTAACCTGAAAGCCGATCCGAACCAGAAAAATAAAAATCCATCCATACGTAACCCGATCAGAACTCGACAAAATAATTTTCGTCGTCACGCAACCCGATCTGAATCAGAAAATTGAAGTTAACCCGAAACCCGACCCGAACCTGACAAAAAAAAGTCCATCGAACCTTAACCCGATTCGAATCCGATAAAATACATTCCTTCGTGTCACAATCCGATCCAAAGCAGAAAATTTAAGTTAACCCGAAACCCGACCCGAACCAGACAAAGAAATACAACGAACCGTAGCCCAATCCGAACCCAAAAAAATAAATTCCTTCGTCTCGTAACCCGAATCGAACCTGAAAATTGAAGTTAACCCGAAACCCGACCGAACCCGAAAATTTATGCTAACCCGAAACCCGACCCAAATATGAAAATTTAAGTAAGCCCGAAACCCGACCGAACCCGAAAAAATTAATCCATCGGACCGTAACCCAATCCGAACAAAATAAATTCCTTCATCTCGCAACCCGACCCGAACCTGAAAATTGAAATTAACCCAAAAGCCGACCCGAACCTGAAAATTGAAATTAACCCAAAAGCCGACCCTAACCAAACAAATACAAATCGATCGATACGTAATCCGATCCGAACCCGACAAAATAATTTTAGTCATCACGGAACCCGATCAGAACCAGAAAATTGAAGTTAATCCGAAGCCCGACCGGAACCAGACAAAAAAAAGTCCATCGAACCTTAACCCGATTCGAATCCGATAAAATACATTCCTTCGTGTCACAATCCGATCCAAAGCAGAAAATTTAAGTTAACCCGAAACCCGACCCGAACCAGACAAAGAAATACAACGAACCGTAGCCCAATCCGAACCCAAAAAAATAAATTCCTTCGTCTCGTAACCCGAATCGAACCTGAAAATTGAAGTTAACCCGAAACCCGACCGAACCCGAAAATTTATGCTAACCCGAAACCCGACCCAAATATGAAAATTTAAGTAAGCCCGAAACCCGACCGAACCCGAAAAAATTAATCCATCGGACCGTAACCCAATCCGAACAAAATAAATTCCTTCATCTCGCAACCCGACCCGAACCTGAAAATTGAAATTAACCCAAAAGCCGACCCGAACCTGAAAATTGAAATTAACCCAAAAGCCGACCCTAACCAAACAAATACAAATCGATCGATACGTAATCCGATCCGAACCCGACAAAATAATTTTAGTCATCACGGAACCCGATCAGAACCAGAAAATTGAAGTTAATCCGAAGCCCGACCGGAACCAGACAAAAAAATCCATCGATCCTTATCCCGATCCGAACCTGACAAAATAATTTCCGTCGTCATGCAACCCGACCCGAACCCGACAAAAAAATCTATCGAACCGTAACCCAATCCGAACCCGAAAAAATAAATCCCTTCGTCTCGCAACCCGAGATGAACCAGAAAATTTAAGTTAACCCCAAAACCGATTCGAACCTGAAAATTTAATTTAACCCGAAACCTAAAAACAGAAAATTATTTTGTCAGGTTCCGATCAGATTACGTATCGATGGATCTTTATTTATTTGGTTCGGTTCGGCCTTCGGGTTAACTTCAATTTTCTGGTTCGTGTAAGTTTGCGAGATGAAGGAATTTATTTTGTCGGGTTGTGATCGGGTTACAGTCCGATGGATTAATTTTGTTGGGTTCGGGTCGGGTTTCGGCTAACTTATATTTTCAGAACTTATATATTCAGAATATTTGGGTCGGGTTTCGGGTTAGCATAAATTTTCAAGTTTGGTCGGGTTTCGGGTTAGCTTCAATTTTCAGGTTCGAGTCGGGTTGCGAGACGAAGGAATTTATTTTTAGGGTTCCGATTGGGCTACGGTTCGTTGTACTTCTTTGTCTGGCTCGGGTCAGGTTGCGAGACGAAGAATTTATTTTGTCGGGTTTGGATCGGGCTACTGTTCAATGGATTTTTTTTATCTCGTTCGGGTCGGTTTACCGCCAACTTAACCCACAAATCGTTTATTTTAAAAACACTAACCTCGAGTCATTTTTTAAAAACTAACCACGATTGTCGAGTGGTGGGCGTAAAATTGGTTACCCGACTCAACTCTACACCGAAATCAAAATATTTTCCAATGCAGAAATTAAATTTTAACGACAAATTTTTTTGTCTACCCGAAATTCGAAATACTTCTACTTTAATCCGACCCGGAAAAAAAAAAAAAAGATCTATAGTTTAATACAATTATGAAAAAATAATCTACAATCATTTTTCTAATATCAATTCTACCTTTTATGTAGAGAAATAAACATGTAAAAAGACTTATTTAAATATTTATTTTTTCATTTGAAACAACAACGTTAGAGTTTTATTGCAGAATCAGACTAACCCGAACACGACGCAAAAGTATCAAAACTCAACCCGAAACAATTACAGTCAATCCGACCCGAATCCAACAGCAACCACAACAAAAAAAAATCCCTGACGGCTCGGCCTACAGGCACAGGTAGATTTCGAAAACGCAGACCGTGGGGCGCCTGTTTTTTGGAAATTGCAGAAAAAATGACCTTCATGAAATGATGCGGCAGTTGGAACCGCTCACTTCGAAACCTAACATGTTTGCAGGCGGAGCCGGCAGGGATTTATTTATTCATTTATTTATTTATTTATTTTATTGTATTTTTTTTTATTATTTTTTTTTTACCGTAAGAGTTGGTCTTATAAAAACTTGTCTATAAAAGTTGTAGATAATATTAAGAAGATTTATAATAAATTTAAGCGGATTTGATATCTTGGGAATTGACGAAGTTATGAATTTTTTTCTTCTGAAACCCCTATTCCCCCCCCCCCTCCTTGGGGGCATTTTTAATGAAATCAAAAATCTGTCATACATACATTTTCGGCCCTTCTCCTAGAAGTAATAATAACTTTAAACGGATTCGATACGTATCATAATTAAGAAATTATGGGTTTTTTTCTGTTTTCCTGTCTGCTTGTAGGCGGGGCCGGCAGGGATTTTTTTGTTTTTAATTTTTTTTTTGCCGTAAGAATTGGTTCTATAAAAAAAACTTGTCAATATAAAAGTTGTAGATAATTTTAAGTAGATTTACAATAAATTTAAGCGGATTTGATATCTTGGGAATTGACGGAGTTATGAATTTTTTTCTTCTAAAACACCCCTTCCCCCCCCCCCTTGGGGTCATTTTTAATGATATCAAAAATCTGTCATACATACATTTTCGGCCTTTCTCCTAGAAGTAATAATAACTTTAAACGGATTCGATACGTATCATAATTAAGAAATTATGGGTTTTTTTCTGTTTTCACAAAAAGCCCCCCATTCCCCTTCCCCCTTGGTTCGATTTTGCCCATTAACGAACTTGACCGAGATTTTATGCCCCTTGATTTTATGTATCATTTTGGAAAATATTTGTGCAGAATTATTGCAGTTATCGTGTCCATAAAAAGTGACATAGATAGATAGATAGATTGATAGATAGATAAAGTTTTGAACTGGGGGTGGTTTTGGGTTCTGAGACAGGGTCGGACTGGGCCAGGGGAAAGGGCGCAGACCTTGGATTTTCAGAGGGCGCGAAAATGTTAAATAACTCATGTCAATCTTACTTATTTTTTCTGTGTTTTACTTGACAAGAGATAACACATTCGCATAGCACTAAGTAAAAAAATTGTTTAATATAATTGGGTTGTCCGGAAAGTTCGTGCCGGTTGGGAAAATCAATTCGTACCGGAAAATTCAACCCGTTAATTATTATACATTTGAATCGAATTTAATGTCTAATACTTAAATGGTAGAATTTTCCGGTACTATTTGATTTTCCCAACCGGCACGAACTTTCCGGACAACCCAATAATATTATTGAGTCTAGAAAGACGACTTCGCTATATTCCTCGTGTATGTTTGATGTTCCATCAAATCTTTACAATGCTACACAATTTTCCAAAACATGTTATGTAATGTTCAAAAACGCTAGAAAGTTGAAAATAGTAGTTGAACACATTGTAGTAGATTGACTATAGGTTACGGCTTTCCTACTTTAGCTTTTTTGTCAGTAGAAGATGCCTTACAAAGTCATGGGAAAAAAGTGATCACCCTTACTAATTATCCTGCAAATAAGATATAAAAAAACATAGGTACCAATTTATTGGGAATAATATCTACTATTAAATTCTATTCATAAATTTTGTTTCGGGGATTGTCTACATATTAAAAAAAATGCACGAACCATGATTTTTCAAATGGTAAAACCTACTTTTGACACTCTCTTTGAGTTCCCTGGATCAAGGTAACTTGGGAATATACTTCTCCTAAATCTCCATAGCCTTATAAAAGAAAATGTGTTAGGGGTTTGTCTAAAAATTTCGAAAAATAAAATTAAAATCCTACAAGAAAAAGTAATGAAAACATTCATTTAGACACCCGTAAATTATACAGGAATTTTAAATTTATAATTAACTTTCTTTCTATAAAAGTAAATTCAGCAAAATGTTTCAGATAATATATTACGATTTATTTTTTGTGGATCTTTTGAAAACAGAAGAAGGTTTTCTATATCTCGAAAACTAATTATTCAAATGAGGTGTAAACTTACACACTAGTGATTTTTTTATACAAAAATTAATGCAATTCATGATTTATAATTTTTTAATGTGAATTTATTAATAACTTTAAAAAAAATGTCTTTGAATACAATAAAAGCCTGGAATATGTTTAGGTCAATTAAGTGTATTTCATTAAAAAATTAATAAAAATTCAATCGGATGATTTTTATAAGTTTGTCAAATGTATTTAACATTAGCATCCTCAAACTTTAAACTCTTCTAATTCTATGAATATTTAAGATAAATACTATAAACTATACCTTTCCGCCAGCTGTCTCGATCCAAGGAACTCAAATGGGGTTAAAAAATGCGTGTTATGGTTTTAAATTCAAAGTTGGTATAATATTTAATATGTAGACGACTCCTGAAACATTATATGCATAGCATTAATTAGTAGACATTATTTCCAATCGATTGATACCTATAATTTTTTTTTTACAAATATTTTTACAGGAATTAGTAGGAGGGGATCGCTTTTTTTTTTGTCCAGGACTTTAAATTAACACTTTAGTCTAGCTTGATTTTTTTTTGTCCAGGAGTGTAAATTAACACATTAGTCCAATTTGGTATATCCATAGTCGTGTCCATTAACAACAACAAAAATAACATTGCTTTACTTTTTTAGCAATTTCAGATTTTATTACAAGCTTAACGATATATATATATATATATATATGTATATTACCGTCATCTTTCTGTGAGTTACGACTCTTCCCTTTTTATATATATATATATTTTTTTTTTTTTTACTCAAGCAAGACAGAATTATTGGGATATCATTAGTTCATTGTTTTCTAGCTTCGTTAGCCAACGATTGAGTTTGGCAGTCTTGCGATTGGCAGTTTGGCGATTGACATTGGCCAAAGATTTTTCTATTAGTTGGACCAACAGCTAACACTGCGTCTGAGTCAACGTTTGGCTGATCTTTGGTCTAAAGATATGAGTTGCCATTTGACCAACAGTCATGTTTACTGGAAAAAAACTGCGCTAATAATAACAATAAAATATGATAATAATTGACCTTATTTTAATTAGAAACTTCAACTAATTTGTCGATTTTTTTAGGCAAAAATTAATTATGCTTCTAGAATTACTGATTAAAATTGCTAAATATTTGTTTTTTCTTTAGCAAAGTAGTATATTTAAATGGGATCTCTGCAGGTGTCTACCTCATCACACACACACAGAAAAAGATTTAATATGAAAACTTCGTTCAAAAAATATTTATATCTAAAACAAAAATGTACTTTCCGTATGGAAATGGAAATAGAAATTCTGAAGTTAAAACTCATGCTTGATTTTTATTTTATTTCATTTATTTATTTATATATTTTTGGAAAAAGTACCACACATTATAGCAGTATTTGAATGTTGAACTATATGATGAATGTATGATGTATTACTGTTTGTATGTAAATGCGGAAAGAACACTTACTTGTGAAAATAATATTAGACTTGAAGCATTTGACCTAAGGAGAGACAGGAGGGGGAAGAGGTATTTTATCTGCTTTAAAAATTACTTTATGCATCCGTTAAATACTGAATTGATATCGCACTATAAAAAAGTTTCTACTGAAAAGATAGATCGGAAATAGCTATTAGTAGTCTTAAATCACTGAAATAATTGAGTAAATTTACTTTTTTCAGAACACTCTTACCATGATTTGCAAATTTTTTATCACAATTAGAGATCAAGGGAAATATTTAAGTTTCCATAATTGAAATAAATCCCCCGGGGATTGCAATCCTGTAAGCTACAGGATTTTGCAGTCAGCGTTTTTTTTTTTTTTTTTTTTTTTAACCTGCAATAGTTTCTGAATAGTAATCATCGCTTTATTAAATGATCGATTTTTCTGTGATGAACTAAAGTAATTTTTTATTGAAAATACATACCAGAATTTTCTATTAGTTATTTAATTACAGAGATGCTGTTATTAAATATATCTAAGATTACTATCCGAAAAATATAATAGGTTTTTTTAATTAAAAAAAAAAAAAAAAAAAAAAAAAAAAAAAAACGCTGGCCGCGGGAATCTGCAGCTTGTAGAATTGCAATCCAGAAATGTGATCGAGGTTGTATTCCTCGAAAAGAAAGAGTATGTTTTCCAGTCAACAACAAAATCCACACAAAACGTTTTGGTTTTCTAATATTTATCTCTTTCTTTTATCAAACTGTTTTTCGAAAAGCATACTTTCGATTATAGGGACATTCAGGGCCGGCTTTAAAGGGGCGAAAGTTCGGTGACCAATGTTGAATTCAGGCGGTGGCCCGGGGGGGACATCATCCCTCTGAGCCTGGAAATGTCCCCCCCCCCGGAAGATTTGAGATTTTATGCTTTCAATGGGCAAAAAGTGGAATTCCCCCCCCCCCCCCTGGAGCTACAGAAATCCCTCCCGGACAAAAGTGTCTGAATTCAACACTGTGGGTGACCGCCCTGGTTGACCGCCTAATAGCTAAGGGACGGAAAATTTCCAAAATATTTAGCCTAAATGTAAGACCTAAAACATATTATTTTAAGAACCAATGAAAAAATTTCTCGCAGGGCGCGGGAGTAATACCTGGGCGTAGTATCCACAGCGCGCCAGGGCTTTTAAAACTTTCCCTATGAACAAGATCTTAAATAGTACGCAAGAAGATTCCTCAATAGTATGCAAACACGTCTGCTTTGGTTTCCTATTCAGGAAATTCCTTCGATGTATCTTCAATTTCTTCATGATAATAAAAATCTCTCTCTTTTGACATTTGTCTTAATTGATGATTATTCGTAAGAAAATTATCCAAATTTAGTACAATAATCAGAATGTATGCTTATAGCCAGGGGAAAACATTGCAGTGGCTTAGGGGCGCAAAATTTTCCCTGGCTGAGGGCGCACCGGCCCTCTGGCCGATGGGCCGGCGGGCCAGTCCGAGCCTGTTCTGAAAGTCATGATCGGCGTAGATCTGCAAAAATTTTTCAAAAATTCCAACTTAGGGGAGAATATAATAGGTAGTATTTCTTACGAAATCTACCTAAAATTAGCTCCAACCCGAATCGCGGGTCTGGTCGGGTTCAGGTACAATCGGTTTACCTGACCCGATACAGGATTCTAATCTGAAACAATATTCTGGACAGTTTTTTTGAAAAAACAGGTTAACCCAAGCCAGACACGCAAGAATCAAACTCAACCCGAAACTGAAACAATTGTAGTCAACCCGGCTTACAAAGAAATAAGTCAGCACTTACATGCATGACCCACGAGTTGAGTTTTTTATAAGCTAGCCCCAGGTAATTTTTTAAACAACTAACCTGCCCCGACTCGGGTCGGGTCGGGTCATGGGCAGTTCCCTAACCCGATGCAGGATTCTACTATAGTAGGTCAAAATATTTTCCCCGACGACAGTTGAATGTGGATCCCGGATCCCCGTATAGCACCGCCCTCGACCTCGAATATGATAAACCTCGAACCGAACAAACCTCTGAATCGGGTCCCCGCTGCCTTCGGCGCCGTATACCATTTTTAGGTAGATTTCGTAAGAAATACTACCTATTACATTTTCACCTAAATTGGAATTTTTGTAAAATTTTTGCAGATCTACACCAATCATGACTTTCAGAACCCAAAACCACCTCCAGTTCAAAACTTTATCTATCTATGTCACTTTTTTATGGACACGATAACTGCAATAATTCTGCACAAATCTCTTCGAAACTGATACATAAAATCAAGGGGCATAAAATCTCGGTCAAGTTCGTTAATGAGCAAAATCGAACCGGGGGGGGGGGGAATGGGGGGGGGGCTTTTTGTAAAAACAGAAATTATCCATAATTTCTTAATTATGATACGTATCGAATCCGTTTAAAGTTATTATTACTTCTAGGAGAAGGGCCGAAAATGTATGTATGACAGATTTTTGATATAATTAAAAATGGCCCAAAGGGGGTGTTTTAGAAGAAAAAAATTCATACCTTCGTCAATTCACAAGATATCAAATCCGCTTAGATTTATTATAAATCCTCTTAATATTATCTAAAACTTTTATATTGGCAAGTTTTTTATAAGACCAACACTTATAGAAAAAAAAATTAAAAACAAAAAAAATCCCTGACGGCTCCGCCTGCAAACAAGTTATTTTTCGAAGTAGGTGGTTGCAACTCCCGCATCTCTTCGAAACTGACACATAAAATCAAGGGGCATAAAATCTCGAACCAGGTTGACCAGGTGGGGGGATGGGGGGGGGGAGGCTATTTATGAAACTAGAAAAAACCCATAATTTCTTAATTATTATACGTATCGAATCCGTTTGAAGTTATTATTACTTCTAGGAGAAGGGCCGATAATTTATGTATGACAGATTTTTGATATCATTAAAAATGGCCCCAAGGGGGGGGGGGGGGGGAAGGAGGTGTTTTAGAAGAAAAAAATTCATACCTTCGTATATTCACAAGATATCAAATCCGCTTAAATTTATTTTAAATCCTCTTAATACTATCTAAAACTTTTATATTGACAAGTTTTTTATAGGACCAACTCTTATAGCAAAAAATAAAAACACAAAAAAAAATCCCTGCCGGCTCCGCCTGCAAACAAGTTAGGTTTCGAAGTAGGCGGTTCCAACTGCCGCATCATGGCAAAAAGGTCATTTCTTCCTCAATTCCCAACAAACAGGCGCCCCATGGTCTGCGTCTTCGAAATCTACCTGTGCCTGTAGGCCGAGCCGTCTGGGATTTTTTTTTAAAATTGTATCGCGCTACCACACAAACTAATAGAAAAAATAACGACTACTGAAGTTTCGCAACTTGTAGCACGCTACTTCCGACCCCTGGTTACACCCAACTAGAGCCCTGATCGTGTAACCCGACCCGACCCGACTCGGGTTGAAATCCAAAAGTCAAAATATTTTCCCCGACGACAATTAAATTTTGACCCCGACGGGGGGCCATGTATGCCCGGTGGTGGGGCATATGTCCACCCGGACCCCTCTTGCGCCGCCCTTGACCAGGTATTAGCTCTCAATTAGCTCTAATTTGCTCTCTAATATTAGAATTTGCTCTGGTTATGGTACCGCGATATTCCAATTAGAATGGTGGGGGCAACCCGTAATCAGATGGGGGGCAGGGTGGGCTGAGCCCCCTAGTTTCCCTTATAGCCCCTCCCGTAACCATTTCACAATTTTTATTTTATTTTTTTTAACTATCTTGTATATTTTAACTACATCTGCATATATATATATATATATATATATATATATATATATATATATATATATACTAGGGGGCCTACCCCCTGCGAGCTACGCTCGCCAACCCCCGCTCAGACTTCGAAGCCTCTAAAAACATGACAGCGTGCTTTGTTTTAAAAATATCGGTAAATCTGTAATTGGGTTGTCATGCTTTTAACGTTTTAATGGGGCATTTTTTTATTACCATGGCCTCATACACAGCTGTTGCGACAACTGACGACTGTTTTCGGGATTGATAAGTAAAATCAATTACAACTTGAAAACCAGCTTGTATAAAATGGTTAGGTTTAATTTGTGGCTACCTCTCGGACTTTTATAACAACGATCTGTATTCTATTCTTTCTTTGCGTTTAAGGATGAGAAAAATTCCATCTGCTTGTGAATAACATTAAGAACCACGGTATTGAAAAGTACTGTTATAGACATTTTCAGTAACAGGTTCTAATTTTCTCTCTATTTTAGTGCGCCATCATGCATATTTTCATGTTATTTTAAATATGTAAATTATTTATTTTAATTAATATGTATATACGAATTTCTAATAATTATTTATCATACAAAATTAATTAAACATTTTGTGCATGCATGCCTGCATGCCTGCATTTATTCGGCATCAATTGATGACATATTTAAACAAATTTGCTATCCGCGATAATTTTACACCTTGTTATGTCACTTGAATATTGTCCATAAGAAAATCGGGACCTTTTCCAGTATAGGATCCTCCTTTGCTTTTAGGTTTGGCGTAATTCGAGCTTCGAAAAGGGATAGATTCGTTAATATAGATAGATTTGTTGCCAAAAGTTATGAAAACAAACCCAATGAGCTTTTGGTGCTTTTCTATTATAGGGGTCTTGACGCTTTTTTAAAAAAAGCTTGGCGCAATTCGGGCATCAGAAAGTGAGATTTGGTGCTAAATGACATTAACAGCCATGGAAACAAATTCGACGATTTTTTTGTTTATATGCGTATTTTAATTATTCGTATATTCTTATTGTTTTTTCTATACAAATTACTTCTGATTATATATAAAATAGGATAAATGACATTTTACGCTAAACAAATTGTATAAATATTTTTTTGCTCCTTTCTTTTGCGTTTACATAAATGACGTCATTTGGACGAATTTATTCAAAACATTTTCAGTTTATAAATTAAATTAAATGCTGACAGACAATTGAATCCTAACGATAGAAATGTGATTTTTTTTTTCAAATTTTCCTGAAAAACATAATTTAATCACAATCTTGTCTTCATTATCGATTGAAATAAAAGATAAATTCAATTTCAATTTGAAAATGACGAATAAAAAGAAATCAATAATCCCTATCGGGATCCTTTTCAATTTTTTTCCCTTTTTTGTCACAAAAAAACTGAGTAATTAGTTGCCATCATTACAGAAATGTCATTAAAATTAGAAAAAAATTAATATCTCGAAAACTAATTCCAATTTCAAAATTCTATTACCAGTTTTGACATCCGCGGATTTTTATGGACAATTGATATTAATTTCACCATCAAGCGTTTAATATTTAATTAAAAATAGTCCTGAAACATAATCAGTCGTTTAATCAGTCGTTTCATAAAATCGTTTCATAAATTCGTTTCATAAAATCGTTTCACAAATTCGTTTCATTAGGATTTTATATATATAGGGTAGATATATATTTGAAAGAAAAATACTTAGATCTTTCAACTGTCTTAAATCGAAAAAAAATTCTATTCAAAAGCATATTAGTTTTGTTATATTTTCTTGTGGTATAACTGTCGAAATGCAAGTTAAATAGGAACATTTCCTTCTCCTGAAAATAGAGTCCAGATCACCCCAATTATACCAGTACCACATGTTTTGGTACATGACTAATTTTTTAAATCTTGTTAGTGACGTTTTAAAAGCGATGATCTCAGCAGGGTGAACGGCAATAGACATGTGTTTGTCATGCTGATCATTAATTCGTGAAGCGCTACCCACTGGTTTGCATCTTGAAAACTGAAAACATGTGTTTATATATAGCAAAGTTAACAGTGAAATATCGTAGTTTGTAGAAAGAAAATTGTAGTTCGAGAATGTTTGTAGAAAGAAATTACGAAGAAGTAAGATTGTCAATTTTTATACAAATGGAATTAAAAAAAAATGATTGAACGCTATTTGTTTCAAGTCTTGGGTGTCGGGTTGGCATCGGCAAAGTGATTTTAAGAAATCTGAGAATGCGCGTGTTCCTGTTTGATATTTGAGCTGTTATCTTTTTCTTTTTTTTTTTCTATTCTAAACTTAGAAAAACATTTTTTTTTTTTTTTAATGTCTTATAACGTTTAAACATTAAGCCAAAAAGTATGATTGGGGTAAATTTTATTACAAGGCTTCTGACAAAATCTCTTCATTTAAACAATCGATATTGTATTTAAATCTGTTTTCAAATTTAAATCAGTCATTTTCTGACAAATTTGCGTTATTAATAAAGGTATCAAATTTACAGTTATGGTTATTCGCAGGCTCAAAGAATTGAACTGCGTTTTACATTTTGTAAAGCTGTTTTGAAATCTAAACCAGCCACTTTCTGACATATTCGCGAAAAATATTTATTTATAAAAGCATAAAATTTGTCGGTAATCAGGCTGTAAGGAATCGAATAGTGCTTTACGTTTTACTATAACAGTAAACAGTCTATGAGAAATTAGCTGTAACTGAAGATGTACGGAATTTATAGGAAAACGAAGAACGCTATTCTATTCTTAGGCGCATTAATGTGAGAACCTGAATTTGTGAGTAGGAAACCTGACTTCGGAAAGAAAGTTATTTCTTGAATATGTCAAGAAAATTCGTGCTGTTGAGTAAGAGAAAAATATTTGTTGAGACTCTTACAAATGAAGAGAACGCGAATAATAGTGGCCAACATTTAATTCTGTTCTTAAATCCAATGGGTCTGCTTTCAGACACATTTTTTAATTCCTTTTTGTTTAGAAACGCATGAAATAGCCAGGTGTTGTCATTCAGAAAGTTTGTAATCGAAACACATTTTCCATTTTTTAGTAAAGGCAGAAGGTCTTTCAGAAAATACTGTCAAAGTCGGTATTTTGAACCAAATTGCCAATGCTTCAGCGACAGAAAGGAGAAAAGCGTGTCATAACGTGACAAAAATCGCTTATAATTCGATAAATAATTTACTGATAAAAAACAAGAACGAAAAATCATGCGCCAAGCATAGATTATGTAGCACTTTCCAACGCTTCCAAAATAATTTTACAAAACATACCGTTTAATAAGCTAAAAGATAACATCTAAGTAAACAATTTGGAAAACGCATAACATATTTAAAAACATAATTTCAGGAATTTCGAACAGATACAATATTCGGAAAAGTATCCGAGTACTTTTATTCAACCCTGTATATGATCTATAGATTTGTATATATACTATATAGGATGATAAATTTTAGTTTAGTTAGGAAACGCGTAGCACAGTTTAAAATTCTCCTTCTGGAGTTTCTGTCAATAAACGGAAATGTGTTCTCGAACTTTTGTGCTGCCCTGTATATGAAATACAGAAATTATACACACCCAGTAATAGACAAAAAGAGAGTTCAATTTAAAATCGCATTTAGCAACTTAAAACGCACTTCCAGGAATTATTGTTATAACAGACAGTAGAGAATTCTTTTGTGTGTCCCTGTAAATGAACGATGACTGCTGTACCCACACTATTCTGTAGTAAGCCTCTTGTAATGTACCTTAGTAATATATATAAATTTCAATGCGTTTAAAATAGTGAAACATTATTTAAATAAACCGCAGACGATTTTACTCCATAGACGTAATGTAACGGAATTCTTTTGACTGTCCCTGTATAGTAACTATAAGTGGTATGCACACCCTATTCCATATTAAGCTTCTTCTAATGTACCTTAGTGATATATATAAATTTCAATGCGTTTAAAATAGTGAAACATTATTTAAATAAACTGCAAATAATTTTTCCCCATAGACCGCAATGTAACGGAATTCTTTTGAGTGTCCCTGTAAAAAAACTACAAGTGCTACACACTTCCGTTGAAATAGGGCACATGCTATAGATAACGACAATAACATATAAAAATTGCAGAGCAATCCGAGCATATTTACGGGAGTTAGAGCACGGACAGACGGCCATCCGGCTGTTACGGTTGGTTTCAACCAAATTTTTTTTTTTTTTAATCTACATTAATTATTTAAATCACTTTCTCAACATTTATTTAAAAGCACTCTTTTTTTTTTGTTTCTAATAAAAATTTAAATAAATAAAAGTAATTGTAATAATAATAATAAAATCACTTTTTATTTTTTCTTCTTTTTTTTCTTTTTGCAAAGTAAATTCAACGTTTATAGTCGAGCTTTGCTTCCTGTTTTCAAATACGAAAGATATATAGCAGGGAGGGAGGTTTCTCAGTAAAAGACCACACATATTGTATTGGGCAGTCGTGTACGTTTTCTCCCATACCCTTGAATCATGTGTTTGTAGTCACCTAGTCTGGCTTTGGTTAAAAGAAAGACCGTCCGCCCTGTATAAGAATTACGTTATCTTATGAGTGTACTATATACGCAATTAGGCTTTGTAAGTTTACGACAGGCTTCAATTGGCTCTGCTATCAGGCGGATAGCTGGCGCCCATGTAAACAGAGGCTAACAGGACCCCCTTCAGCACACGCCATGGGGGTGATGCATGGCTTCCTTCCCCCATGAAGCGGCCGGCAGAGTGGAGCGGCAAGCTGTAGTCTTCAGGAAGAGTCCATCTTTCCTTTTGTTTCCATTCCCGTACCCCTGGCAGAGTGGATCGGTCCCGTTTTTTAAGCAGCGCGGGAGAATGAATGTTTACGACACTTGTTGCTTGGCCGAGTTACCTGTCGTTTGGCTCGTAAAAAATTGACTTGTTACGGGGCTCGAAGATTGGCCTGTGGGCTGGATCGCGAAGTTGTTGAAGGCGGACAGGTTTCTGAAAGATTTTTTTTTTTTGAGAGTGGGGCATTGATGGCCCTACACTAACTATCCTAAATCATGGTGTTATGATGAAAAGAGGCTATAAGGGCATTTTCGAGTTAAGGATCTGTATCTGATAGAGGGCGAATGAAAAGAAAATATGTTTGACCCATCATGTAGTAGCGGCGTTCCTAGAAAAAGTATTATCCTGTATTGACTTCTTAAGCGGCGGTTGTTATTGATGCCTTGACGAAAAATGAATTAATGATTAGACGGGCATCATTTCTGGAGATGGAGCATTATTAATCCTAGACTAAGAAGGTTGGCGTGACTAGCTGAGTAGACTTGCCCGCTTTACAAGGTATCGGTGGTGTGACGACGTTTTGAATCGGGAATAAATCAAAATCTCCAAGTGATGTATGGAGTAACGGTGTTGACTCGTAGAGGCAGCTGAAAAGAATAGGTTGATAAAAAAAAGGACTATGGCAGACTAGCATGTATGCAAAGAAGTGTGCCCACGCTGACGGTAGTAAATATCAAAGTATATTGTAAGTAACCCATATTTCTTCTTTATTACATGTTGTCTACTGTTGTAATATTTATAAATACCTGGAGAAACAAAAAAATTATAATTGTTGGCATTTTAAGATGATTAACATGTAACCTTTTTTTTTATGATTGAACGACATTTGAATTGTTAGTTTGTTAGTAGTTAAAGATTTATGATATTTAATTGTAAATTAATCAATAACTAAATTTTGAAAAGTTGATCCATCTTTAAGTCATGGTATTGTGGTAATTGTAGGGACTTTGCTGTTTAATGTAAAGTGTTATATAGTTAATTTCAGTATTTTTTTTTTTGATCAACTTTGTTATTGTATTATTATTATATTTTGTTTGAGTTTTGTTTGTTACTTTTATAATTTTAATTATTCAAATAAAGAAAGTTTTTGTTTATTCTCAAATATGGTATGTTTTTCTTTATATATAATTTTTAAATAATTAATTTTTTTATAATTACAACAAACCTATAAGAAGGGATTAACCTCTCAGTAAGTGTGACTAAAAATATGAAAGCTATAATTTTGCTAATTTAATACTTTTAAATTTCTTAAATCTAAAATTCATGGCAATAGTTTAAATGAACATTAATTGAGGTTTACGTAAGGTTATTAGATGTAATTATTGTTCCTATCTCAGTATTGGATATACTGATAATTGATGCTAAAGTAAAATTAAGTCTAATTTCATGATTGATTAATTTAAATTTTAATTATCCTTTCTTTGAAGTATTTTTCAGAACAAACAACAAAATGGTTGTTTTTTAACAAAGTAAAAAAAAAAAAAAAAAAATGGTTTCCAGTTATTTTATACCACTATACGATTCTTGGCTAACCGATCGGATCCTGTTCAGAATCTCCATGGTTGTTCTAAAATTTTAGTGCATCATCATATCCCTATTCTATTAACGGATTTAACTCCTTCTCCTTTTGGTCCTCATATTGGAGGAATTTCAGGTTGTCTGCATTTTTTTAAATTATATGATGATTACACTTTTGTTAATTTAATGTATATGGAGATTTGAGCTTGATCGGGTTGGAGTGGAGTTGGGTGTTCTTTATGCAATCCAGTATGCTACTTGATTTAGAAATCTGTTGCCCCTTACTACATTTAATATTGTCTTAAAATGATGAGTTCAAAATTATCATTGTTGTATTAACCTATTCGGATTCTTTAGTCTTGATATTTTGATTAGTTCAATATAATTTACTCCCTTTTCCATGGCAACAGATTTCAGTGGAGTTAATCAAGATACACTTATTTTTAAATTGTTTAATTGTCAAGTGAGTAATGAGTTGTAAATGAGTCTATTAAGTTTAAGTAAATTATTTTAGAAAGAACACCAGAAACACCACAACAAATGGAGCCGTAACAATTCGGTCTCTGGGTTATTGATTTTTTTTTACTTGTATGTATTTATGTATCAAAGAGCAACTGGGTGTTTTTGCAATTAAAATTTTATTTATATGTTCAAGTGTAAAAAGAGGTCTAGGCTCTCTCTCTGTGCTAGTAAGCTACAATTCCCAGTCAAAATTATGTCTTATGAGCATAACCTTTTCTTATTTACAAAAAGCATAGTCCTGTACTTAAGTTTTATGTGTATGTAGGTTTCCTTTTTTTCTTTTCCTCTCTTTTTCTCTTTTTTAAGCTGCCCCCCCCATTTTCCCTTTTTTGTGGTTGTTTGTTTATCAATTTTCTAACCCTAACCATGGCTGATAAGCATTCAGAGGCAATTGCCACTATTCAGCGGAAAAATGCACTAGTGGACAATTTGTCAAACATTCCCCCATTCAATGGAGAGGCCAGCTCAGTCTTCTTCTCAGATTTTTCTGAGAAATTTGAGAGTTTTGCCAAATTATTCGACTGGAATGAGGAGGAGAAAAAATTCGTTTTGTTAGCTAGATTATCAGGAGCTGCTTCTAGGCGAATAAAAATTCACAAAGCAAAAACATCTGATGAGCTATTAAAAATCTTAAAAGAGAGTTATACTTCACAGGCCACACCAGATTTTGCCCTCAGTCATTTTTTAAATTTTAAACAGCCACCCAATATGAGTGTTCAGGAGTTTTATGACAAGGCATATGATATGTCATTAAGAGCCCTTGTAATTGAAGGTATCCAGGGTGAAGTAGTCGATAAAAGCCGAACGGCTCTACTACACTCCATGCTGTTGAGCAATCTTACACCAGAAGTGCGAAAGGGGGTAATTGCGAGAAATCCACAATCCCCAGAAGAGGTCCTCAAAATTGCGCTTCTTGAGGAAAAGGCTTATAGGAGCATTAACCCTTTCTACAACCACGCGCGAGGAAATTCTCAACCCTAATTTGACCCAAAACCTACCCTGTGCTGCAGTTTTTCAGCAAGATAGCTCACAAAAGAAGGAGATAGACCAACTAAAATCTCAAATTGATGTTTTAGCAGCTAAGATAGACAGTTTAGTTGATCTTAGGGCTAGGGATGTACAGGAGAAAAACCAAGAGGTAAGACCCGTAACCTGCTATAGGTGTTCCGTACAAGGCCACTATGCCAGAGATTGTCCACTAAATTTTGTCGACTATAATTTTAGAAGGGGAGGTGGTCAAAATTTCAGGAGCCGTGGGCAAAATTATAGAAACAGAGGTGAAAATCCTAGAGGGAACCACAATCAGCGAGGCGGATATAGGGGAAGAAGAGGTGGTTATTACCAAAACAATAGGAGCACAGCTGCGAACAGAAATGAAGTGCAGGCGGTAAATAACACCCCAGTAGCTAACAATGAAAGTGAGGCTTTAAACTATTAGTGGCCGGATCAGATGTGGTCAACTCGATCCCCCACAGGCCCCTGGACCCACCAACTGTGTATAGTATGTTTCAGCCCCAATCACATACATTACCAACTGCAAGAATTTACATAAATAAAGTTTGCCTAAATGCATTATGTGACACGGGTTCTGCAATTAATCTCCTGAGTGGTACTGATGTTAACTGTTTAGAGAATTTTGAAATGGAGAATTGCAATATCCCCATTATGACTGTCACCGGTGAGAAAGTGCACCTAAATAGGAAGATATTTTTAAATTTTATTTTTGATAATGTTCAATGTCAAGCTGAATTCTATGTAGTGGAAGGTAAATTAGCAGAGGAATTTAATATGATTTTGGGAATGCCATTTTTGAAAGAGTACCGGGCAAGTATAAATTGTGATACAAATGCTGTCGCTCTTAAAGTGCCAGTTGCAGGCCAAAGTAAACAAAGCGTAGAAACCCCAAGTAATACTTCAGGGTCTAATACTTGTCTTGCTACTAATTCTGTAAATATTTCTAATTCTGTATATAATGTAAATTCTAATAATAATTGTATAAATAATGATTGTGTTGAAAATAGTTCTGTAGATATAAAATGTGTCAACAAAGTAGGGGAGAATTCAAAAAATAGTAATGCCAATAGCCCCCCTGAAAGTTTTGCATGTATTAATGTTCATGACTCAGTCAGTGTTGAAAATGGGAATAATAGTAGTGAAAATATGGTAGTTCAGGACCCGCAGTTGAGTAATATGGGAAAAGATGTTGAGATAGTCATTCAAACTGAGTCAGATAAGGAAGTTGAAAGTGTTGCGCAGAACTTTTGCATGCAAACAATATCAGGTGGTAGCTCTGAAGGTAATAATACTGAAAATTCTTCAAGTATTCAAAGTGTCGACAACAATCTCTCAGCAGCGAATCAGGTAACCCACGGTAATTTAGCTGAAGATACTACTGAAATTTGTAATATTGATGAAAGTGAAGATTTGGTAAGTATAGAGGATAAGGTACCTGAAGTCGAGAAGGAGAGCAATGAAGATAGCAGTAGTAATAGAACCAATAAAAATAAAAGTATAAGTTTCGCTGTGTTATGTAGCAAAATTTCAATTCCCCCGCAGTCAAAAATGTTAGCCCAGGTTAAAAGCTATAAGGAAAATTTTATTAAGGAGAATGATATTCTTATGTTAGAACCTTTGGCGAAAAATTTAAATCAAGGTCTCCTTACCTCCAGAGCCATTTGCACTAAAGAACATGGCCTATATATCTCGTTTGCAAATTTTTCAGACAATAGTATTCATTTAAATAAAGGAACCTTTGTTGCCAAAATTCAAAAATGTGTAGCCCAGTCAAATGTACCCGTAACTGAAAATAACCTTACTTGTAATGTAAATTTGGCCCCTCCAATTGGTGACTTTGATCACGCTGATCTCACTTGGAGCTCAGAAATTAATTTAGATCATTTAGAGCCCCCATTAAAACTTAAGATGCAAAATTTTCTAGACAAAAACAAAGATGTATTTGCAGCATCGGTCTTAGATTTACCCGGCTGTGATACAATCCCGCATGAAATAAACTTAACTTCAAATAAACCAGTTAAAGGCAAAGCTTATAGAGTCCCCTACAAATTACGTCAAGAAATGGAAGACCAACTTAATACTTTATTACAGGCGGACATAATTTCCCCTTCCATGTCTGAATTTGCTTCTCCGGTTATTCTGGTTCGGAAATCAGACGGTTCCTATCGACTTGCTGTTGACTACAGAAGACTAAATAAAAATCTTGTTAAAGATGCTTATCCAATACCTAACATTACCGACTCTGTTGATGCTTTAAGTGGGGCTAAATTTTTTTCAACGCTAGATTTAACTAGTGGTTTTTTTCAACAGGTTATTCGCCCAGAGGATAGGCATAAAACTGCTATAATCACCCACAAAGGACTTTTTGAGTGGACCCGTAACTGTTTTGGGCTCTCAAATTCAGGTAACAGTTTCCAGAGACTTATGAATGCTATTTTCGGTGATTTAGGCAATCTTGGAATTCTTGTTTATATCGACGACATTGTAATTGCCTCCAGTGATATTAATTCTCATTTTGAGAAGCTTAGCATGGTCTTTGAAAGGTTAAGACTGCATAAACTTAAACTTAAGCCCAGTAAATGCACTTTCCTTTCGAATAAAATACAATATCTAGGTTTTGAGATTTGTAGTGGCCAAGTATCACCTATCAATAAAACTATTGCCGTAATAGAAAATTTTAAACCTCCAACTACCCGAAAGGCTGTTAGGTCATTTATTGGAACTCTATCTTTCTATAGGAGATTTATACCAGATTTTACTAAGAGGGCCAAAAATTTAATCAATCTAACTAAAGAGACAGGAAAATTTTCGTGGAATGAAGATGCACAGAAAGAATTTGAAGACCTTAAAATGGCTCTTATTTCAAAACCATGTCTTGCACTCCCTGATTTTGAGAAAGAATTCCACTTATATAGTGATGCCAGTGGCGAAGCATTAGGGCAGTGTTATCACAATTAGATGAAAATAACATGCTCCATCCTGTTGCCTTTGCCAGCAGAAAATTGAAAGATGCTGAGACCCGCTACTCCACCACTGAAAGGGAATTACTAGCTTTAGTTTGGGCAACTGCCCACTTTAAATGTTACATTGCCAATACCCATTTTTTCATCTATACAGACCATGCGCCTCTAACATTTATGTTAAAAATTCACGACCCGACATCTCGCATGGCTAAATGGATCTGCACTCTCTCAGACTTTAATTTTACAATTAAGTTTGTTAAAGGTAAGTGTAACAGTGTCGCAGATTTCCTTTCGAGGTATGTCAACAATGATAACTCCAATGATACTGTTAATTGTAATTTTTGCATACAAGTCGAAAAGGAAGTTACTTTTATGCCTCATTCCAATCTACTTGAAAAAATTGGTGAATTACAAAAATCAGACAAGAAATGCTGCGAGATTGCAAGAAAACTAGACCAAGGTGTAGAAATTGCTCCTAAATACATGAAATTTTTTTTAGAGATGACATTTTAGTTTGTGAGGATACAAGGGAGTCAGCTATTTTGAATAAATCTGTAAAGTTAGTCGTGCCAAAAGAATTGGTTACTCAAGTTTTTGCACTAACACATGAGTCCCTAGCGGCTTGTCATCAAGCCTTTCAAAAGACCATTGATCGCATTCGTGAGCACTTCTATTGGCCAGGAATGTCGTCAGATGTCAAGCATCTAGTGGAGTCATGTATTAGTTGCCAGCAGAAGCGAGCTTATAGAGCGAACCAGCTCGCCCCTCTGCAACGTATGCCGACCCCCCAGTTTCCCATGAACAAGGTTCATTTGGATCTCATTGGACCCTTACCGCAAACTTTTTCGGGAAATAAGTATATTGTCGCATATATAGATTCATTTACTAAGTGGCCAGAAGCATATGCGGTTAGTTCAACCACTTCAGATGTCATTGCGGACACTTTAGCTGACTTCATCTCACGCTACGGAGCACCCTGTTTTATTACGACGGACAATGCGAAGAATCTAATTTCAGATGCGATAGAGCACGTATATAAAATGTTTGGTATTAAACATATTAAGACCTCATCTTATCACCCGGCTGGCAACTCGCAAGTGGAGAGACAGAATCGTACTCTTAAAAATGCACTTTGTCACATAGTCAATCAAAATCAATCTGACTGGGACACTAAACTCAAATTTGCACTACTAGCTATGCGTTCAGCTGTCCACTCTTCAACTAAACTTAGCCCAGCTGCAGTTATGTATGGCAGAAATATGAATCTACCATATAATCTCTTTTCCCAGCCACCTTCTTTTAATTATAATGATGCACCCTCTTTTTGCGAACTCTTAATCCCAGCTCTTCAAAAAGTATACACTGAAGTACATAGTAATTTAATTAAAGTTTCTGAGCAGCAGGAAAAATACCGTGAAAAGACAGCTGTTGATAAAAATTTTAAAATAGGAGATCTTGTGTGGTTATTTACACCCACAGTCGCCCCTGGTAATACAAAAAAATTAAGCAAGCAAAATAATGGTCCTTTTACTATAATTCAGAAGCTAAATGAGGTTAATTTTAAAATAGCGCTAGTTGCTAATCCCAAAAATTGTCAGGTTGTCCATGTTGACAGGTTGTCTTCTTTCAAAGACAGACTCCCCATCTGGTCCAGTAAACCAAAACAAACAATTGGCCTGGGATCGACTGAAAACGTGACCATCGATTCACCACACCAACCGCGCGATTCTCCTCCTGTACGCAGGTGTAAACGCAACCGATTCATTCCCTGGGCACCATATGATAGTAACCGCGCACCAGCAGTAGTGAACGTCAACAATAACGAAACTCCGGTAGCGCCGGAAGTGGAGGAAACAGACAGCGACGCGACTGAAATCATAAATCCCTCTCCCCCACCTCCCATTTCTCCGGAGATTGCAGCGGCAGAGAATAACGAGATGTGCGTAAATAAAAATTTAGCAACGGCAGAGGGCAGCGAAATGCGCGTAGGTAAAAATTCAGCCACGGCAGAAAGCAGTTCAACTGCTGAGCACAGCGATTCGCGCAGGTCTCGTTCATCGATTAGTCCAGCTGCTAAATCGAATAGAAGTAGTCGTTCAATATCGATTTCTAGAACCGACAATTCGCTACGGGATAGACGAGACCGTCCGAGTTATAAATACTAACTACCCTTTTTTCGTTATTCAAGCATTTTTATTCAATTTTACCTTGTTTATTTGTATTTATTTATAGTTTAGTTAATGTGTATGTATATTTAATTATTTTTTTTTGACATTTTTAAAACGGAACTTAGTTTTTCTAGCGTATTAAAGGTTTGTTTTGGTTGTGTGTTGATACTTTCATGTAGGCATTTTTAACCCTTTTTATGCCTATACTTAAGGTTTTTGTCTGTTTTATGGTAGATTATGTGGTATATACCCGTCCGCACCCCGTTTTCGTAGATTTTGGGTATATTTTTGTAAAAAAAGAAACGAATGTAATTTTTGTTACTTTAAAATTTTTTTAGGATGTTGTGTTTTGTATGCCCTTTTGCCGAGGTAGATCTGTTTAGTTCAGTTTTTTTTAATGCATCAGTGTTTTGTATATAACTTTTTAAGTATGTGTTTACTTTAATTTCTACATTTTAACTAGATAGATTTATTATTTACTATGCAGTTTGTGGTTTTATTTGAGCTTAAACTTTAAGGAGTGTGGGCCCTTTTTCTTTTTCTAGTACATACTGTCTCATGTACATGCCTGTATGTTGTTGTGTGTGGCTAAAAGTGCTAAAATTAACTATTTTATTAATTCTACTTCCTATTTTTGTGGAATGTGTGTTTTCCTTCCTGGTGATATATGTCACCACCCCTGTTTTTTATTTTATTTTGTGGAATGTTTTCCCTGTTGTGCCCAAAAGCCCGAAACTGCTTTTTGCTATAAGTAGCACAGAGGCAGAGATACTCTTTCCCATGCACATTACTTGTACGTGCATTTGTAAAATCTACATAATATCCCGAATCATTAGACTGTGTTCGAAAACAAACATGTGTTCTCATATAAAATTGTTACAATTGTGTGCGTAATTCTCTAACATGGTCTGTGATACCATAATTTGTGTCTTACAGATGTATATGTATATATTTTTTTTGTGTGTCACCAGTTGCTCTTGTGTATTTTTGTATAATAGAATTAATATGTGTTTTATAAATTTCATTGACATTTACAGTGTTGTAACTATGATATTACTAGTACTTATTTACATTAATAGATAGTGTTGTAATATACGGTGATGCCAATTATTGAAGTTATGTATATAAGCAGTGTAATGACAATTAATCAGTGGACACTTCTCTTCTTTTTCGGCTAATTTTTTTTTCAAAATTCAATTTATGTATTATTTACAGTTCTGTTACCAGAAATTTCAGGTAGGATGCAGTTATGCGTAGGAATGACAGTAGTAGGGAAGTGAGGTTTCACAGTCAGGTGGAACATGTGTTCTTTTACAGGTGCAGAGAATATCTTGGTCATTTTAGTGGTAAAATCAGCCTTGTGGTCCCTCCTCTGGTAGTACTCTTTTATGGTCATGTTTCAGGTAATATTTTAGGTAATGGTTTCTACGGATGTGCGAGCTCTGGTTGTATATATCCGGAATATATTGTCAGGGTGGTATTTCAGCGGTGAACTCTCTGGATCCCGTCCCGGATCGATGTATGATTTGTGTTTGTGGGTCAGTTTTTTCAGTGTTGAGGTCCCAGCATGCCATGTGGTACCCAGTTACCTTTCAAAAAAATAATTTGTTTTCTCAAAAATTTTTTTTTTAATTAGCCGGGGGGAGCAATCTTGTTACGGTTGGTTTCAACCAAATTTTTTTTTTTAATCTACATTAATTATTTAAATCACTTTCTCAACATTTATTTAAAAGCACTCTTTTTTTTTTGTTTCTAATAAAAATTTAAATAAATAAAAGTAATTGTAATAATAATAATAAAATCACTTTTATTTTTTCTTCTTTTTTTTCTTTTTGCAAAGTAAATTCAACGTTTATAGTCGAGCTTTGCTTCCTGTTTTCAAATACGAAAGATATATAGCAGGGAGGGAGGTTTCTCAGTAAAAGACCACACATATTGTATTGGGCAGTCGTGTACGTTTTCTCCCATACCCTTGAATCATGTGTTTGTAGTCACCTAGTCTGGCTTTGGTTAAAAGAAAGACCGTCCGCCCTGTATAAGAATTACGTTATCTTATGAGTGTACTATATACGCAATTAGGCTTTGTAAGTTTACGACAGGCTTCAATTGGCTCTGCTATCAGGCGGATAGCTGGCGCCCATGTAAACAGAGGCTAACAGGACCCCCTTCAGCACACGCCATGGGGGTGATGCATGGCTTCCTTCCCCCATGAAGCGGCCGGCAGAGTGGAGCGGCAAGCTGTAGTCTTCAGGAAGAGTCCATCTTTCCTTTTGTTTCCATTCCCGTACCCCTGGCAGAGTGGATCGGTCCCGTTTTTTAAGCAGCGCGGGAGAATGAATGTTTACGACACTTGTTGCTTGGCCGAGTTACCTGTCGTTTGGCTCGTAAAAAATTGACTTGTTACGGGGCTCGAAGATTGGCCTGTGGGCTGGATCGCGAAGTTGTTGAAGGCGGACAGGTTTCTGAAAGATTTTTTTTTTTAGAGTGGGGCATTGATGGCCCTACACTAACTATCCTAAATCATGGTGTTATGATGAAAAGAGGCTATAAGGGCATTTTCGAGTTAAGGATCTGTATCTGATAGAGAGCGAATGAAAAGAAAATATGTTTGACCCATCATGTAGTAGCGGCGTTCCTAGAAAAAGTATTATCCTGTATTGACTTCTTAAGCGGCGGTTGTTATTGATGCCTTGACGAAAAATGAATTAATGATTAGACGGGCATCATTTCTGGAGATGGAGCATTATTAATCCTAGACTAAGAAGGTTGGCGTGACTAGCTGAGTAGACTTGCCCGCTTTACAAGGTATCGGTGGTGTGACGACGTTTTGAATCGGGAATAAATCAAAATCTCCAAGTGATGTATGGAGTAACGGTGTTGACTCGTAGAGGCAGCTGAAAAGAATAGGTTGATAAAAAAAAGGACTATGGCAGACTAGCATGTATGCAAAGAAGTGTGCCCACGCTGACGGTAGTAAATATCAAAGTATATTGTAAGTAACCCATATTTCTTCTTTATTACATGTTGTCTACTGTTGTAATATTTATAAATACCTGGAGAAACAAAAAAATTATAATTGTTGGCATTTTAAGATGATTAACATGTAACCTTTTTTTTTATAATTGAACGACATTTGAATTGTTAGTTTGTTAGTAGTTAAAGATTTATGATATTTAATTGTAAATTAATCAATAACTAAATTTTGAAAAGTTGATCCATCTTTAAGTCATGGTATTGTGGTAATTGTAGGGACTTTGCTGTTTAATGTAAAGTGTTATATAGTTAATTTCAGTATTTTTTTTTGATCAACTTTGTTATTGTGTTATTATTATATTTTGTTTGAGTTTTGTTTGTTACTTTTATAATTTTAATTATTCAAATAAAGAAAGTTTTTGTTTATTCTCAAATATGGTATGTTTTTCTTTATATATAATTTTTAAATAATTAATTTTTTTATAATTACAACAAACCTATAAGAAGGGATTAACCTCTCAGTAAGTGTGACTAAAAATATGAAAGCTATAATTTTGCTAATTTAATACTTTTAAATTTCTTAAATCTAAAATTCATGGCAATAGTTTAAATGAACATTAATTGAGGTTTACGTAAGGTTATTAGATGTAATTATTGTTCCTATCTCAGTATTGGATATACTGATAATTGATGCTAAAGTAAAATTAAGTCTAATTTCATGATTGATTAATTTAAATTTTAATTATCCTTTCTTTGAAGTATTTTTCAGAACAAACAACAAAATGGTTGTTTTTTAACAAAGTAAAAAAAAAAAAAAAATGGTTTCCAGTTATTTTATACCACTATACGATTCTTGGCTAACCGATCGGATCCTGTTCAGAATCTCCATGGTTGTTCTAAAATTTTAGTACATCATCATATCCCTATTCTATTAACGGATTTAACTCCTTCTCCTTTTGGTCCTCATATTGGAGGAATTTCAGGTTGTCTGCATTTTTTTAAATTATATGATGATTACACTTTTGTTAATTTAATGTATATGGAGATTTGAGCTTGATCGGGTTGGAGTGGAGTTGGGTGTTCTTTATGCAATCCAGTATGCTACTTGATTTAGAAATCTGTTGCCCCTTACTACATTTAATATTGTCTTAAAATGATGAGTTCAAAATTATCATTGTTGTATTAACCTATTCGGATTCTTTAGTCTTGATATTTTGATTAGTTCAATATAATTTACTCCCTTTTACATGGCAACAGATTTCAGTGGAGTTAATCAAGATACACTTATTTTTAAATTGTTTAATTGTCAAGTGAGTAATGAGTTGTAAATGAGTCTATTAAGTTTAAGTAAATTATTTTAGAAAGAACACCAAAAACACCACAACACGGCCATACGGCCAGACAAACCGAAGTCATAAGCACTTTTCAACTAGGTTGGAAAGTGCTAAAAATGGAAAACTCATTTCAATTCCAAATTGCTTCCATAGTCAGGTCTCTCAATTTTATGCCTTTGCATTTAAAAATGGAGTCAATGAAATTGTGTCAGAAAATTTCGAGTTGTTCAGCAGATCATTTGAGAAACCACCTTAATGGAAAATGAATGAAAGGGTTATTTCGAAAAAGGGCGGTGCTCGCATTATAGACAATTATGAAAGGTGCTCATTTTTCTAAATCAGGTTGGACCATCGAATTTCATGAAACACATGTAAAGCGAACACATATAAAAGTATTGAGAAATATGGATATTAGATTTATAATAATAATAAAAAAATAATGAAATCCAGGCATATTTTTAAAATATGTAATTGAAATATATATTTATAAAGACCCACCCGGCGTTACCCGGGCCCATCTAAAAATAACAGAAAACGCGAAAAAAAATCTTAAAATCATGAAATATTTAAAATCGCTGCACGAATTCTGAATAAATGTTACGGAAAAAAGAACAGCATTTACTATATTGGGCTAAAAGGTAAAACTGGGGGGAAATCGCAGCAAATCGCGAAAAGACTCCAAAAGTCGCATCAAAAATCGCAAAGGACAAAATTTACTACATTGAGTAAAATTTAAAACAAGAGATATATATTTTTTTAATGTCACAAAAACGCCGCAAAATGTGTTAAAACTCCAAAAATTGCGAAAAATTAAAACATTGCTGTACGGATTCAGAATAAACTTTATTGGAAAGGGGACATAATTTACTATATTACGTCAAAAAATTGATTACAATCGGGTTTAATTTACTAGTGACGAAAAATTACCATAGATTCAGATAAAAAAAATAAAAACGGAAAAAATTGCAAAAAAATTAAAAATAGCAGAGGACAAAATTTAGTACAGTGAGCTAAAACACTGTAGCCGAAAATCTCTCACGAATGTTAAAAAATCGGCGCGAAACACGAAAAAACGCTAAAACTCGCATTGAAAATAGAGGAAACCAAATGTGCAAATTAGGCTAAATGTTTTAGACCGAATTCTTCTTACGAATGTAAAAAAATTGCCACGGAACGCAAAATATTGCTAAAAATGGCATTGAAAATTGTAAAAATTTCAAAAACCGCTGAGCAGAAAATGTACTATATTATAGAGTTAAAAGTTTGAAACCAAAAAAAGTTTGCATTTTCAAATTGATTATTTTACCACTAAATCTCATGATTTCTAAATCAAAATTTTATAGAAACAACAGTTAAAAGGTTAGTTTAAGATATTAAAATTTTAGAGTATTAGTGCAAAAATCAGTTTACGGCAGAAGTTTAAATAAGATGAGTATGCGCAATGGGAGCCGTAAGTGAGTTCCAGAAAAAATATTTTTTGAAAGGATTAATATTGGTATTTCTCTTAACTAAATATGTGGTTTATAAGTAAACGTATACTTAAAAAACGGGTAAGTTTTTTTTTTTGTATTTTGTGTTTCGAAACCGATGCAAATTTTTAAAATATGCAGAAAAACTAAAGCCGCAGATGTGACTTTTCGGAAAATATTTTTTTTGAAAAGGTTAATATTAATGTTTTTCATACGGATTACACCGTTCGAAAGAAAAATAAATATATATATATATTCATATATATTCATACTCATATTTTGATCCGAAGTGCGGAAACAGATGTTTAAACATTGCAAGAAAAATGCAAAAGCACCCGAAACGCATCGTCCAAAAAATAATTTTTTTGAAAGGGTTGATATTCATAGTTTTTAAAACGGATTATCGTGTCGTAGAGAAGAAGGTACCTGCTTTAAGCGGGTTTTTTTCTCTTATTTCGAACGGTCGAGTGGATGCGGAAAGTGAAAGATGAGAGACGCGAAAAACGGCGAATTTGAAAAAAAAGAATTTGATTTAAAGGGTTAATATTAATATGCTTTAAACGTATTGCACCGTTATATAGATAAAAGTACGATGATATGGCGTATATTTTTTGCTTTTTCGTATCTCCATTTGACAAGAGCAGCAAAAGACTGAAAAAAAGTACGGTTAATCGTTTACTTCCCTGCTTTGAAAACTGTGCAACGGGATTTCGGCCACCTCATTGTGACTTTTTGAGCCATTTTACGATGTTTATCAAAGTTATTAGTTAATATATATCAATTAATCAACAAAAAATGAGAAATCTTAGCCGCGGGTGCATTAGGACCTGCTTTGGACTATCCTCACCCAAGTTTTCAGACCTCTACGTGTAATAGATTTTACTGTAGCCATCACGGACACACAAACATCTTTTTTTTTATTAATATAAATTATTTCTGAATGGATTGAATTAACTGAGTTCAAAAGGAAGCACTATGATATAATAAATTATAAAGTACAACCTACATCAGCGTTCAATGCATTTTTTTTCTTCATTCTATTTTTGTTAAGTAATCAATTGTTTAAAACTTGTTTTAACACCAATTAATAATTTTTTACTTATTATATCAATCGTAAATGTAATCAGAAATATTCTTACATACTACATTTTCCAAAATAGGCTCAGTAATGTCAAAATAGTAATAGGCTTTGAAAATTGGAAAATTCACGCTAACCAGTGTGAAATGCATAACTTTTTCTTTATTACAATTTCAATTAAATTATTTTTTCTATGAGGTGTCGGATGTAATTTATGTTTTACATTATACACAGTAAAAATCTGCTAAGACAAACTCCCAAGGAATGGGTAACGTTTTTGTTTTAGATAGGTTTTAGTATTAGCAGTTATACCGCTACTAATTTGTTTGGTATTAATTTACTCGGAATCACATTTTTTTTTTTTCGTTTAAGAATTTGATTATAAAAAATTATGCTATAGACAGCTTACGTTATAAACGATTCCTTTATAGACAGTTCTTTTTCGCAAGTTTTACTGCATTTAGCTTGCGAGAGATATAGATTGTTAAAAGATCTTAGGTCACAAAAAATATTTCCGAGGCCCCCCCCCCCTGACATTTTTTGCTGGTTACGGCCCTGGGTGGGGGGCTAAGTTAACGCTAGCCCCCACTCTTCCGAATATCGAAATTTCAAATATGCCAAAATTTAGCTCTCAATTAGCTCTATTTTTTTGCTCTCTACTATTAGAATTTGCTCTGCATTCGGTATCGAGATATTTCAATTACAAGAAGCGGGGGGGGGGAATCCCCCCCCCACATTCAAATATCGAAGTTTCAAATATGCCAAAATGTAGCTCGCAATTAGCTCTAATTAGCTCTCTAATATTAGAATTTACTCTGGATATGGTACCGCGATATTCCAATTAGAATGGTGGGCGGGGGAGGGGGAGGGTGCTAAGATAACGCTAGCCCCCTCCCACTTCCGAATATCAAAATTTCAAGTATGGCAAAATTTAGCTCTCAATTAGCTCTAATTTGCTCTCTAATATTAGAATTTGCTCTGGTTATGGTGCCGCGATATTCCAATTAGAATGGTGGTAGGGGGGGGGTAAGTTAACGCTACCCCCCCCCCCTCCGAAAATCAAAATTTCAAATATGCCAAAATTTAGTTTTTAATTAGCTCTAATTTGCTTTGAATTAAGTATCGAGATATTTCAATTACAAGAAGGGGGGCAGCCCCCCACCCACATTCGAATATCGAAGTTTCAAATATGCTAAAATTTAGCTCTCAATTAGCTCTCTAATATTAGAATTTGCTCTTGTTATGATATCGAGATGTTTCAGTTACAAGAAGCCCCCCCCCCCACCCCACTTTCGACTGTCGAAATTTCAAATAAGCCAAATTATAGCTCTCAATTAGCTCTAATTTGCTTTCTAATATTAGAATTTGCTCTGATGGTACCGCGATATTCCAATTAGAATGGTGGAGGGACTATGTTAACGCTATCCCCCCCCCCCGACTTCCGAATATCGAAATTTCAAATATGCCAAAATTTAGCTCTCAATTAGCTGTGAGGGTCCAGCCCTCCCTCACATTCGATTATCGAAGTTTCAAATATGCTAAAATTTAGCTCTCAATTAGCTCTCTAATATTAGAATTTGCTCTTGTTATGATATCGAGATGTTTCAGTTACAAGAAGCCCCCCCCCCCCACCCCACTTTCGACTGTCGAAATTTCAAATACGCCAAATTATAGCTCTCAATTAGCTCTAATTTGCTTTCTAATATTAGAATTTGCTCTGATGGTACCGCGATATTCCAATTAGAATGGTGGAGGGACTAAGTTAACGCTATCCCCCCCCCCCCCCGACTTCCGAATATCGAAATTTCAAATATGCCAAAATTTAGCTCTCAATTAGCTGTGGGGGTCCAGCCCTCCCTCACATTCGATTATCGAAGTTTCAAATATGCCAAAATTTAGCTCTCAATTAGCTCTAATTTGCTCTCTAAAAGCCGTAGCGTAGCGTGACTGAATTTTTTTTTTTTTTTTTTTTTTTTTGGGGGGGGGGCACAAATGTTTATTAAACACATACATGCGCGCACACACACATTCCCATATACATATACAATGGTATCTTGGTTAAAAACGGCGTTGCAGGAATTTTTCACATTGGGTAAAAGGAATTCAGTTGCGATCTTCTAGCCCCCTAGACCTAAAAGTTTATTTTTCTTAAACATTTTGGTCGTACAGCAATTTTTGAATTTTTGGCGAAATGTTTATGTGATTTTTAGCGTTTTTTCGCGTTTTACGACAATTTCTTAACATTTGTGTTAGGACACAAGTTTCAATCTTTTAACACAATATAGTAAAATTTGTCCTCTGCCTTTTTTTAATTTTTCGCGAAATTTTTGTGTGATTTTTAGCGTTTTTATCTTTCCGAAGCGATTACATATTATTAAATATTAACTTTAAAACAGTTCATTCAAGAAGGCTTTTATTTTGAAAAAAAAAAATCACAACCATTGCATCTTAAAAATGCTGAGGTATAGTAGAAGATTAAGTGCTGTCAATAAAAAAAATAATAAGCAAGAGAGAGGAACATATTTAATAACTAAATGAAGGAAATATTAATTATTTTTTATAATCTTAGTGATGTGTGGTTGCATTCCATTGATAAATAACTCCAACGACACAGCTTGGAAAAGCAGGATATTTATGACTTGATTAAATTATAATTAAAGTTACAACAAATGAAATGAAATATACATTGCGGGGGAAACAGAACTCTCGCTTGATAAACACAACTACATTTTCTAAAATCTACAGACGGAATGAGAAGAAAAGAAAAAGTACATGTAGATATTAACCGCAGACCATCGGAAAGAAACAGCTGACACATTGAAATTGTCCGCAGCTATAATAAAGTGATAGTTCAAACTTTTGTTTAATGAATGTTCATATCAGGGTTTGTACTGCACAACACAATTTTTGCTACCAAATTCATTACTTCAAAGAAAAGGAGTTTATCTATACTGATCTGACATCTGATTAAGTAAAAAAAAAAAAATGAAGAAATATAAAATAAAAAGTAAAGTAGTTATTTCATTTCCATTTTGGGTCAATACAAGACAGGTCTTAATAGACTGTATCAACATATTTTTGAAATTGATGTTCAGAAAGATGGAAGGGCACGTCCCCCCCCCCTCCCGAGGCTACGCCTATGCTATATTAGAATTTGCTCTCTGCTTCTGGTATCGAGATATTTCAGTTACAAGGAGAAGCCTAGTGTTAACTTAGTACCCCCCCCCCCCCCCTCTTCACTTTCAAATATCGCAATGGCCAAAATCCACGTTTTTAAAAAATTAACTTTAAAAATCAAATTTCTACTTGATCATTTAAAAAGAGTTCAAATTCATTTGCATACTATTTCTCTACGAAAGCGAATTTTTGCATGGGGTTCTTAAGTTTCGTAAATACTTTTAGCACACCTAACAATTACATTCATGCTAGAGATTTATGCATTCATACATTCGATGCCTTTTTTTGGAACCCAAACCCAACGACTCTAAAAACCCGAGCCCGAGAATAAGCAGCAGAAAATCATTACTAACATTTTAAAATTGTTTAAAGATTTATTTTTTTTATTTAAATATATCTCGTTACATAGAAATAAATATTAATCCTAAATACTTTTTTACGTTTCGTAATTTTTCATGTCCCTGAAAATTTGTTTAAAATAAGAAATTTATTATTTACTCCCAACCACTGGTAGAAATCAACATTCTTATATTATTATTTTTAATATAATTGTACAATTATGGCAAAAAGACGTGAATTCTGTTTCCCAGTAGTTTTAGAAAATGACTTCAAACAGAAAGGACGATAAACAAAGGATATCCCACTGTTTTAGGTAGATTTCGTAAAAAATACTACCTATTACATTCTTAGTTGGAAATTTTGAAAATTTTTTGCAGATCTACGACAACCATGACTACCAGAACCCAAAACCACCTCCAGTTCAAAAGTTTATATCTATATATCTATCTATGTCACTTTTTTATGGACACGATAACTGGAAATATTCTGCATAAATCTTTTCCAAACTCATACATAAAATCAAGGGGCATAAAATCTCGGTCAAGCTCGTTAATGTGCAAAATCGAACCAAGGGGGGGGGGGGGGGAATTGGGGGCGTTTTGTGAAAACAAAAAAAAACCCATAATTTTTTAATTATTATACGTATCGAATCCGTTTAAAGTTATTATTATAATAATAACTTTAAACGGATTCACTTCTAGGAAAAGGGCCGAAAATTTATGTATGATAGATTTTTGATATAATTAAAAATGGCCCCAAGGGGGGGAAGGGGGGTTTAGAAGAAAAAAATCATAGTTTCGTCAATTCACAAGATATTAAACCCGCGTAAATTTATTATTAATCCTCTTAATTATTATCTAAAACTTTTATATTGGCAAGTTTTTTATAGGACCAACCGTTACAGCAAAAAAAAAAAAAAAAAAAAAAAAAAAAAAAAAAATCCTTGCCGGCTCTTTCTGCAAACAAGTTATTTTTCGAAGTAAGCGGTTCCAACTCCCGCATTTTTTCGAAACTGATACATAAAATTAAGGGGCGTAAAATCTCGGTCAAGTTTGTTAATGGGCAAAATCGAACCAGCGGGGGGGATGGGGGCTTTTTGTGAAAACAGAAAAAGCTCCATAATTTTTTAACTATGATACGTATCGAATCCGTTTGAAGTTACTATTATTTTTAAGAGAAGGGCCGAAAATTTATGCATGACAGATTTTTGAAATAATAAAAAATTGCCTTAAGGGCATGTGGAGGAGGGGGGGGGGGTAGAAGAAAAAAATTCATAACTTCGTCAAATCCTAAGATTTCAAATCTACTTAAATTTATTATAAATCCTCTTAATATTATCTAAAACTTTTATATTGGCAAGTTTTTTATAGGACCAACTCTTATAGCAAAAATAAATAAATAAATAAATAAATAAATAAAAATAAAAAAAATCCCTGCTGGTTCCGCCTGCAAACAAGTTAGGTTTCGAAGTAGGCGGTTCCAACTGCCGCATCACCGCAAAAAGGTCATTTCTTTCGCAATTCCCGACAAACAGGCGCCCCACGGTCTGCGTCTTCGAAATCTACCTGTGCCTGTAGGCCGAGCCGTCAGGGTTTTTTTTTATGTTATTAACACTGACCATGCACAGGCTTCAAAATCAGGTAGAATATTTGTACTTTTGTTCTATCAATAACAACTCAATTCTATTTCAAACATTTTTTTAAATGAATTTAAAACACTTTAAGAAACTTAGAGTATGTTCTTGTTTCTCAAATAGCAAGTTTTTTTTTTTTCCGCTCTTTTCAATTTGTGAAAAAATAAATTAAAATATTTTATCTTGAACCCTACCGAGCCCGAAAACTGGCATAACATTTATAGACCTAATCCGTTTCGCGCCCAAACTCGGATTCGAACTGATCCAATTTCATATTTAATGCATGCTTAATAAAAGAAGAAAAAGTACAAGTTTTCAACGTTTTGTAAAATGGTAAATGAATCACTTATTCATACATGTATGTGTATGTTTGAAAAATTTTCTATTGTTTTTTGAGTATTTTGTACGGTTGTTTTATTTTTTTCCTTGTTTGTTATTAAATCAGTTTGACAACCTCCTACAGTTGTCTCTAGAAGTTTAACAGCTTTTGGAATGCAGTAAAATCGAGTAAAACTGTTAAATCACAACTTGTAGCAGGGTAATCACCTGTAATCGAAGTGTAATCAACTGTAATTACGTATTTCTGAGTGTAATCAACCTGTAATCTATGTGTAATCAGGTATAATTACATGTCATCACAGTAATCAGCTGTAATCATTGCGATTTCGTAATATCGTACACAATTTTTCTATTGAGAGCCCCCTTGGCTTCTTGACACTTTTTATCCCAAATCCATGGAACACCTTATTTATTCAAGTTGTGTATTAGATGTGCTAAAGTAGCAAGTTTGTTTGAGAATCTAGAATAAAAGTTAACTAATTCCATAAAAGACTGAATTTCTTGAACATTCTTAGGAATTTTAGCATTCTTAATTGCAGCAATCTTTTCATCTGTTTAGATAATCCTTGTGCATTTATCTTATATCCCAAAAATTCAATTTCATTCTGGAAAAATTTGCATTTATCTTTATTTATTCTCAATCCATGTTGACGACATCTATCGAAAAATTTCCGTAATCTTGACAAATGTGTCTGGAAATCTCTTGCTGCGATCCGTGCATCATCATAAAATACTTCTACACCTTCTAAATCATGCAATACACTTTCTATATATTTCTGCCAGATAGCAGGTGCTAGTTAATCCCAAACATTAGTCTTGTGCATTCATAAAGGCTCTTATGTGTATTAATCGTTAATAGTTTTTGACTGTCAGGGTGAATCTTCATTTGTAAATAAGCTTTGAGTAAAGTCAATCTTTGAAAATATCTTACCAGCATTCAGTGAATCGAAAATTTCTTCTGTTTTCGGAAGAAGGATGTCTTTGAATTTTTAAATTTTTGTTAAGAGTGACAGAATAATCAGCACATAATCAAATTTTCCCATTTGCTTTAACTACTGGTACTATTGGAGTCGCCCAATCTGAAATATTAGATTTTTTTATAACTCCTTCTTTTTCAAGTCGCTATAATTCCTTTTCAATACGCTTTTTCATTGCAAACGGTCTTGGTCTGCAAAAAACTGAAACGGCATCCGGTTTTAACTCAAGACTACATTCATAATTTTTTATTTCGCCCAATTTTTCATCAAATATGTCTGCGTATTCTTCTAACAGTTTTGTAAGATTTCCCTGTTTTACAACTGTCAGAGCTTTAATCCTTACCCAATCTAAATTGGTTTTATACAGCCATTCTCGACCCAAGATAGTGTTTAAGTCTTCTTTAACAATATATAAATTTAAGTACTCTGTTTGATTCTTATATTTTACATTAACTGTTGAGTAACCCAGCAGTTTAAGGGTTTCACCATTATAAATCTTAAATGTCAAGTCTGTAGGACAGATTTTTTTCCCCTCGAAATCTCTTTAAATTTCTTTAAACTCATTACTGATACTGTACCGCCTGTATCGACTTCCATTTCAAAAGATTTACCTTCAATTTTAATAGTTACTATTATGGGTGGTCTTTTCGGAAATTTTTCTTTCATTCAAATGTTCTCAACTTCAAAAGAACTTCTGAATCATTTACATAAAACTGTTTTTGCTTCACCATTTTGTTTGGTTTAGCCTCCTTAGAATAATAACAAGCTCGTTCAATATGGCCAATACACTGACAAACTCTACATTTATTTGCTTTAAACTTTATGATTTGATCTATTAAATCTAGAACAGTATACCATGTTATTTTTCTTTTGTGTGCTCTTAGGTTGTGGTTTTATTTTTTTCACCAAATACACCAACGGCTTTAATTTCTTGTGGCTTACTCATATCATTAACTCCTTTAGTTGCTCGTTCCATTGCTAAAGCGATCTTAACATTTTTATTGAGATCAATATTGTCTTCTTCAAATAGCCGATCTAGGATTGCTCTATCTCGTAAACCACTAACGAAAACATCTCTCAACATAGTATTCAACATAAGTTGAGTGTATTTGCAAGGAATTTCTAAAGAGCGAAGTTCTGAAAGATAAGAACTAACGCTTTCCCCTTCATGTTGTTTCCGGTTTAAAAACATGTGTCTTCTATGTATTATTAATGGTTTTGGATTCAAATGTTCTTGCAAAATTTGTCTAAGCGCTTCATATTCCTGATCACTGGGATTTTGTGGAGCAAGAAGATTTTTTAACACATATAGCTTTGCTGAAAAAAATTGATATTAGTGTTTTCGCATGTTTTTCCTTAGGTACATTTTGTATATCTAAAAAGGCTTCAAACCTATCCATGAAAGTATCAAAACTTTCTAATGATTCATCATATTTCTCAGATTGTACTCCAGAAACCTTATTATTCCTTAGGGTGCTATCCTCCTTTAACGCATCCATTAGTGCTTTATTTTGTTTAATTAATTCTTGAATTAATTGTTCCGTTTTAATAGAATAATAAGCTATTCTTACCTTACTCTAATCTTCCAAAATAGAAGTAGTATTCCAAAGTAGCAATATTACTAAACTAGATGAATCAAAGTTATCCTCGTCGTCAGTCTAAAACTCGGCAATTACTTTGCCAAAACATAGCAGATAAAAGTTGGCTATTCGCACGTTGCCATTTAAGTACAATTGTTCATTTTAATATACGACAAATAAGAAGGAAGATATTGTTTTAATTTTCATAATGTGACTATATATGGTTGAATTTCATCTCCGTAGCTAGATTTGGGGGTGGTGGTGGTGGGGGGGGGGGTATAAAAGCAAGCCCCTCTACTACAGGGTTGAAAGGTTGAAAAGAAATCATTCCTACACTTTTATTTTATTTTATTTTTTTTAATAAAGAAAAAGGCATTGTAACTTAAAATTTATAAGATTGCTTCCTGCCTCAATGAGAAATTCTGGCTATGATTTTATTGAATTTTAGAATGTTGTAACCAATTTTTTTGTTCTGCATTGAGAGGTGGTATGTATTTTCCTTTAATAGAAACTTATGCAGAGAACATTGTTTTGCATAAATAAAATGATTGTGAAATGCAGAAGAATAAATTCAGCTTTAGCTGATAAGATTTGAAACTCGTCTGTTAGCATACACCAAAAATCTGGGACTCTATTTGTGATTAGCTTCAAACTTTGTTTTTATATCGGAACTTGATGTCAAATCAAGCAGGCTTTTTCAGGTTGCTGTGGTATCACAGAGGCAGAACGTGCCTTTACAATCCAAACTCTTCTGTAATGTTTTAGAATCTCTTTGGAAAATAAGAGATTCTAAATATCAAGACAACATAGCAGGTGGTCTTCAAACTCATTTAGGATATCTGCTCTGTAGGAATGTCTTACAGTTCTGTTAATTCTTTTGTCTTACATTTTATTTGGCATTGAAAGACTATAATGGGTTATATAATGAATACAGACTATCCAGTCTTTTATATTTAAATGACTTTACTCCATTTTTGTTAAATCCTTGCATTTTATCATTAACATTTTTAAAAAATCTTGAAATGACAGACATATAAATCATTTTTAGGGTTCCGTACTTAAAAAGTAAAATCGTAACCGTTATAATAATGAATTAAAAAATAAGATCATTCCTGTGTCTGTCTGTCAGAGCCCTTTTCTCATAAACTATGAGATGTGGAAAGTTATAAAGTCTTTTTACCCACATATGTTCAGATTATTAGCCATTCACAAATATGTTTAAGAAAAATTTAGGAGGCTAATTTAGTTACTTAAAAAAAAAAAGTTTTATTTTTGTATATTGTGGGGTATCATGTGAAAGATCTCGTCATATCGAACTCAAAAATATATTTGTTTTAATTTTAGTTAGTATATTTTCAGAGATATCGTGAAAAATGTACTGCAAAAGTATGTCCCTCAACCCCCCCCCCCTCCTTTATTTCTGAATCTACTGAAACTAAAACTATCAAAAAATTAGGGGTTGTAGGAGTTTATTTAAACCTTGCAGGAAAACTATAGCGATTTCCCTAGGTAACATAGTTTTTAGAAACATGCATTTTTCTGTTACACACAAACTTTACTTTTCAGCCGGTCTGCGGGGGAGTTGACAGCCACACGAGGTATCTATCAACACAGAATCATCCAAGGCTATTTGATAACGATTTTCAAAAAAATTGTCAGTAATTAGCCAGGATATTAAGTTACTTGAAGAAAAATAACTTTTTTATATATCATGTAGGGTATTGTTCAAAAGATCTCGTAATATTGAACTAAATATATATATATATATATATATATATATATATATATTTTAATTTTAGGTATTATATTTTCAGAGATATCATCGAAAGTATACTGGAAAAATATTTTCCCCCCTCCTCCCCCTTCCCCCCTTTCCTTTTTCCGAATCTATTGAAAATAAAATTATGAAAAAATTAGGGGTAGTAGAAAAGTTTGTTAATTAATAAATTTAATGTACGGAAGGAACACTTTCAGTACAAGTTATACTTGTACTTGACCTTCATTTTTTTCCCCTCTTAAATATCAGCAAAACTTTGTCAATTTCATTAGTTAGTGATCGTCATTCGACTTCTCTGCCAAAGTGAAGTCATTTTCATTCAGAGAGATTCTACTACTTTCCCCAATTCAAAGAGGCGCATTAAACTTTTACTGCAGAATATCGCCTTTACCTATGTGTGAAGAAGTAAGAACTGATACAGACTCCCTATGCCATCATACAAAGTTTGAAACAGGCTATAATTTTTGAGTAGTGATTTTATAAAATTTATTATTGTCATATAATTTCATATAATTTAACTGTTCAAAACTTCTGTTATATCATGTGGCCTTTTTATTGCACTGCAAGAGCTTGGCAGTGAAATATGCAATGGCTTCTATTGCACCCCTTGCTACTTTCTTCTATCTTTACAAGAAGAAAGTGTTGGATTCATGAAAATTTTCGTCTTCTGGTTTTCGACGGATTTATACATTTTAGAAGGTCCTTAACACGATTTGACTGTTTTTAGAAAATGTCTAAGTGTGAATCTCTGACTCTGTCTGTCTGTCTGAATGTGACAAAAATTTTGAGGGCGCCCTATCTCAAGAACTAATGCACGAAATTTAATAAAACTTTATGTTCAGTTAGTTCAAATAAATTGGTGCTGATTAGTTTTTTGTGAAAATCGGCCAATAGGTGGTGCTGCTATGCTGCACTTTTCGCGATTTCTTCACTAGCTCTATCTCAAGAACTAATGAACTTATTTTCATCAAACTTCAGATTCAGTTAGACCTTAACATAAATAGATGCTGATTATGTTTTGGTGTAGATATCCCGAAAGGTGGTGCTTCTATACCACTTTTTTCAGGATTTTTACGATAGCTATACCTCAAGAACTCATGCACGGAATTTCATCAAACTTCAGATTCTGTTAGACCTTGACATAAATAGATGCTGCGTACGTTTTAGTGTAAATAGCCCAACAGGTGGCGCTGCTATGCTACTTTTTTCATTATTATCACGAAAACTATATCTCAAGAACTAATGTACGGATTCTCATCAAACTTCAGATTCAGTTAGACATTGACATAAGGTGTTGTTTAGGTTTTGGTCTAAATCTCCCAACAGGTGGTGCTGCTATGCCACGCTTTGAAGGATTTACACGATTTTAGCAATAGTCATATCTCAAGAATTAATGCACGGAATTTAATTAAACTTTAGATTTAGTTAGACCTTGATATAAATTGGTGCTGATTCTTTTTAGTGTATGTGAAACCTGTGTGAGATAGATAGAAGAAAGTTTTGGTATTGGCACATCCGACTAGGTTTTTCCTTTTGTTTTTGCAGTAGCACCAGGCATCTTACAACCCATTACATTTGCTTTATCTGTATGCACATTGACACAGTTATCCCATAGGATGTTACTGTGTGTGAAAAATTTGCATAATAATGTAAAAATTCCAGAGCCTTTTGCTGTAATCTTTAAGGGTTTGCCGAGAAACCGGTTCCCTTGAAAAGAGTCTATGTATGAATAGTGCACAAATACCATTATTATTGCTAATCCCAACTACATTGGTTGATTCATTGATTTAAAGAGATTTATACATGAAATTAAAGTAACTCATTAATTTGTCAGTCCTCTATATTTTTGTCAGATTCTGTCTTTGGCAGTGTAACTTCTTGCAGCTTTTTCATTCAACATTGTCTTTTGTACAAGGTTTGGTAAAAAAAAAAAAAATTAACATTGTTAATAAATAAGGGCTTTGACAGCTTGAAAAATCCTGTAACTTACAAAGATCCTACCATATTCGCTTCCAACTGTTTTTTTTTATTATTTAACAGTTATACTCTACTTTTCTCAGCTTTAAGGCCAGTATTCTTGCTTCTAACAATAATTTGGTTTATTCTTGCATTCTGAATGCACTCTTTTTGAATAACTATGCATTTTTTTAAAACAAACTACGCAGTGAAATTCACTATCAGTGTCTCAGGGAATAAAATAAGCTGAATGAGGATTATATTTTCCTTTAAAAGTTTGTTAAACTGTGATAAAATCTGCAGGGAAAAAAAAAATATATATATATATATATATCTTTTCCACAGAGCAAGATTTGAGAAATTTTGTTTTGAAGCATTAAATGTTTTTCTCCTCTCTCTCTCTCTCTCCTCTTTTTAACTGCTTACTATTGTTATCTCTGTGGATAGTGCATACTAGTTTTGATGGGAAAAAGAGCTTCTCAATCTACACTGTACAGTTATTCTTAAAATAAAATCTGCTATAAACAAAATATTGAAAGCCACACTTTCATTACTGGGTTCCTCAGTGATTGTGAAGAAGCTTTGTTACTCTTTGCACAAGGATTTTTAAAAGATGTTGGGAAAGTGTGGGTGTCAGAGATAGGAGAGGGGGTGAGTGGCAAGATGCACCCATGAGGTGAATTAAAATGCATGCATAATAGTAAAAAGGTTGGGAACTCCTAACATACTGGTATTTATAGTCTCTAAAATTCAGATAATTTGGTTTTCGTCTTGCACTTCTTCTCTTATATAAAGTTCCTGCATAGTTGTGTTTCACTTAAAATTTTATGAGTAAGCCTGACTCGCTAATCATAAAATTTGAGACTCAATAAATTAGAAAATGTGAGTTAGTTATGAATAGTCACAAGTTATTTAAAAAATTATATTTATTAGAATATTAACGTTTTAGTGGCTGTTCTAATATTAGATTTGCACTAGCAACTACCACAAATGATCTTATATTATTAAATGAGCAATTCTTGTACATTTATTTATAGATTGGGTTCTCAAAATAATAGATGGGTTGTTTTGGGGTGTAGAAATTAATTTGTCAGGATGTCATATCACTTTCATGCTATATCTGCTTTTTGCACAGGTATATAAATCATTATAGAAAGCATAAAAAGTGTGCAAGAACTGCCAAAAATTGAAATGAAATATTAAAATATTCCAAATAGTTGGTATGCGAAGTGTAACAATTTATTATCTTATACACATTTAGAGAAAATATAGTTCCAGAGGCAAGGTGGGCATCAAACAAAAATGTTGTTAGCAATAATATTGTTTTAACTGTGTGAGACTTAGATAATGATATTAAGTATGCCAATTGGCTCTGAACGTGATTCTGAAAGCCCATGTGATTCTTCTGATTGCCCACAAAAAAATAATAATAATAATAACTGCAGTTAGAGTTTTCCCCATTTGTCTGGAGTGAAGCTCGATCGACCAGGTGAAAGCACCAAGTTCTAATGAAATCTGAAATATTATTTTAGTTAACTTTTCCTCTAAGTAATGTTTTGTTTATAAACTTCTCCATAGAAGTTTTATTTCTTTAAGAGGCTCACTTAATTGGTATAGAATATCAATGCTATCTCTTGTTGTATGAACAATCAGTTGAAACACTAATAAAACCACTAACATCGCTTTGAAATAACACTGTTCAAGGGTTAAAAAATAATAATGATGATAATAATTATGCTATGAAATTAATACATTCATAGACTATGCTACAAAACAATAAAAATGTGAAAAATGAATTATTTGCATACCATCAGTTAAAAAATAAATGAAGTCTATCATGAAAAAGTTATTTTGTTGACATTTTTCTCTTACATTTTGTATGTTTCCCATATAAGCAGTAATCTGCATATTTTCATTCTATTTGCTGCTGTATCTTTCACTGTGTTCATCAGAAAAAGCTCCCAATTATCCAGAAAAAAAGCCCAACTGAGAATGTGGGAAGTACAAATTTAGAGACATATTGCATCCCGATGCCTTAACCCGTTGGGGACGAGTGACATGTATACGTGCCGCAATAAGATGCTCAGAATCCTCAATTATTCGCACCAGTTATTTTTTTACTGTAAGCTTTGCCTCATTAAATCATAGCATTTCTGCGATTCAATTAGGTGAAAATTTCTGTTTTGAAAAGCCGGTGGTAAAAGATTAAAAATTCTGTAAATGACGCTCGTTGCGAAGGGGTTAAATGAGGAGAGTAGATTCTCCAAACAACTCTCTATTTTTTTTTTTTTTTTAATATATGTATAATTTTGAGACTGTTTTCCAAACAATTTTTACATATTTTTTCAAAAGCATCCCATGCTACTTTCTCGACAGCATTCAGTTTATTTTTGAAGCAGGATCTTGAAATAGTTGTTCCATTTGAGGTCCAACAATTTTTTAGGTAGATTTCGTAAGAAATACTACTTATTACATTCTCCCCTAAGTTTGAATTTTTGAAAATTTTTGCAGATCTATGCCGATCATGACTCCCAGAACCCAAAACCACCCTCACAGTTCAAAACTTTATATCTATCTATCTATGTCATTTTTTTATGGACACGATAACTCGAATAATTCTTCACAAATCTCTTCCAAACTGATACATAAAATCAAGGGGCATAAAATCTCGGTCAAGTTCGTTAATGGACAAAACCAAACCAGGGGGGGGGGGTGAAATGGGGGGGGGGCTTTTTGTAAAAACAGAAAAAATCCATAATTTCTTAATTATGATACGTATCAAATCCGTTTAATGTTATTACAACTTCTAGGAAAAAGGCCGAAAATTTATGTATGACAGATTTTTGATATTAAAAATGGCTCCAGGTGGAGGGAGGGGGGGGGGGGGTTAGAAGAAAAATATTCATAACTTCGCCCATTCCCAAGATATCAAATCCGATTAAATTTATTGTAAATCTCTTTAAAATTATCTACAACTTTTATATTGACAAGTTTTTTATAGGACCAACTCTTATGACAAAAAAAATTAAAAACAAAAAAAAATCCCTGCTGGCTCGGCCTACAAGCAGACGTGAAAACAGAAAAAACCCATAACTTCTTAATTTTTATACATATCAAATCCGTTTAAAGTTATTATTACTTCTAGGAAAAAGGGCCAAAAATTTATGTATGACAGATTTTTGATATTAAAAATGGGGGTTGAAATAGGAGTTTCAGATGAAAAAAATTCATAACTTCGTCAATTCCAAAGATATCAAATCCGCTTAAATTTATTATAAATCTTCTTAATATTATATACAACTTTTATATTGACAACTTTTTTATAGGACCAACTTTTACGGTAAAAAAAATTTAAAACAAAAAAATCCCTGCTGGCTCCACCTACAGGCAGAGGTATATTTCGAAGTGGGTGATCCCAACTGCCACATCATGGCAAATAGGTCTTTCTTCTGCAATTCCCAATAAACAGGTGCCCCACGGTCTGCGTCTTTGAAATCTACCTGTGCCTGTAGGCTGAGCCTTTAGGGATTTTTTTTATTTTGGCCTTGCTTTTCATGCCTGAAAATTTGTGTATCGAATATTCCTTCACTGTCTTTATTCATTGCTTTAACAAATTTCTTAATGATGTTTTATGATGAACATTTTATATAAAGAGGAGGTAAATATATTTTTTATATTAAACAATATACTCTACATATCCACCTCAACAGTGACACTAACAAAGAAAAATTAGTATGTGATGGAGCAATTTGATTGCCATGTTTGAACATTGTATTGTTAAACCTGTTGGAAAAAAGTCATTATTTTTAAGGGGAGTATTTTGATGTTAACAAGCGTAATATACAGAATATCAAAGAAAATTTTTAAATTGAAACTAGTCAATTCTTTTTATATAAAGGGTACAGCTGAGATTTTTGAAAGACTTTTCCTTTTCCAACTAAAGCAATTCAGCATTTTTCAATTGGTTTTATTATTGGTGGTAAAGAAAATGGGATTTGGGAAAATTAACATTAACCTTTTAAATACAGTAAAACTTTGATTACTTGTCGGTCATAGAACCATCGCTGTGACAGATAAGAGAATTGTACAGATAATGGAAATGTGTCTGCCTCCCTCCCTCCCTCTCTCTCACACACACACATACATATCCACAATTGGGATGATGAAACACAAAAATTAAATTTTAATGCAGGATTTTTTTATATCATATACATACTAATCAAGATTAGAATTGTAAATTGATTATACTTATATAGCTCCTTAGCTCTCATATTAGTACATTATATAAAGGAACCATTCAGTGCAGTTAGAAAGCATTCAGAAGCTTTCTCCAATATGCTTATAGAATCATTTTCCAGTTGATATTCATCAGTAAAAATCAACATATAATGACAAAATGTTTTATAATCTGTCTGTCATGTTTTATTTCTAGTGACTGAGGAATAAATAGTAAGTGGCAGTTAAATGAGTGATCGATAATAGAAGTTTTACTGTGTTTTCTGAAAGATCATTTTTACTATTTTTGAGGCAGGAACAGGCATCGCCAGGTCAATTTGTTAGCCTTAAGTTAACCAAGTCAATTGTTAACCTAAAATTTGTCAGTCATATTTTGATAGTTTTCTAGGATGTACCTGTAAAATGCGAGTAAATATAAACACTGTTCATGTTCAGTTATTCTCATAATGTTAAACAGCTGCATGCTTGCCAACCTCACATAAAACTGCTTAATTTCACCCAAGTCGAATAATCACATTTTTAATTAAAAAATTTATTTAATTAAATGTATCTACATAGCACATATTTTGTTTTATTTCTTAAGTAAAATTATTTGACTTTAATCAAATTGAACAGTTTTACGCAAGGTTGGCAAGTACGGATTTAAATTTATTTTAATTTAACAGTAAATAATTATAATAGATTTTATAATTATTTACTGTATAGTCATCTTATGTATACCATGTGATTTCTGCATATATTGTAAAAATAAAATATATTTCATGAAAATATATTTTGCTTTATTCATTTATTTGTTTTTATCTCTTTTAGCATCATGAACAAGTATTCAAGTATGTGGATACATTAGAATCTCTGCTGTTCACAAGTGATATTGATCATCATATTTTATCTGTATTTCAGCAATTTTGTGCTTTAAAAGCATAATTTGTGGACTGAAAAAGAAAAAACATTTTATTTGTATACCATCCATCATTTTCATATATAAACATATTTTCACTCAAAATACTTGTTCTATCTCATTGATTTTTATTTTAGGAATGGGGAGGAATTATCAACCATATCAGTTGCATTAAAACTCTTGCAAAATACTGGGTACTAAACTTGCTTAATTTTAAAGGATTGACAACGGATGGCGTAAACTGTAAATAGCAACGGTAAATGTCTGATGTTATGACAGTCAATGACATATGAAAACGCTGTCATTAGGCTTTAAGAATCAGTATATTTGATTTATTTGAAGTGTAAACAACAGATGTGCTTTGTACATTGAAAATGCAATATGCGGGAAGCATTACATTTATATTTCCATTTTAAAAAATCTGCAGCTACAAGTTTCCATTTGCTGACTGAAGCTTATGGGGATTGTGCTCCATCGATTTGGAATTGGATAACAAGAAGCACCCTAGCCATCCGAAAAAGTTTGCAGACTTAGAATTGGAGGTATCGCTGGATGCAGATCAATATTAAACACTTTACGGCCGTCTCGAAATGTTTTAAGTTAATGAAAGTGGTTCAAATGAAAGGAAATTGGGTGTCATACGAATTGAGGCCTAGGGACATCGAAAGACGTTTTTGTACATGTGAGCTGCTGCTTCAAAGGCAAAGAAGGATGGATTTTTGGCATCGTATTCTTACTGGGGATGAAAAATGGATACATAATGCCAAGCACAAAAAAATCATAATGCCATCCTGCCCAACCATTCACATCAATAACAAAGCCAAATATCCATCATTTGAAAGTAACACTCTGTATTTGGTGGGATCAGAAGGAGGTCATCTATTCAGAGCTATTTAAAACTAGTCAAACCATTACTGGGGATCATTACCAAAAACAACTTGTAAAGCAGAACCATGAATTGAAATCAAAACGACCGGAATACGCCAGAAGACACAAGGCGATTTTTCCAGCACAACAACAATCAGCCCAATACCTCAAGTACAGTAAAGGAAACACTAGAGATGCTTGGATGGGATGTGCTACCCTCACCCGCCTTATTCCCAGGCCTTGCTCCTTTGGATTACCACTTGTTTTGATCCATGCAAAATCACCTTTCTTAATAATGCTTTAGTTCCTTTGAAGATGTCCAAAAATGGCTCAATTCATGGATAGTCTCAAAAGACAAGCCATTCTTCCACCGAGGAATCAGTCTTTTACCGGAAAGATGGGAAAAGGTGTAATATGTAATATAATATCGCAGAATTTCGATTTCTAACATTAAGGTTTTCATTATTATTTAAACAAAATTTTCATTCTAAACTCAAAATACATATTTAACATTAGCTGCAAAACTTTTTTTTTTTCCCAATCTTTATCTGAACATTTGGAATACTAGTACTAAATTTTGCAAAGTTTGATGCTAGATAATGATATTTTGAATATAATATTTGTTTAATTGCCAGTCTCCTCCTCCCCATAAAACTGGCCTGTACCTCTCCACTAACACTTGGTTTCTAATAGATTCCCAGGCCTTCAAAATTGGATTACTAACAGATTACAGAGCTTTCAAATTTAGGTATCTAAGGTTCCTGAGCCAACAAAATTTGGATATCTAAGGTAGCCATTGACAGCAAAACTTTTTTTCACAATCTTTATCCGAAAAATTAGACTACTAGTACTAAATTTTGCAAAGTTCGATGCTAGAGAATGAGATTATGAATATAATATATTTTTAATTGCCAGTCTCCTCCTCCCCATAAAACTGGTCCGTACCTCCCCGCTAGACCTGGGCGATATCTCAATTTCAATATTGAGATATATTGTGATATCGAGGGGGGGTTTAGTTCTGTTCGGCTTTATACAAAAGTGAAGCAGGGTGAGCGCTGAAATCGCTAAAATCAAACTGATGGGAAATAGGCAAAATATTTGGTTAAAATTTAGATATATTTAAAAAATATTGTTCTTAGCGATGAATTAAAATTTCGCCTTTTAGGGACCGTAGCTACTAAAACCTCATCTGGCACCAAAAATAGAATTTTTAAATACCACCATATTCCATTATTAGAGTGATTACTATAAATAATGTCTTTTAGAGACCATTACTGGCATAAAAAAGAAATATCTATGAATAGCATAAAATAAGTTTATTACTCGCCAATTTGCACTTTATGCATTTTTAGCTTCTTATGAAATGGAACAAAGGAATGAGACTGGTTATTGCAAAAATTCAAACAAATATTTTCGGTTTGCTAGTTGTAATTATTGGTTAGCTACACCCCTTCCTTCACTAAATTTATAATATAATAAACTTAACAGCATATCATATATTCTAATATGAGCAAATCTTGTGTGTGTGTGTGGTTATATATATATGCAAATTTTATCTTAAAAACGGGCTCTAAAGATTTTGACAAAATTTTGTATTCTACCGTTTTGGGGCACCAGAAAATCATTGAGCTAGGTCACGTGTTCGAGAAAATTCGATTAGTGGGTCATTTTGGGTCAGGGTCAAGCTAATTCTATCTAAAAAACGGTTAAAACAATTTTGACTAAATTTTGTATCTTGCCATTTTCGGGCACGAGAAGACTATTGGGCTGCGTCACATGTTCAAGAACTTTCGATTAGTGGGTCATTTTTGGGTCAACCCGGGTCACGTTAATTTTATCTAAAAAAGGCTCTAACGATTTTGATTAAATTTTGTATCCTACGAGTTTTGGGCATGACAAAATCATTGCGCCAGGTCACATGTCCGAGAAATTCGATTAGTGGGTCATTTTTGAGTCACTGTGGATCAAGCTAATTTTATCTAAAAGACGGCTCAGACTATTTACACTAAATTTTGCATCCTATGGTTTTCGGGCACAAGAAGACTGTTGGGTTAGGTCGTTTGAGAAAATTCAATTAGTGGGTCATTATGGGTCAAGCTAATTTTATCTAAAAAATGCCTCAGTCTATTTACACTAAATTTTGCCTCCTATTGTTTTTGGGCACGAGAAGACTGTTGGGCTAGGTCACATGTTCGAGAAAATTTGATTAATGGGTCATTTTGGTCATGGGTCATGATATCTGAACTCAAAGCTAATTTTGACCGAACATAGCTCTGTCTTCTGTGCTCGTATTACATTAAAACAATCAGCAATTTCTTGTACTGATATATTCAAGATCCCAAATAACCGAAATAAACACTTCAGAGAAACATTATCTATCATGTAAGATATCTAAACAGAATTTATTTTACTTTAGCATTACAGTCAGTGATGAATTCAGAGGTGACACTGAGCCCCACCCCCTAGAATTCCCACATTTTCCATAAATTAATATCCTGAAAGTGCAACCCCCTCCCCTTCTGAATACCATAATACCATGAATGCCAACGAAACACCGGGAGGTGCAAGATATTGAAACAGGTGTGCTACTAGTGCGCATCATGCAATACAGAAATTTAACAAATAAAAATATCAATCTCTCTCTTTTTTTTTTATCTCTTTTTCGTCAGGGAAGATAATTTTTCAACACATAAACACAAAATAAAATAATTAAAAACTTGTGTTGTATGAAAGTTTCAGCAAGGCATATCCCCCTGATGCAAATTTCTTAGTATTTTCTTCTGTTTGTGCATAATTAATCATGCCACTTGGTATTTTTTTTTCCACATCAAAATTTACAGAATTAAATTTCAAAACTCAGGAAGGGGCAATTGTCCTCCCTTCCTGGAGCCCATGATAATGCACCTCCCCCCCCCCCCCCCTTCATGATTACAACTTATAATCATGAAGAAATATATCTTTTCTTGTTTGCTGCACCCTCGCGTAAACTGTTTTTTAATATCTCATTTGTAGGGGAATCGGTTTAAAAATAGGGAAAAAACATTTCAACTCACTTTATTCTATTAAGATTGAACACTGTGTTAAAATTGCATAATATTCATTTCCACTGTTGCAAATAAAATATATAATAATGCGTAATGGTTTTGAAAATTTAAATGCAAAATTACCACCGAACGATGCGGAATTCAACGCATGCGCTAGCAGTTTTAAGTTTGCACCGTTAATACCATAAAAACAATATATCATTCACTATTGTTGGTTGCTGGCAAAAACCATAAATAAGCATCTACGATATTTATTGCCCGTCGCATAAATACCGAAAATATCACCCTTTCCTCTTTTCAAAAACCTTTTCTGCTGCGAGAATTCAAACAGTTAGTATTCATGAATACTGCACCCAAGGAACTGCTGTTTAATATCGCGGTTTAGACTGGGAGAATTCACATTGTTAGTATTCATGAACACTCGAAGACGAGGAAGCAGTGTTTAATATTGCTGCGGGCTCTTCAGCATATAGACGCACAGGAACTTCTATCTTTATTATTATGTATACCAGCAGTTTTCAGTCAGCGGCATGAGTCCTGCAATGCCTATTTCTATGACCCATGAAGTGTTTTGCATGAATTAAATTATTCCGTATTAAAGATTTTTTTCAAAAAATTAATTTTTCGGAAAATTGAAATGAAAATAAAATTTCTTACAACTTCAATAATTCTTTTTTACTATACTACATTTAAATAATATACTTTCCTGTTCATGTGAACTCTGTATTATTTTATCTTACTACAACATTTGTTTTTTGTTACAAAAACTGATTTTTCGCTGCTATAAAAATGAATTTGGCAACTACAAAATTAGTTTTTTTTTTGCTGCTACGAAAAATGCTACATATTTTTTTGAGTGAGTGTGAACTGTGTACCTTATTTCTAGAGATCACCTCCTGTATAGTTATATTTTTTTTCTAATTGCCTATCAATTGAAAAACTATACTAACATTTTATACAAACATTTTTTGCTTTGCCTCTATCTTAAAAAAATGGCTGAGGCATATTAGTTTGAAATTCTAGAATGACTGATTTTTCCATAATCAGTTTCATTTACGAATTTTAGAAAATGTGGTTTCTCACAAATTTACTTTCATCATTGTAACTATTGTCGCTACCCTCATACACTTAAAACTGCAGAGTCATATCAGTTATTGATAGTTGATGGTTGATGAATAACTATCAACAGTATTAATTGTTGACATATTATAAACAGTGTCAAATTCTTGCCAATCTTAGCAATACTTGGCAAAATATCACAAAGTTTGGCTACAAAAATTGTCAATTTGACAATAGCTGACTAATTTTTTGAAATTCCCATTCAAATTTAGTATTGATGAAAACTAACTGCGAATCTTCTATAATCAAGTTCTATATGCATTTTACCTTCGTGTGTTTGAGCAAAATTAGCTGAATTCTTAAAAACAAGGAATAGAGTAACTAGCTTTTCCTAACAGTACATGTTACAAGGACATTTTTAATTTGTATTGTTCTATTGCTTTCGCTTACTAAAATTTCACAATCTAAAGCAGTCATTTCTTATTGTGGTATTTACCTGTTATAGGGGCCATGGCACAATCCAGACTTTAAAAAGTGCCCTTTATTGCCAAAGGAGATAAACAGCTATTACACTTGTTCAAGAAAATTGCTTCGGATTACATGCGTTAGATAAATTATGTATAATGTCGGATAAATTGTATAAATAAATTGCAAAATATAGTTAAATAAATTGTATAAATATTGAAAGAAATTGCTTCTGTGTATGAAACGATAAATAGGTTGCCAGAAAGTATGAGTAAAAAAAAACATGTCCTTCTCTTGCCAAGACTATTTTGTCTATATAGCCAAGGCCCTTTTATAAACAGGGGAGTATCATTATTGTTTCACATTTATGTAAAGTCACTCATTTGACTGAATTTATGTATCATTTGCCAATAATTTTGACTGTCTGAAATTGATTTTTTGAAATCGTGTTTTTTTTTTATTATTAAACTAAATTTTTAAATCATAAAATAAAAGAATAAATAAATTCAGATTAAATTATTTATTAAGTACAATGTGCATATTCTCTCAAATGATTCATATACAGGGTGTTTACTATCAACGGTGTTCAATGGCTATTTCCTAAACCATTAGTCATAGACATTTAGTTCCAATTACAAAAATATTTTAAATGAGGTAAACAATTATTTTAAAAGTTTTTTGGATCATTAAAAACATTTCTTAAAAAGTTACGAAATTAAATTTTTTATACAGTCCCTTGGGTTCTACAAGTGATATTTTATTAAAAAAAATTCTATTACACTAACAAGTCAGACCAAAAAAAAGTCCCATTTGTCTAATACTAAAATTGACTGAGTTATGAAACTTTGAATTCCATGACTTATACCAGTTTCTACATCTAACTAAACACAGATGAGTTGGGCCAAGCTTCGAGGGATCGTACACAAAGTGCTTAAAGTATTAGAAGGAGTTATTTCACGGGTACATTTCTGCATTGCAGCCATTGGAAGTCATTTCGAGAAAGTTTTAAGATAACTTTAATTTTTATTAATTAAGTTTTAGATTAGATTATCTAATAGCATTTTAAAATATGCATCATTTTCTAAACATTTTTATTTTGAGACTGTTGCTTTGCATCATTTCAATTAAAAAAAAAAAATCAGTTTTTTTTCTCTTATGTTTTTAGTATTTTTAGTACAAGTTATACATTTTTCTTTAATATACCAAAATGAAAATAGATTTGAAATTTATATTGTAATGTTAATTTTACACTCAACTATTATTATTATTATTTTGTTATCTGAAGATTATTTATATTCTAGTAAATTTGTGAATGACCCCTATTTCGCGGCAAAAAATATACTTCAACTTTAAACAGCTATTACTCGGTCAGGTTTAATCATAGAATAATGGGACTTTTTTGTCTTACTTCTTAATGTAATGAGATATTTTTACTAAATATAACTTATAAAACCTGGGGAGTGTATAAAAATTTAAATTTCGTAAGTTTTTAAAAAAGGTTTTCATTGACCCAAATCGCTTTTAAAATACTTCTTTACCTCATTTAAATTGTTTTTGTAATTGGAACTATATGTCTGAGACTTACGGTTTAGGAATTAGCCATTGGGCACCATTGAGAGTGGATCCCCTGTATATACAATTTATTCAAACTCAGAAAATCTGCATTAATCCCAATGCACCTTCAAAGTCCACATTATTTTTTGTTCCATAATTCTTTTAAAAAATCACTGCATGCAAGTTTAGCTTGATCCGTTGGCTTCTTGGTGAACTAATGAATGTGTTGCTATTTCATTAACACTTGCTGCTATAACCAGATGCATTTTGTGACTTTCCAAACTTAATCGTGACACTTCATTGTTGCCTCAGTTTTGTATTTAACATAACTTGTAAGGAGTGTGTGGTACATTAAAATTGCATTATACAGTAGATTCCTGTTAATAAAGTGGCTGTCCCAAATATCAGAAGTAAATTTAATGATACGTTTCCATTATGTTCTTTACATTTTCCCCCAGATAACTGAAATCTACTGTATTTGTCTTATTTAGAAGCTAAATGTGGAAAAACAATTGAAAAAAAAAATGAAAAACTGGAGTGACTCCCTTTGATTTTCTAATCATAGTTGTACGTTTTTTTTTTTTTTTTTTTAAATCCTGATGTACGTACCTTAAACTGGAAAAAAAATATTACATTTCCAACTGAACCAAAGGGACTTTTGCATATTAATATTGTTGTTCAAAATATGTTGAGTAAACGGAAGTCTATACCGATTTCGTACTTTGAACCAGAAATTTTAATTATTAAATGGAATCAAGTGGGTAGCACATAGAAACAAGGCAAATTATTATTATATTTTATTAAGTACATTTTCTGGTTTCAGATATGTTTTTTGACTTAGAAAAATACCGGGAAGTTGTTAGCTAAGCTGATTTAATATTCACTGGCCATTTTTGCTACATTTGCATAATCATTTAGTTCACAACTTAAATTAGTTCAAATTCCACTGGTGAAAGTTGTCCTAAAAATTCTAGGGAGGTACAAATTGTCAATAATAATAATAATTAACGAGCAAAAAAAATCACAAAAAAATTTATCCCTATTATTCCCAGCAAAGTTTTAAATTCTGAGACTCTCTTGGTTTCAGGTGCCACTTCATTTGTATTCATATGATTGTTTGATCAAATCGTCTTAATTGCATAACTTAGCAGTCTCGGAAATACTTGGAAGGTGATACTGATATGAAAGTTAATTCTCATGACCGATTGTTTACCATTATACTGGTGCTTTTCAATTTTTTTGTCAAATGGATCAATAAATGACAAAATACCTTCATTATTCAATACATTTTTAAGGATTTTTCCCTAACGCAGTATTCCAGGAGGCAGTATCATAATTTTTGCAACACATTTTAGCGTTGCTGATCTTGGTGTATATTATTGATTAGATAGTACATGTAAAGAAATTGCCAGTCAGCTGGCACAACAGCAGGAACTGCTGGCATGTCAACACATCACACAGTCCCAATGCAAAAAGAAATGAATGGCATCCCAATTATTGATGTCTCCCCAACTTGATGGCAATCTTTCTTAATCAGGATACCATTCATTCCATTTTGCAGCGTGTTATGTGATTTTGGTACGACAACATCCCCGCTGGAGTGCCAGCTGACAGTCAGTTTCACTATCTGTATTTAATCTATCGTATACACAAAAATCAGCTACGCTAAAAGTGGTAAAAAGAATTATGATGCTGCCTATTGGACTACGTGTTAAGAAGAAGAAAATTATCTTTAAAATGTATTGAATAATGATTTTTTTTTATTATCATTTATTGAGACATAAGACTTGTCCGTATGTGAAATATCAAAATGTAATTAAAAAAAATTCAGATTTTACAATAGATACACCATGACTTGAAGTGGCACCCTTAAGCCTCTCTACTTCGTCAAAGTGGAGTCTCGGTCAGAGAGGTCCCCCACCCCCCTACAGCAGAACTGACCAATTGACTGTCTCAAGCTTTCATATTTATCTAATGGTGTTGTGACAAAAAATATTTAAAATTCCTGAAAATAAATCAATAATATTTTGGAAGATCCTTAAATTCAATACCACGATTTAATGTGCAATTAATATAAAACGTACAAAAAAATTTACTAATTCTGCCTGGTTTTGGGTTATTTATATTCCCTTTTGCACTGTTTCCGTAATAAAAATGAAACATTTTTGCTATATTATCCATGACTGCTTATAAAAGTTGTTTAAATTAAAAAAAAAATGTTTTATAGAACTTTTACAGATTAGAAGTTCAATTTATCATCAGATGACCATGCACGTTCATACTAAAACTTTCTTTTAAAATCATCTGCACATGAAACGATGTTTTACAAAATATTATAACTGAATATCATAAAACGTAGATTTCGTTACATTTTTCATTAAATTTCCAAGTTTTTCCATCTCAAAAATGCGAGATTTTTGTCTTAAACTCAAAATAAATACTTGAGACTTAATCACCTGAATAAGACTGTCACATTAGTTCTTATTAACATCATCTTTTATTCTGTGCTTATGAGCGAAGTTCGATGCTAGACAATGTGACTAGTGATATTTTCCCAATTAAAATGTATTTGTAACACTAACTTTTTTGGCAATATATAAACTATACTCTGTCAATATATTTTTTAAAGTAGCTGCTAGTTAGAGCTGATTTCTATTTTTTTGAGAAACTTAAAAATGTAATGAAGAAACTTGATGAATTGGCCAGCTGTGCTTCTTTTTCACGCGCGCGAAGCTAAATATAACATTATAACTTCCCATTAAAAAAAAAAAAACTTTCCCAATTACAATAATTTGTAAATAATTATGAGTATCAATTTCTCATAAAAACAAGTGAACTATGAGAAATTGATTTCTCCCTCTCCCCCCCCCCCCCCCAAAAAAAAAGGATGTCAATACTTCAACACTATTGAACAGATGGGTGAAGCCCGATGGTGGTGGGCTGTACGGATGGAACTGCCAGATTATTACCCGATGACGATGGGCTGTAGAGATGTTTAAGGGAAAGAGCAACCACATAATAACCCGATGACAGTGGGTTATATGAGGTTAGGGAAGAGGAGCCACATTACAACCCGATGGTGGTGGGCTGTACGATGTTAGAGAGAGAAGCCAGATTTCAGAACCGAAGATTTATTTGCGAAGTTTTAAATTGCTAACACTATTTATTTTTTGTTTTGCTTTTTAGTTGTCTTTTGTGTGTTTTTGTTTTATTTTTTATCGTTTTTGTTTTGTTTTTAATTTGTTTTTATTTTGTTTGTGTTTGTTTTTATTTTATTTGTTTTGTTTTTATTTTATTTGTTTTTATTTTATTTTTATTGGATTTTTTTGTTGTTGTTGTTGTTTCTGTTTGTTTTTGATTTTATTTGTTTGTTTTTAATTTCTGTTATCTGTTTTATTGTCACTTTTGTACTATTGTAACTGGGATTAATTTAAATATTAAGGTGCCAAATAGTTAGTTTTATCATGTATTTATATATACTTAAAAAGACTACATGCATACTTAGAAAAAGTAATTTATATATATGAAAATGGCCAAATGAATTAATTTAAAAATGGATACTTCAAAACTCTTTAAAAAAAATTAGTATATACAGAAAGGGCCGCTTAAGTAATGAATCATATATATAAACTAAATCATAATATAATAATATAAATATCAAATAAGAAAAAAGATGCTATGAGGCCGACAAAAACTATTAACCATTCGAAAAACAAATTTAGAAAGATACATGCAAGCCCACTAACCAGCATTCATATGAGACAATATGTGTTACTTATTTTAAAAATATCTAACTTATGCTAAATCATATTTTTTTTTATTTACTTTAACAGTTGATTATGCTATACTGTCTTTATATTTTAACTTTATCCTGTAAAATAAAGTTTTCTTTTCATCCTAAAAATAACTCTTATTTTTAAAAGAAAAAATGGTGTACAAAAGATGTCAAAGTATCACAAAGAGAGAAAAAAAAAAAAAAAAAAAGATCATCGCATTTGGCTATAGAAAATTTTCAACTTAATAATTCTGGCATCCTTATAGCGGAAAAATACCAACTTGACTTCCTAATAACTCACTGCTCTGTAGCTAAGTTTTTTTTTTAAATTAAATATATTACTATCATCAAACAATCTTTATGCAAGCTGTTCTGTTAATAGAGAGAAAAAAGTTGCAAAGTCATTCCTAAAAAACACAGTGTCTTTCAAGCGACTAATGGACTTACATGTATATATTTTTAGAAATTAAAATGATTTCAAATATTTCAAAAATAGACCGAAAATTTAAAAATGCATTAAAACCGATTTTTAAATACAGTTGATAAAAAAATTGCAACCTTTGACATGAGATTATATAGGGATTAATGATTGCAATCTTTAAATTTTACTGTATTAAAACTCGGCCTCGTAGCAACAACAGCAAAAGGCCAGGGCCTTTCGCCACCAACTTACCTTCGACTTCTTCCACCAACTCTGGGATGGTTGGGGAGAAGCCGTACTTACTTCAGATCCTTCTTGAGCTGGTTCATCCTCAGCTGCTTCCTCCTCAGCTTCTTCCTCCTCCTCCGCAGCTACTTCTTCTTGATGGTACTCCAGGTCGATGCCGTCGTAGGCGCTCCACGATGCCGCTCGACCTAAATAGAAATACGGATTAGGGCACCATTCATCAATGCTAACCTCCATACATACCTGATCATACTGGTGAGGAGCGAAGAAGGACTGGAACGAAACAGCGGTTGACACAGCCATGGCAAGATCAATTTCAGCAAACAACTGTGGAGCAAGGAGAGAAATTGATTAGAAATGATATTCAAATTTGATGCTTGTGTATTATTGTATTTATTTTCTCTAATAATGATCATACAAATAATTGATTGTTTTATTGAATACCAGCTTTGTCCCGGCTTCGCACGGGTGGACAATGTGTCGACTACAATGTAGGGTACAGATGAGTAGATAATTTAAAAAAAAATTTCTAAATCTAATAAAAGCGGGAGTGAGACAAAATTGCACTAATTACAAATTTTAAACTTTAAATAAAAGTTTGTAAAAATGTGATTTTGTTTTCTATTTATGTACATAATGAAACTGATAAATTAATTTTAATATAGCAGAACCACTTGGCTTCGCCGAGTTAACCTTGGCCTTCCGGGTAACCTAAGCAAAAATGTAACATCCTAAAAATACGCCGATCACAATAATGCAATCGCGTCCATGAACCGTCAAAATGACAATCAGAAAAAAATCTTATGTTATTTTGACGCAATCATACTAAATCCCTCATCTTTATAAATAACTTTTTTTTAAAATTCCCTTTCAAAAATGTCTTATGCAAAATATCTAATCAAAAATCAGCAATAGTTGTCTTATTCGTCTAATCTTCCATAATCGGGTTCATATCCGATGTTTAACGCCCTTAGTGGGTGAATTTCTAAAATCGCTCAAATACGTGTTTAACTATCTTTTTAGTAGCTTTGTTTTCCTGAATTTCATGCTCCTATGTAAAACTGCCAACGCACCTCATTTGTTACGTTAACGTACAATTTCCAACTTTTTTTTTTTTTACTTAGTTTTTGTATGTAAACATGGAATTTTGTAATCGATTTTTCACTCCCTTTCTGATAGTCTAGAACAGCCCTACTCAACCTTTTTTTCTCGCGGGCCGCAAACATATGTTTGAGACGCTAGGCGGGCCGCAACACACTTATATAACAATGTAAAAAATAGGTTATTAAAATAAGTGCAATAACAAAAGTAGTATAAAAAATCAATGTAATGATGTTAGTGTAATCAGTAGGATTCGACGTTTGTCAGCGAAGATATGTTATAAAAAAATTAACACCACTATTTACATGTAGTTTGTTCCTGATTTGTTTTGAAAATAGTGTAGAAATATGCCTCAAATATTATTGTTTGTAAATAGTGGTGTAAAACTTTTTACTGCCAATTTTTTCGCGTAATAAACGTTTGATCCTGATAAGCATTATTAGCTATATGGTAAATATAAAACGTAATATAATAACATTGCAGTATTTCCACGTTCTACGTTTAAAAAAATTAGAAGGTTTTCTTTAATAAATCAGTCTTTTGCTCAATACAAAATGTTTTTACTGTTTTTTTTATAATGTTGTTTAATATAGCGCAAATTTAATTAATTTGGAATAATGTTTGATCGGTGAAAGATAAAAAAATGTGTGCACCACTGTAAAGAACTTTTAACTAAGGGAATGGCATTTACGATGTTTTAACATAATTATAAATAACGGGACAGATTTTGTCTTATCGTGAAAATATATGAAAGAAAAGTGAAAATCTTAACGTTTCATGCACATCTCAATTTTATATATAGAAATTAATGATTATGTGTCTCGGGCCGCATATAAAAGGTCACCGGGCCACATGCGGCCCGCGGGCTGCAGGTTGAGTCTGGCTGGTTATTATGGTTAACCATAAAAATTATGTGCAAAGATGTATTTCCGATGACAATGAAACATTTTTATTTTTTTTCTCCTTAGAACTTAATTATAAATTATTAATTTATTTTTGAGGCATTTTTCCATCAGCCCGCCACAGATGATCAATCGCCAAATACTCTTTAGGGTTCAATTGTATATGGAGTTACAACAACAGTGGATTTAATGATGCGCCAAAACCACGCTCGCCAAAAAAAGACTAACTGGCCGTGAAGATGCAACAACGAAGTATTTGAAACAGCATCAAAGAGAAAATATGTATAAACTAGTATTGTGCTAAAAAAAAAAAAAAAAAAAAAAACAGAGTGAAATGTTTCCTAAAAAAAAACACCCTAATACTTCATCAAATATTTCACTAAAGTAAATTTCTTTGTTTTGTTCTGTTTTTATGCACCATTTAGAATAATTAAAATAGTTAAAAAATACCCAAGTGCTTATTTAGTTTTAAAATAGTTTAAACTAACAATTGCAGAATTCTGGAAAAACATGAACTTCATTTTTACAGATTTTCTTGTTATAATCGAATTTTAGAATGATCTACACAAATTTTTAATTGTTTTTATGTTAAACCCTTAATATGTAAATAAAAAGCTTCATTTTCAGCTAATTATGTCAGGTGTGGGTTTTTTTCAGTTAACATGGCTTATGTTTTGGAAAGTTTTTTCAAATTCTTGCTTAACTGGCTGCCACTTTGTAATAAAGTGATAAAATGAAGTAAAATTTTAGCCATGTTTACTTTTTTTGAATTCTTTATTAGACTTCATATAGAGAAAATTTCAAAAAATAGGTTTTTTAGAGGACAGCACAGTATGTTGTGGCTATCACAAAACTTTTTTCTATATAAATCAAATCGTCTGCAACAAAAATCAAGTGACAATCTATTCGTTTTTGAGATATAGCTATCGGGTAAAAGATAGCATAAAAGCGACACCTGTTGGGCGGTATATACTCAAATGTAATAAGAATCGATTTATATCAAGGTCTAACAGAAAAGCATTCAAGTTTGGTGAAATTCTGTGTAATTCCTGAGACATGAAATCGTGAAAAATGCAGCATAGCAGAGCCACCTGTTGGGCGATTTACACCAAAACCTAATCAGCACCAATTTATGTCAAAGTCTAACTGAATCTGACATTTCATTAAATTCGGTGCATTAGTTTTTGAGATAGAACGCCCCTAAAAATTGCGTCACATATAGGCACAGATAAATAGATATTTTCTAAAAACAGTTGTGTTCGGGGCCTTCCTGTCGAAAACCTTTCGAAATTTTTCATGAATCCTGTACTTTCTTCTGAAGTTAGAGATAATAAAAATAAAGAGAGTAATATATTTTTTTAGAAAATACGTTTTGATCAATTAATCGTGTCATGTTAAATAAATTATGATTATACTTTGAGAAAGCAATGTAGAAATCCAAAAAAGATAGTTCAGATGTTTTTTTTTATTTATTTCCCGTTACCATATCTTAAAAAAGAAACAGAGCAAAAATTGTAATTTTTTTAATAGATTCACTAGTCCGCGCTTTCGTCCAAACGTAAAAAAAGCGGTGAATTTTCTATAATCAGGTTCGATGCTCACGCAAAATTAATGTATTGTAAGGGATTTTTTTTTTTTTTTTTTTTTTTTTTTTTTTTGTAAAAATCAAGAATTGTAAGCCAGGAAATGAGGCGTGAGTTTCAAGATAAACATGGAATTCTTATAAAAGAGTGTATTGACGGGAAAAAAATGTGCCAATTTCAAAACTTTCTTGTATCTCATACAAGTTTCACATACATTAAAAACGAATTAACCAAAATTTATAACAATTTCTAACTCAATATAAAGTTTTATTAAATTCCGTGCATTAGTTCTTGAGATATAACTATCGCTAAAATCGTGTAAATCCTGAGGAAGTGCCATCTGGTGGGAGATTTACACCAAAACCCAATGAATAACAATTTATGTCAACGACTAATGGAATTTGAAGTTTGATGGAATTCTGTGTAATAGTTCTTGAGATATAGCTATCGTGAAAATCCTGGAAAAAGTGGCATAGCAGCGCCACCTGTTGAGCTATTTACACCTGAACATAACAAACGTTTATTTATGTCAAGGTCTAACAGAATCTAAAGTTTGATGAAATTCTGTGTATTGGTTCATTGAGATACAGCTATCGTGAAAATTGTAGCATAGCAGCGCCATCTGTTGCGCGATTTAGACCCGAAACTAATTAGCACTCATTTATATCAAGGTCTAACTGAGTCTAAAGTTTTATTAAATTCCGTGCATTAGTTCTTGTATTTGTCAGACTTTCGGAAGTGTTTCTGAGTGTATTAATTATTGTGTATTAATCGGTTTCCTTAACCCGGAATATAGTTTTTTGATGTTGTCAATTCAAGTAAACATTTTCATGTTCCGCAAATATATTTCACAGAGAAGCATGGTATAGATAAACAGCATTTACATTAACATTAACATTAAAATTAATATTATCGTTTTGATCTTGCATGTATAAATTTAGTTACGCAACGCAGCTGAAAATGGTTGATTGAGAATGAATAGCCTCCTAAAAACCTATATTCCGGCTTGCGAAAACTGATTTAATACATTACTAGCTGACCCCCGCCCGGCGTTGCCCGAGCTCGTGGAAAAAAAAAAAATCATGTTTTTATTATTTTATATTTTTAAACCAATTTTGTACGAAATTATATCTTAAGATGGAAAATTCGCGAAAAAAATATTGATACTTAGTGATAAAAGCACTCATTTTCTTGTTGTTTTTTTTTCTCTGTAGGGTGTCGGGTCGTTTCATAGTTTTAAAATAAAAAGTTCTTTCACTCCGAACTCTTTAAAATCTTTATTGGTGATAAATAAAATGATTTTACAGCCCGTGTAAAAATTTCGTGAAAAAATATTGTTATCTAGTTGAAAACGAAATGTTTTCTTCTCGCTTTTTGTTTGTTTTCGCGTCGGCTCCTTTAACATAGCAATAAAAAAATAGTTCTCATCTTCCGAACTCTCTGACATTTCAATCAGTTATAAATATAACTGTATGCAAGCTCTCTTTAAAAATTTTGCGAAAAAATATGCATATTTAGTAGGGAAAACATGAGTTCTTTAAAAAAAGGCTTTCAACCTCAGAGCAAAAATATATTAGAAGGTTATATTTTCAATGCAATGGTACACCTCCATCCGTTTTCAATCAACCCTTTTCAATCCCCCTAGGCTACACAGGCTAATTAGTCAGGTTTCCCGTTTCTGAGGGGAGAAGCCTTAAAAAAAAAAACGCTGACGCTGGAAATTTGACAGAATGTGCTTCTCGTTTTAAATACAGGGTGTCCATAATTAAACGACCCTACTTTAAAGTTGTCTACAAACGAAACTATTGGTCAGAAAGTTGTGAAATTTTGTAAAGGACATAATGAAGGAATGGGAATTTGTTTAAGAGAAAAAAAAATAGTTCAAAATTTCGCCGCCATTGGGCGTTTTTTAATGAATTATACATTTACGATGGGTAACAAATTTTATTACAACAAAACATGTTGAACAATACTTTTTTTTCGCTACATGTTTTTAGCATTTCCCAGAACACACTGTGGTCAACTGTGGAACATGCCATCTTACGATTCCAGATGCTTAGCTGCCAACTTTTACGCTTTTTTCCTACCACTAAAATTTTATAGTAAATTTTGTGTTATTAAACCGTCGAAAACATGTGATTCATTCAGGCAAAATTTTCTATAAATTTTTAGGGGTACCAAAAAAGCGTAAAAGTTGGCAGCTATGCAGATGGTAGCTGAAAATGATGGTCGTCATGTGGAACATGTGTTGTTGCAGTAAAATATGTAAACTATCGCAAATGTATGCTAAATGTGTAATTAATTAAAAACGCCATCTGGTAGCGAAATTTTGAACTTTTTTTTTTTCGCTTAAACAAATTCCCATTCCTTTATTATGTCCTTCACAAAATTTCACAACTTTCTGACAAATAGTTTCGCCTGTAGACAACTTTAAAGTAGGGTCGTTTAATTATGTACACCCTGTATATAGATAAAATCTAATAATTATTAATGGTGTTAATTTATCATGCGTTTGTCTTCAAAGCAGGCGTTTGTTGAACATGAAATGAATAACATCCTAAAAACCTATATTCCGGTTTGAGAAAACTGATTAATAAATAAACTATAAAAACTACTCGGAAAATCAGTGGCTGTAAAATATACTTGGTTTCATTTATAAAAATAAATGTTTCTTTAAATCTCGAAAATATATTAGTTTGCGTGGTTTCTAAAGAAAAAAAGCGCTTTTCGATATCGTGGGTAACTCGGAAGAGGATTATTGTATATTATCGCTCGTGGTTATATTTTATTTTCATAGATTAAGAAACATTTGTCTTTTTTTTTTAGTGTATATCTCTAAATTCTAAATCTAAACCAGTTTAGGAATTAGCATTTGGTCAACGATAAGAAAAGACACTGTAAAAAACAAGTTTTGTTCCTTTTGGTATATGCTCCATTCGTCGAATATTCAACAGTGATCACGACTCATGTCACAAAACGCATATACTAATATATAAATAAACAAGTATAAATAAATTATAAAAAAAAAATCCCTGACGGCTCGGCCTACAGGCACAGGTAGATTTCGAAGACGCAGACCGTGGGGCGCCTGTTTGTTGGGAATTGCGGAAGAAATGACCTTTTTGCCATATGCAGCAGTTTGAACCGCCCACTTCGAAACCTAACTTGTTTGCAGGCGGAGCCGGCAGGGATTTTTTTTCCCTATAGGGGTTGGTTTTATAAAAAACTTGTCGATATAAAAGGTTTAGATAATAGTAAGAGGATTTATAATAAATTTAAGCGGATTTGATATCTTATACATTTACGAAGTTATGATTTTTTTTCTTCTGAAACCCCCCTCCCCCCCCTTTGGAGCCATTTTTAATGATATCAAAAATCTGTTATACATAAATTTTCGGCCCTTTTCCTAAAAGTAATAATAATTTTAAACGGAATCGATACGTATCATAATAATTATAAGACGTTATGGGTTTTTTTCTGTTTTCACAAAAAGCCCCCCCCCCCCCTGGTTCGATTTTGCCCATTAACGAACTTGACCGAGATTTTATGCCCCTTTATTTTATGTATCAGTTTGGAAGAGATTTGTGAAGAATTATTACCACAGCAAAATAGCACAAGACCGCTGTGGAGCGAAATTAATGGTATACCGATTACGGATGTTACAAGTCTAGAGTGGCAATCATCCATAATCGAGATACCATCCATTTCGCTCAGCAGTGGATTGTGCAACATCCTTCGTTGGTTTGTAAACAGGCTGGCAGATTCATTATCTGTAACATCTATATCAATCAAATATACAAATCATTTACGCGAAAATTTGCTGCAAAAAAAGCACTCTGCCTCCCAGACTATCTATGCTAATAAAAGAAAGTTTTTCTGTATGTATGTGCGTGTGTGTCTGCCTGCGATGGCTAGCGAAAGCTAGCGCACTTAGAAGTCTGAAAATTTAGATGAGGATAATGAAAAACCTCTCCTGATGCATCTGAGTCTCAGAATTTTAATAATTAACCAAGATATTAATTAAAAACTGATCAATAACTCATCTATTTATTTCTTTGCGAGCCGGATTTCAGCACTCGCGCATGCTTGCAACCCGATTTACGGCAGCGAACGAGAATGAAAAATCATTTGAATGAAGAATGCGTTTATTTCACAATTATGTTTTAAGTTCTATCGACTAAACCATTTCGTTTATTTAAAAACGAAAAACATATTCTGAAAGATCGCACTCTTACGTCTCAAATGCTACAGTCAATTCGAAAAAAAAAATTATGTTAACCTTTTGAAAAAGGGTCGTTTTCCCTCTTACGACAACGCTCCTCAAGAGCGCAATTGCAGAGATACAGACAAACCAAACATACGTTCTGAAAGCCGAAGCCTTCTTCTAATCGACGGTATAATTAGTTTTAAAAAATACGAATTTTAATCCTTTCAAAAATACCGGCGAACGCAGGTCATTTCGCGCCTCACGAGACGATTTTTTTTCTTAGGCTAAAAGTTACTAAACGTTCGTATTTCGATACAAACTTTTTAGAGCATCTCAGTAGACCAGATTTACATCACCTACAACAATTTCGAAACGTTCGGACGAGAAGAAATATTTAAAAAAAAAAGAAAAAAAATCTGAGAAAATTTCGACGAAAACTGATAATAACGGGGTGTTTCAACGCGGTCACGCTCGGCTTCGGGTAATGTTTTCACTATTTAATATGCATATCTTTTCACATAATTTTATAGAGGACTTGGAAACAGTTATTTATAAACGACTAAAATTTCAGAGAGTTCAGACGACAAAAACAATTTTTCTTTTATGTTAACGGATCCGACGCGAAAACCAAAAAAAAAAGGGAGAAGAAAACATATTTATTTTACAAACAGTAACAATATTTCTGACGTAATTTTTACACGGGTTGTAAAACCGTTATATTTATAACCATTAAAAATTTCAAAGGGTTTGGACAACAAAAGCTATTTTTTTAAAAAACTGTGAAACGACCCATGTGAAACAAGTTGGAAATTGTACGTTAAACGTAACAAATGAAGTGCGTTCTTACTACAACTAGTTTTACAATGCAAAACAAAAACCTTCGTAATTATTTCAGTGAAATGAATTATATCGTCTGTTAGGAACGAAATGAGCATGCCTTTCTTTTCTCTTATCACGCATGCCACGTTTACAGATGCGAATTTTTTCCGACACCAGATAGCGCTGCAAAATTCACCATGGAGATTCTTGTTTTGCGAATGATTACTTCCATGGTTTAACATTTCTATGATTCACGATGGACGAATCTCTTGTGTTTATTTACTTTAATGGATATTGGAATAAATTGGCTGTTAACCTAATTTTAACTGAAGTTATCTCAGAATCTATACATTTTTTAATGTAACTCAGCTCTCAAACCTCAAACAAACAATTTTTTTTGAACGATCTTTCTAAAAATGTAACTTTTATGCAATTTTATTCGAAAAAATAATTTTGAATTAAAATGGCCGCTTGGCATATGAAAAAAAAAAAAATGTTCAGCCCGTATTTGTTTTCCTCAGACACATATGCTTGCGCTTTTATTATATAGATTATGTATGAAAGGAGTTAATAGAAGGAAGAAAACTTTTATTAACATCTTTTTAAGTTTCGATTCGATTTTCATAAAATTTAAAATGACTCGACAAAATTCTGCAACGATTCTATATATTAAATTTCAAACCATTCGGTTGGGTAGTTTTTGCGCTGTTATATGCGGACAGATGGACGGACCAGACGATGACTATAGGTGATACATATTTATATAATTACGAACGCACCTAAAAAGAAGAAAATGTTTTCTTTACGGGCACTTTCATCACTAATTATCAGTATTTTTTCGCAATTTTGTCATTAGAAATATGAATTCATACAAAATCAAATTAAAGATATAAAATAACAAATTGGGGTTTATTTGAGGTTTTATCACGGGCCCGGGCAACGCCGGGCGGGTTAGCTAGTAAACAAGTAAATAACTAGTCGGATGTGTCAATCCCAAAACTTTCTTCTATCTCACACAGATTTCGCACACACTAAAAAGAATCAGCACCAATTTATATCAAGGTCTAACTGAAACTCGAGTTTTATTAAATTCCGTGCATTATTTCTTGAGATATGACGATCGCTAAAATCGTGTAAATGCTGCATAGCTGCGCCACCTGCTGGGCGATTTTTACCAAAAACTAATCAGCACCCATTTATATCAGGGACTAACTGAATATAAAGTTTTATTCAATTTCGAGCATTAGTTCTTGAGATAGAGCAATTGCGGAAATCGCGAAAAAGGCTGCATAGCAGCGCCACCTGCTGGGCGATTTTTACCAAAAACTAACCAGCACCCATTTATATCAGAGACTAACTGAATATAAAGTTTTATTAAATTCCGAGCATTAGTTCTTGAGATAGAGCGCCCACAAAATTTTTGTCACGTACAGACATAGTCACAGAGACAGACATTTTCTAAAAATAGTCAAATCGTGTTCAGGACCTTCTAAAACGTATAAATCCGTCGAAAATTTTCATGAATCTAATACTTTCTTCTTTTAAAGATAGAAGAAAGTAACAATGACAATTCCGAGCGGAACAGGTGTCGCAGACGGACCGGAGTTGGCAACATTTTATTTTGGCGCTACACATTTTTTTCCCCACATTATATTTAGTTATACGCACATTTAATTTTATTATAAAACACACATTATTTATTATAAAACCCTAGGTTGCCACACGAAGCAAAAATTGCTGAGTTACCAAACCAGGCAAAAAAAAAATCGCCATTTCAGTTTACCGCCAAAGTATATGGCACCTTAAAGTTAATCTTTCGTAATCAGATCCGTAGCAGCCAAATAGTTTATTTGTGCAATTCTGATTTAACGCAAGTGGGATTTTTAGCACTTTCCAACATAGTTGAAAAGTGTTTATTATGAATTGGGTTTGTTCGTCCGTGCTCTAACTCGCGTAAATATACTGGGATTGCCACGTTAGTTGATATACATTATTAAGGCTTACCATTAGGATGTTCATTATTGAAAATGAAGTGTGTAGCATTTATATTTCATTTACAGGGGTACTTAAAAGTATTCCGTAACATTGTGGTCTATTGGGGGAAATCACTTGTGGTGGTATTTTAATGGTGTTACACTATTTGAAACATAATTAAATTTATATACATTATTCAGCGGCGCTAGAAGATGTTTACTATAGAATATGTCATATGTAGCGTTTACTTTTTGCCTAAGTGTGCAGGGTAATAACTCAAAAGTATTCCGTTATACTGTAGTCTCTGAAGAAAAATTAATTGTGGCGAAAGGGTGACCATCTCAAGATCAGTAAGTCATAAAAATAAAAATACGTAAAGTGTTTTTCTTTATCATTACTGATCTTGAGAAGGTCACCGATTCCGTGTACGAAACTTAGTACGTCTGTTTTTTTAAAAGATTTTTTTTTTTATAAGCCTTTATGTTTACTGTCATCACTTTTCGCCTACATATTTTTATTTTAATGATAATCAATGATTTCTTATATAATTCTATAAAACCATTCTCAAAATACTTGGTACGATCCTTCCGCGATACATTAGCCGATGAGTCGTAAAGCAAATTTAGATGAATGTATTATTTAATTAATGAGACAAACAAACCTGCTACCAAATAGAAATATCTAGTTATTAATTAAATAATGCATTGTCTACATCATTTGTGTATGTTAACAACTTTCTTTCCCCGCACCACATCGAGAACTCTTTCAGGTTCATGTGGCAAGTTATCGCGTGGTGTAGTCCGGAAAGCAGCGTCAACTTTTTGCAATCAATTTTAGTGTCGACGATTTTGTTATATATATGATAGATTAGATGATACAGATAAAGAAACCACCAGTGAGCTGGCATACACCGACGGAAAGTGTTGTCATAGCAACATCCCGCGTCTCGCTGCAGTATAATGAAATGAATGGCATCTCGATTACTGATGATGCTTTCGAGTGGGAGTAACATCAGTAATTGGGTTGCCATTCATTTCACATTGCGTCGGAATGTGTCATGTTTCTATTGAACCCCCCTCCCCCCCCCCCCCCCATTGGTGTGGCATCTGACTGGTTATCTGGTGTCATACCTAATCTATCCTTATATACCAAAAACGTCGGCGCTAAAATGGGTTTCAAAGATGGGATGCTTCCTCCCAAACAACGAAGATTGCACATATGTACACTACATGAGTTCAGCTAATTTTCCTAACCAAATAGATTCACCAAGACATTATAACAACGCTAACCAATTGAAGGGGTCGGGGCAAGAGAGTGGCAAGCCACATTTTTGAACTTCTGAGATATTTCAATTTGAAAATTAGATCCAATACTCAAATCAAGATATATAACAAAGTTTTTTCGCCAATGTCTTAGTAACATTTGAGATATTCTGAGTAACAATAGGACATTACTTTAATGATATTACTATTACGTTTTTTGTAAATTAGCTATCTTCATTGGGGGCTGTAAGGATCTGTGGCAAAAACGAAACCTGTCACATAGGCTGCCACCAAGTGACATTAGAAGCAAATTATATGTTGGATATTATAATATACAATATTAAGCAACAGCTAATATCAGACAATGTAATTTGTTTAGCAGATTTGTTTTCCTGAATTTCGTGCACCTACATAAAACAGCTGCTGAGATATGGTGAAATGACCTAAAACTTTCGAATCCTCCTTTAACCACTTTCGCGGGGGGGGGGGAGGATTTCTAAATTCACTGAAATACGTGTTTAATCATTTGTTTAGTAGATTTGTTTTCCTGAATTTCGCGCACCAACATAAAACAGCTGCTGAGATATGGCGAAATATCCTAAAATTTTCGAAACCATCCCCTTTAAAACCCTTCGGGTGGAATTTCTAAAATCACTGAAATGAGTGTTTATCCACTTTTTAGTAGATGTGTTTTCCAGAATTTCACGCTCCTACCTAAAATTGCTGCTGACATATGGCGAAATGACCCAAAACTTTTGAATACCCCTTTAACCACCTTCTGGGGGAATTTCCAAAATCGCCGAAATACATGTTTAACCAATTTTTTAGTAGATTTGTTTTAATTAATTTCGCCCTCCTACCTAAAAGCTGAAATATGGCGAAATGACCTAAAAAATTCGCCCCCTCCCCCATTTAACCACCTTCTGGGGGGAATTTCCAAAATTACTGAAATACGTGTTTTATTCATTTTTTAGTAGATTTGTTTTTCTGATTTTCGTGCTCCTAACTTAAACTGCTGCTGGGATATGACGAAATGATCTAAAACATCCGACCCCTTTTGAGGGGAAATTTCTAAAATCGCTGAAATACATGTTTAACCAATTTTTTAGTAGATCTGTTTTCCTTAATTTCGCGCTCCTACATAAAACTGCTGCTGGGATATGGCGGAATGACCTAAAACATTCGACCACCGCCCTTAACCACCTTCAGGGGGGGAATTTCTAAAATCGTTGAAATACGTGTTTAATCATTTTTTTAGTAGATTTGGTTTCCTGATTTTCGCGCTCTTACCTATAACTGCTGCTGAGATATAGCAAATGACCTAAAACATTCGACCCTCCCCCCCTTTAACCCCTTCCGGGAGGGGAATTTCTAAAATTGCTGAAATACATGTTTAATCATTTTTTTTTCCTGATTTTCGACCTCCTACCTGTAACTGCTGCTGAGATATGGCGAAATGAGCTAAAAAATTCGACCACCCCCCTTTAACCCCGCGGGTGGGGAATTTCTAAAATCGTTGAAATATATGTTTAATCAGTTTTTTTAGTAGATTTATTTTCCTGATTTACGCGCTCCTACCTATAACTGCAGCTGAGATATGGCGAAATGACCTAAAACATTCGATCAATCATTTTTTTTTTAGTAGATTTGTTTTCTGGAATTTCAAGCTCCTACCTATAACTGCTGCTGAGATATGGCAAAATGACCTAAAACATTCGAACCCCCCCCTTTAACCCCCTTCGGGGGGGAATTTTCAAAAATCCCTTCTTATTGCTTGCCTACGCCATAGTAGCAATCTACAGTCCAAATTTCGTGACCCTGGCTTTAGTAGTTTCGGCTGGGCGTTGATGAGTCAGTCACCCAGTCACCGTTTCCTCTTTATATAATAGTATAGATATGTTTTTTGAGAGGCAATAATAAGAACATTATATCTAAGTAATGGTAAAATTAAATGTATTACGATTTTACAATTTAAATTTGGCGATAAAAAATTACTGGAGTCCGTATGCAAGTATCTCCACAGAGCAATTGCGCCAAGAGATATTTCCTTTATTCCCCTTCCCCTTGATTGTATTTCCTGATACTGATTACTATATTGCTATTCAAAGGATAAATGATGGGGTTAGAATGACAGTGGAGTAAGTCAAAAAATTTGTAAAATCGAGATAACCATATTTTCACTGAACGTATATTAATTTCTGTTCAGTGTGACATTCAAATATGTCATAGTTCACTTAGGGAGTCGCTAGAGGGCAAAACAAGTTGGACCACCCAATGCAACGGCATTACGACAAGTTTCACAAAATCCTTCATTTCTCAAATTACTATATATTGACTTACTCCACTGTTATTCTAACCCCCTCAAATATATATTTAAAAAAAATTGTAATGTGTTATTTTTTTTTATTTTATTTTTTATCTTCCATGATCGGTGTCTACGTCAATGGTTGGCGGCAAATAAGGTTAATCTTCCATAATAGAGCGACATGGGAAAAGTAAGAATCAAACATGAGTATTACCGGTAACAACTTGGTTTAAAATTTATGGAACTAGATAGTTTACCACAAAAAACGCACTCTGTTGCGCAAAACTACACAAGCTGAAATACGCCAGCTGGCGTTCGACCTGATTACGGAAGATTAACCAGAACATCAACAAATATCTTCACGAATATAGACATACCATGAAAATGGCCATGGTGGCAGTTTTAGTAAATTACAGGCAAATAAAACTGATACGAAATATCTAAACCTGTAAAATGCACAATGAAACAGTAAAACTTGTTTCAAATACAAACATTTATACTTTTATATGTGCATTTTCACAACCATGCTCTAAAAAGCAAACTACTGGAGAAAAAAAAAAAAAAAAAAAAAAAAGCAGACCAATTTCGACTGGACACCGACCATGAAAAATTACCATGTAGTAAAAAACAATTAAGAGTTTAATACCGTGCCAGTCTGCCCCCCACCCCCCTAGTTAAACGAAATTTAAGTTACAAAAAACACACTCCAGTTTGACAAAATAAACATTTTATTCAAAATACATTATTGATAAAAAAGGACACATATTTAATACATAGAATACAAATTTAAGACATTTTAAAATATCGAATTAAAGACTTTTTTTTACATTATTTACACATATCTTGAAAATAATCATATTAACGCAAAATTTAACTATTAACTAATTAGCACTCATTAACTATTTAAGTTTTTTAAAACAATTGCCACTAATTCGTATTAGAAGCTTATATCTTACAAATGCTATGCATATAGTAAAAACTCACGGTACTTTTCGGTTAACCGGGCGCCAGTGATATATGTACAACTACATATATAAATATATATGAATATACATACATACATATATATATATATATATACATACATATGTGTGTATGTATACATGTGTATATATCACTGACGCCCGGCTAACCGAAAAGTACCAAATTCACTTCCTGCGTTTAGTGTCTCCAGTATTTTATGCGCTTGTTTAAAACAAAGTTCAGAAAGATGCACAAATAACGACTAATTACTCTTCTTTAATGGTAAAGTTCGACTTTTAAATGAATAGCGAACGAATACCAATTGAATAGAAACGAATTGCAATCGATTAGCTTTCAATATTTGTCTAACAGCCATCCAATACCCTGAATTAAAATTCTAGAATTTTAGTTTATATTTATTTCATATTTGAATTTAGTGGAATCATTTAATAGAATATTATGTACTCATTTCATAACACTAAATTCAAATAAAATTATAATATTAATGAAGACAGGGAAATATTTGTTAAAGTTATCAAATTTAAATTAATAATGCATGCTTGTGCATTATATATAACGCCACAAAATAACAGTAATAATTACATTCAATATAAACGAGTATAAATTTTTTTAAAGTCATTCATACAGTGTCCTAAAATTTCGTTCGCTGAAAAAAAAAAAAAAAAATTACAATTTATTCTTATTATTTTTAAATTATTCTATACAAATAAAATTCTAAACAATCATACTCGAAGATAATGCAAAAAAAAAAAAAAGAAATAAATACATAAATTAATAAACACCTAAACGAAATAAAAAATATCTTACTATTAGGATTTGGCGAAAGACGGGTGAAGTTTGTTGGCGATAAAAATTTATAATTTATCAGTAAAAAGAGCTCTATAAGTCCACACGACAGTCACGAGTTTTTAGCTTGAAGTGACGTTTGAGGGAACATGTCTCGCTATTTATAGACGGCTGCGGATCAGAAGCTCGTTGATTGGTTATAACTGCGTTACGTCATCAGTCATTATGTTCTGATTGGTTGCAATGGATTCAACGTCATAAAACTTCTCACGCGCTATCCCATGACATCTCACGCGCTATCCCATGATTACGTCACACTTATGTTTGCCGTGAAAATCAGCATGAAAAAGGTCGCCAATCGGATAGAATGGCGACCAAATTCAAATTATAAATGCGCCAAATTAAATTAAGATAAAAAATGCATCTTAAAAAGTAATTTTTCTGCACAATTGAGATTTATACATATTTATAAGACAAAATTTAATTAAATAATACTCTGTTATTGTTATTTGTTACACAATTTTGTTTTATATTACAAGTTGTAACATATACGTTTCGCCGTTGAAATTATGGCTATATACAAATAAATTGTGTATTTTAACATCGAATCGAAGCATCTACGTTCAAAATAACCCAGTTTTTTATGATAAATCATCATTTCACTATAATTAGACTAGTACTTTATTGAAAATGAATCGTTTTCAGTTGATTACATAACAGACATTTTGCCCCCTATTGTGAACACGAATGTATGGATTTTCTGAATGTTTCCCTTTTAAATGTTGAGCGATTTCAAAATTGATCGCCCTGTAAAGGGTTAAATTCTGCAATTTTCACTTTTAAATTACCATTATAACTTAAAGTAGTTGAAATAATTGCTTAATAGTCTTCGTTACTAATTACTTACCGTTATAAAGCATACGGACAAAATTCAAATGTAAAAAGCTTTAAAAATTACAAAATTTCGATAAATTACTACTTGAAATGTAAAAATTTATAATGTGCATTTGTTTTTATGAAATCTTTTGCACAGAACGAACAAATAAACATTGAAACACGTCCAGATTTAAAAAAAACATTTTTATATCTCTCGAGCTTTATAAGGACGCCATCTTGGATTTCCGTTAAAACGTGAAATTAAAATGTAATAATTTTTATCACGCGACGTGTTTTAATAGATTTAAATAATTGTATAAGAAAGATTATGGCATTAAAAAACGCATAAAAAGTAAATAAGACATTTATCATAGCTTTTGGGATAAATTTCGGTATGTATTTGAAGTTATCTCTGCTATATTTGCTTATTGATTGAATTTCAAACTAATATTTCTATTCAAAATTACAATAAAATGAAGTTTCAATAACTGGAAAAATGGTGGAGTAACCTAAAAAGCGAAACCTTAACCATTTTATTACACTGACTTTATCCCATAAGACATTAATGTCTATTTCAAAAGCATATGAAATTTAAATTTTTGCGGCCGCCATCTTGAATTATCTGAAATTTATTGCAGCCTATGTTATACGAAATTGTATATACAAATCTAGTGATATCTCAATAGTAGAAATATGTTTGCTAGATCCTAAACTAGCAAGAAAATTTAATTTGAGCATCATCTCTTGGCACCATTTGGCATTTTCCGAAATTTTGTATAGCCTGTGCTACATTAGCATAACATCATGAAATTAACAGATTTTAACGGTAAATTAAATCAAAGTTAGAAAAAAATCCAGGGATACTTCATTGGTGAAAACTTGCTAGTTAGATCAGAAATCCTAACGTGTAAAACATTCAATTTTGAACATTCCCCGACCATTTGATGTTTTCAAATATTTTACGTAAGGCTTATGGTTGCATTAACGTTATATCATCAAATTAAAAATGTTAACGGCGTTGAAATCTTCTTTTATTGATAGGATAACTTAAAAATTTCTGTCGTGAAAATAAATTCCATGAACAAATTGAATATAGATGTTCAAAACCTTTAATTTTTGAATTTTCTTAAAATTTTTTCGTTAATGTTATAGTGACATAGCATCAGCAAATTGGGTATATTACAAGAGATTACAACTGTCCATGCATTAAATTATTATTGCTGTGAAAATATCTGTTTCCTTTTTGCAGTTCATAATGGAAAATATTCAGTTTGGGAGTTGGTTTGGATATAAGTTAGGTTTTTAAGAAAAGTCAAACGTTTGGTAAAAAACGAAAAAGTATAAACCACATTATTCATGTTGTTTAGATAAATCAAACTCTATCTCATTTCCGAAAATATGTTATATTTCAAAAACTAGCAGTGTGAAATAAATTCAATTTGACGATTACCGATCTGGCGTTTTACGAGTTTTTGTAGAAATGCACGATTGTATTAACCCTTTTAACTACTATGGCAAAAATTGTAGCATACCTATACTGTGAGTCGCTTGATCGAAAGATAAATAAAAGGCTCGATTAACTCATAGGATACTGTTTCTGTACTGAATTTTCAGTACAGGACTATTATAACAAAAATTCACCTATTTAAATGTTTCCAGTAATAGTACTAGTGCTCTAAACGAAACAAAATTTCGTAGTAGCTATAATTAAACTGAAATTTACTATTTTAACTATGAAAAATGAAACTAGTCGGATGTGTCAATCCGAAAACTTTCTTCTATCTCACACAGGTTTTGCATACACTAAAAAGAATCAACACCAATTTATATCAAGGTCTAACTGAATCTAAAGTTTTATTACATTTCGTGCATTAGTTCTTGAGATATGAGTATTGCTAAAATCGTGTAAATCTTGCAAAATGCAGCATAGCAGCGTCACCTGTTGGGAGGTTTAGACCAAAACCTAATCAACAACAAATTATGTCAAGGTCTAACAGAATCTGAAGTTTGATTAAAATCCGTGCATTAGTTCATGAGATATAGTTATCGTGATAATAATGAAAAAAGTAGCATAGCAGCGCCACCTGTTGGGCTATTTACACCAAAACGTAATCAGCATCTATTTATGTCAAGTTCTAACAAAATCTGAAGTTTGATGAAATTCCATGAATTCGTTCTTGAGATAGAGCTATTGCGGAAATCGTGAAAAATGCATCATAATAGCGCCACCTGTTGGGCGATTTTTACCAAAAACTAATCAGCACCAATTTATATTAGGGACTAACTGAATCTAAAGTTTCATTAAATTTCGTGCATTAGTTCTTGAGATAGAGCGCCTACAATATTTTTGTCACATACAGACAGACAGACATTTTCTAAAAACAGTCAAATAGCGTTCAGGACCTTCTAAAACGTATAAATCCGTCGAAAACTGGAAGTCGAAAATTTTCATGAGTCCAATACTTTCTTCTTGTAAAGATGGAAGACTTGTCAGACTTACAGAAGACTTGTCTTTTTTAAAAAGTAAAAAGCAGCGGTCTGCTAACAGCAGTTAAGGATTAAAATAACATCATCCAATTACATATGTTAACGTTAAATGGCATCTATCACTGTTAGGAAATGTCAAATATTTCTTTGGTCAATTAGTTTGATAGCTTTTTTTTGGAGGGTACAAATTGAATTTGAGTCCCCCAAAACATTCTGATGGAATGCTACAGAGTGATCAATTAAATTATTTGAATTTAAGTCTGACTGCATAGGATTTACCACTATATTGCTGTTAATTGATTAATATGAGTATTTTAAATTATCCGAGACGTATAGTATTTATTTTGCACCTATGACTCTAAGGATCTGATGTGATAATTTATACTTAGAAAATTTTATTAGACAAATTATCAATTAATTATAGAAAAGAAAAAATTGCGTTGTGAATTATTTTTGAAGTTCGGATCCTCTTTGAGCCAATTACAATCATCAAAGGTTACCTGCAGAGAGTTATGTAACATTAAATAAATAATGGCTTATTTTAAAACCTAGATTGTAATATTAAAGAAAACATTTCCTGAAATAAAAGACTTAATATTAATTCAATAAATTAAGTAAACAAAAGGAAAACTGACTAAAATTAATTGAATATAAAATTGAGTTTATTTACAAGGTAATTATAAGCATATGATTAAAAACAAACATAAATGTTTAAAAAAAATAAAAATATTCAATCCTAGTTGAGAACTGTATTCTCAACATTTATTTTCTGAGAATTACAGTTTATCTTACTGAATTAAAAAATTCGATTTTGAAAGGCAGAGTTCCATACCCTAGAAGTATTTATTTGATTAGCCTTTTTATGTTTAGATCGGGGTAGGATCTTCATACACACTTAAATTCGTATTATTAAAATATAGCTTAATTAAATAAAATGGAACAATGGTGAAGGAAGATTGTTTGTTACCTTATATTACTAGATAACGTTGACAGCAGGAGGTAATGGCTGACGCGTTTTCGCTTTTTCTTAGCGCGTACATTTCCATCTATTGGCACACACACTCAAAATCTGTTTTTTTAGTTAGAGAGCAGTCAACCTTCTACTTTTCCATCTTTTTTGAATCTGAACTCTCAAGAAAAATCACATTCTTTTCGTGGAGCAAAAAAAAAGGGATGGAACCATTTTTCCCTTTTCACATAAAATTAAGGCCTTATACGTTTTAACTTCTTGAAAATTTGCATGTTTCGGCCATACCTCTGATTTTAGAGAGATGACCATTGGCATGCGGGAGAAATTTGGTACTCCCCTTGAGTGTTTCATAGGTCCGTCGGTACAATAGCGATTCCTCTTGACGCCGTGCTGTGTCTGGGAGGTAAAGATGCTTTGACTTGTGAGGTCTTCGTGCCTATTTAAGCTCTCATAAATAAATGTGTCATATTATTGTTCTGACAATTTTCTCCATGACATTTTTATTAGGTGTAGTTAAATCATTCGTGGGAACGGAAAACCAAATATTTCCTTGACTGCCGTGGTTCACTTTGTTCCACAATTATCTATCTGTATGCGCTGATCCTAAAATGGATCATTAATTTGTATTGTTCACTGTTCACTGATTAAAATGGTACCAAATACTCTGCTAATATGCAGAAAAAAAACCAAATACTTTTTTTTTTTATAGTGTGTGCTAGTTTAGATCTAGATGGTGGTATTTCTCACCATCATCTCTTCCCCCGACATTAGAAAAAAAAAGGTCCACAGTATCTTTTTTTTTTATATATATATATATCAACAAAGTACTCGATGAAAGTCCATCGTCGTATTATATTGAAGATCAAAACTGAAAATGTTCACATGGAAAAGTCTAGGAACTTGGGATAAGCTGGAGTGTCACTAGGTTTGGAGTGTAAGTAGGTTTGCAACACCAGAAAAAAGTTTTACACATTGGTGAAATAAAGCGTAATCAAGAGTTCACTGTTGAAAAATCTGATGAAAGACATGACTTCTTCAGCAAGTTATCATGTGTAGTTGGTTTCAATTTCCATTGTTCCAAAAACATTTATTAAAATTTTGAGTTTTAATAGGTCCAAATCCAAATAAAGCAGGAAAATTTGAATAAGCCAAATAATAAAATAAAATGCCCGAGAGAAGAAAGAAAAAAAAATTAATTTTCTTTTCCACTCTTATATTTTTAGTTATTACATACATATAAATTGGCAAATCTTTTATTTTAATTATTACAGGCTAATTAGGTACCCATGAATGGAAACACAAAATACAGAGTCATTTAAAACAAATACTCAATATAATCAGTAAGCTGTATGCATTGATAATGAATACCATACAATTAAAAAAAAAATTATATAATATATGAAAAACATTGAGAGAAAACACATCTATATAATCACATGTCTGTTGTACTACAATCTGTATTATAAACATTATAATATAATTCTCACATGAATTATTTTCTCTTGAGCAGAAAGGAAAACTTCTTTATTTTTTTTTTATATATATAAAGAAAATGTTATGTTAAAAAAAAAAAAAAATCTTATCATTCTTACTAAAACAATTGTTTTGGAATATGTGAAAAGGCTACTTTTCTGAATGAAAGATATTCTCAATAATAATATATTTTCATAAAAGAAACAGATCGAAAAAATGAAAATTTGTTTTCTTCTTTCGATACCAAAAATTTAAATATCCATCTATAAAGTCAAACACAATACCCTTTTAAACTGCCTGCCTTGGAATGGACGGGGTTGGGAAAAAAAAAAAAAAAAACAAGGCAGAAGAAGAAAAAGAAAAAAAAAAACAGTAATCTTTTCTCCCTCTAATCCATCACCGCTAAGCGGAAGGATAGAGAATGACAGCTAGATGACCCTACCTGTGGACAATGACTCATCCTTTTTTTTTTTTTTTTTACATTCGTATCCAGGTGTACACAAGGGAAGATTTGCGAAATGCATGTACTAGCGATCGTTGCTATCCCTCAGGTGTATGATTACTAAACTCCTGGATTTTCGACTCTACAAAAAGGGGTGAAATGTGTTAATTGCACGTGTAATTGGTGAAAGGTAGTGCAGCTATGATTTACAGCTAGGAATTATGATTTATGTTGTTAAAAATAAAAATTATACTGTGTGGTTAAAAAAAAAAGTCGTGTATACCCGGCTTGGATTTAAAAAAAAAATGAGGTATGTTTAAATCTGTATATCTGCTTAATATTTTCTATAAAAAAAAAAAATCGGTACACGTGTAACGTGGTCAAATCCGTTTGCATCGCACTATCTTCTCGTCAATTTATATATTTACTTATTTATTTATATTGTGTATAAAAACGTAATGTATTATAATATATATATATTTTTAATATAATATTGATTTTCTAGTTACAATTTAAGTTAGCGAGAACAAGCGAGCGTTGCTTTGCACAAACGAAAATGTGCATGCAATTGTAAAATATTTATTTAATTATTTATTCTTCTTCTTATTATTATTTTAAAATATATTAACGTGTAAATATACATATTTAAGGAATCGAAAGCGAGCGTTCGCTTTTCTTTTCTCTTATTATTTTTTTGTTTTATAAAATATTACATATAATAGTTAGAAAAAAAAAATTAAACAAATTCTTTTTTTTTGTAAAGTTTGGAAATTTAGTTAATTAGAAATATCTCAGCTAAATGCATTATTAGATGCTCTGCGCAGATAGTCTCAATTTCGCCTGCAAAAACGAGACTTTAACATCCAATAAATTGCTGAAATGATCATTGACATGTATCCAACACCTTTTTATCATTATTATTTTTTAAGTATGAAATAATTTACCTAAATATTTAAGGTATAAAATAAACATCCAATTTATGTTTTGTAATAATTGAAACGTTCAATGGTATTTTTTTTTATTTATTATTATTATTTTTTTTTTTTTTTAAATTATCTGAAATGTTAATCCTTAGGGACAACTAATAAATTTTTTTTTTTTGTTTTGTTTTGTTTTATAATATGAAATCGTACGATTATTCTAAAATTAAAATTGAAACGCGTTGTTCTAACCAAGTTATAGATTATATCAAATATTAAACTAAAATAATTTTGTAAAATCTGACCGATTTTTTTTGTTATAATAATTCAAGTGGATTCGTCAATCCGTGGCTTTAAGCAAAGGATGAATTATTATAAATATTGGTCAATATAAAATGTTGTATTATTATTATTTATATTTGTGTCGCCGAGTGAATAGATGTTGACTTGTAATTTTAAATCGATTAGTTATATGTTTTGTGCTACATATCAAGACTTTTATTTTCACTTTTAGTAGAGGGGGTAAGGTTATATAATAAAAATTTTTTTTGTTTTGTTATATAAATTAGTATAAAATGGGTTTGAAAGGGTGATACCCTGGCAAGGCTGCCTCTGTTTTTATTTTTACCGTAATTATTATTATTTTTTATTTAACGTGCATGTTTGTTCATAACTCCCTCTGACGAGCCAAATCCCTCAGTAGTACACTGTGTAGCAAAGAAAAAAAAACTTGCAGTATCCTCCCTAAATGATCTTTTTTTTTTTTTTTTTTTTTTTTTTTTTTTTTTTTTTAATAGTAACCTGTCCTCAATGTACTGTAAATAAACAATAATGGAAAATTATAAAATGTGTACTAAACTAAAGAAAAATAAGACATCTATAAACGATAAAAATTTAAAATAAATATATACATATTGCCTCGAGAGCAATAAAAGAGAAAAAAAATTTCTCGCTTCCCTATCTAGGAATTTATGTGTATAGTCTGTGATTCCACTTTCGTTGGTGAGAATAATTTATTTATGTGGCGTTTAATAGTCGCTTTATCTGGGAATGCAATTTCCTTTAATAGGTAATTGTTATTCCTAAGCTTCCTTACCACCTCGAATGGTCCCAAAAATTTTGGCTGAAGTACACCTGGTTTACCCACGACTTTTAAGTAGCATTCTTGTCCCGTTTGTAGAAATTTTACTTTTTGGACTGGAGTACTGTCGATGTACTCCGCCATCATTTTTTTTTGGTTTTGTAAGGCTAATTTCTTTATTTCCTCAATATGTTGGACTCTATTTTTAACGTAGGTTTTGACAATTATGTCTTGGTCGGGCAAGTGTATGGAAAAAGGAGTTCTTATTTCTCTACCGAAAAATAGAAGTGCCGGAGAAAATCCCGTAGCTCTGTGCGGCGTACTGTTATAATTAATTTTAAAAAAATCAATCCTGGTATCCCATTCTAAAGAGTTTTTACACATAGCCACAATTGAATTTTTTAATATTTTATTACTGATTTCACAGAGCCCATTACTGCGTGGATTATTCACGGACGTAAAATCTAGGTCTATGTTAAGAGAATCCATGTATTCTTTGAATAAATCAGAGTGAAAATACCGGCCATTATCCAATTTTATGGATCGCGCCAATCCGAAATTACTAAAATAGCGATTCAATACATTTAGAAGTGTTTGTGATTCACAATTGCGAACCGGTACAGCCTCCAAGAATCTTGATGTGGAATCAATAATCATAAATACAAATTTATTTTTGCGTAGCGTCATTGGAAGCAAACCAATTAAATCTATATGCAAAACTGATCCGATTTCTTTATCTTTGATTATTTTTTGTGTGGGAACTTTAATAGTTTGATGTTGTTTAGTCGTGTTACATGGTATACATTTAGTACAATAATTCTTTACATCCCTGTACATCCCGTACCAGTAGAATCTAGCTTTTATTATTTGATAAGTTTTAAAAAATCCGAAATGTGGTTTATGAGCTTCCTGTATTATTTCAGCTTTAAGTTTATCCGGAGCAATTAACAGTTCATTTGTATCAGAGCCTGGCTTTAATATTAATATTTCTTTTTGATTGAGAGTGAATTTTTTTGTGGTTTTGTTTTGTTTGTCAGTTTTAATTTTGTTTATTATTTTATTTAATTTTTCGTCTTCTAATTGTTGTAGTTTAATGTTTTCATCTGATAGAGCTTTGTTTACCGTAAACAATGAATTTTGCAATTTTTCTCTTGAAATTATATTATTAATGTTCCTCGAAACATAATCAGCAGGATTTTTAGATCCCTCGATATGCTGAAAAGAGTAGTTAAAAGGGGACAAATTGTCCAACCACCTTGCTACAATGTCTGGTTGCTTTTCCAAATTTAAAAAATACGTTAGCGCTTTGGAGTCTGTATAAATATTAAATTTTCTCCCTGCGAGAATATGCTTGAAATACATCACCGCTTCATGAACCGCCAGTAGTTCGAGTTTGAAACTGGGGTAGTTCTTTTCGGGATCCCTTAATTTTCGCCCAAAATGTTCAATTGGCAGCTGTTCTCCGTCGTATTCTTGTGCTAAAATTCCAGAAATAGCTGTTTTAGAAGCGTCTGTGATTAAAATGAAATCTTTTGAGAAATCCGGGGGTTTTAATGTGGGATTTTTAACTATCGCTGCTTGGATTTCTTTGAAAGCATTTTCTTCTATGTCAGACCATTTAAATTTCACTTTGTCTTTAGTAAGATTAATTAATGGGTCAACTATTTTAGAATAGTCTTTAATAAGCGATCTAAAATAATTCGAAAGACCAAGTAGAGATTTAACTCCCTTCTTATTTTTAGGTTTAACTAAATTTTGAATTTTATCTATGTTTCTTTTTGAAGGAGAGTATCCTTCGCTGTTTAGGGTGAAACCGAGAAATTCAATTTCTGACATACAGACTTGTATTTTAGTAGGCTCAATAGTTAAATTATTTTCAATAAAAGCTTTAAGGACTTTGTCTAACAGATCTAACATTTCTTCGAGTGAGTCGGCTGCTAGGATCACATCGTCAATAAAATAAGCGACTTGATCTTCATTAAAGTGGCCCAACACTTTATCAATTAATTCTGCAAACACCGCAGTACTGAGTCGCGTTCCGAACGGCAATCTTAAAAAGGAGAATTTACCGTGCTCCGTTATGAAAGCTAATTTTTCAGTGTCTTCTTCACGTAAATTTATTTGGAAAAACGCACTGTGTAGATCCAGTACTGTATAATATTTTTTTCCACTCATTCTCCGCAGAATCTCTTTAATTTCGGGTATGGGGTACGCATAATTTTGAAGTATTTCATTTAAAAGTCTATAATCGACCGCCATACGATATTTAACTTCATTAGCCTGTTCGTTTTTCTGCAAAGATTTTTTTTTAACGAAAATAACAGGGAAAGCGTAATCAGAGTTGGATTTACGAATGATATTTGCTCTCAAAAGTTTTTCAATTTCTTTTTTAGCATACTCCTTAACATTGTGTGCAGTTTTGTATGGTTTAGTCTGCAGAGGATAATTATGTATTAAATTAAATCTTGGGACGACTAATGAAGATTGTCCGAGTGTATCGTAATTCTTAGAAAAGGCATGTGCATTATTTAGAAGTATTTTTTTTTAATTTTTCTGCTGTGTCCGAGTCTAAATGTTGTAAATTAAAGTCGTCTGATCTAAGTTCTGCTTTTCTCCGTTCACGAACTTGCTCTAAATTCAGATTATTAATGTGCACTACCTGCTTCGTTACTTCTTGACCCTCAGTGTCAACTGATTTTATTTCAAAATGTTTAGAAATTTTGCCAATGTTCATTCCCTCTGTTAAGATTAATTTTTGTTGTGATTTATTAGTGATTATTATATGAATTTTATTATCCTTGGCAATTTCGTGAATTGATGTTTTATAATAAATTTTCATATTATGTTTAATCGGTTCCAAGAGTATTGTATTTGTAGTTGCGAATTTATCTGGATCTAATAGTAATGCAACAATTTTTTTTTCGCCTGGTAGTAACTCCGTTGTCTGTGTTAGTTTTGCTGTAACAAAATTTTTGTGCGAGATACGTTTTTTTTTCTTTTTGCGTATTGTTTCTTTATTTTGATTCTCATTAGAGTTAGCAGTTAAGTTACTTATCAGACTTTGAGGTTCATTTTCTAGAAATTGAAGTGCAATGTTTTTGTTTTTTAATTTCATGGTTTTATCTTCAAAATCTAGGATAATATTATTTGTTTTGAGGAAATCGAATCCCAATAGCATATTGTAGTTCCGACCAAAATCTTGAGTTGTAACATAGAATGCCCCCGATACAAAAACGTTTTCCAATTTGAAAGTTAATTTAATGCATTGCTTAAAAGAGATTGTCGAATTTGTTAATGTTTGAATTTTTACCTGGTTACAGAGATTTTTATATTTTACGTGTGCATTCTTTAATTGTTCGAACAATATAGGTGATGCCAAAGTTACTGCCGCCCCACTGTCTGTCAAAGCATTAATCTTAACACCATTAATTTCAAAAGTAATAATCGGAAGTTGAGAATTGTCATTACTTTTGACACTAGCAATAATTTTGTTATTTTTTTTAGACCCGCAGTGAGACTTACGCGGGTGCCTTGTATTTGAGAATGTAAGTCCCGACTTTAGTTTCCCTTATTGTTACTAGAATTCTGATCATGATCTTTATCTTGTTTATTGTTTTCAAATGTCTGCTGTGAATTATTTTTTTTTTTATAATCATGTTTTTTATAATTATTTTGCTTGTAGCCCCCTCTATGCCCTCTATAATTTCTTCGCTGGTCATATGATCTCTGTTCGTTGAAATTGCCTCCATAATTTCCGAAACTGGGATATGATATCGGCATAAATTGTTGGTGGGGTGGGGGTGGTGCATAGTACATGTACTGAGGAGCAGAATATTGCATAGGGTTGAAGTTTTGGTGCGTGTAATTTGGGGTTTGCTGAAAGTTTCCCTGAGCTTGTTGGTTTCCCCCTTGATAAAAATTTGGTTTTTCGATTTGAATATTCTCAGGAATTTTTTTATTTTCGTCCACGTAATTACTGCTGTTTTGTTCGTTGCCCTTGTAAAACCAACAATGTGGGTTCGTATGGGATGTGGATTTACAGTACTTGCAAAACCTAGTTGTATCATTGTTAGTGGCATTTACCTTTAATTTTATGTTATTTAGTTCCGCGGTTAATAATTTTATATTCTCTGCACTTTCTACATTGAGTTTAAGCAGTTCATTTAACAAATCAGAATCTTTAGTTTTGGAAATGTTGTTGATGTCCTTTAAATTGACATGTGAATAAGCCTCCTCTAATTTTAAGGCTATGTTGCACGCTGTTTTAAAGTCCGGCGGAGAGTTTTTTCTTACTTCCAGACTTAAATCACTACGAATTGATTCCAAAAACTGAGATAATTTGATCATTTCCATGAATGTAGAGCTGTTGTTAGCTCCTATATCTTGCCCACTTTTTTTTAGATAAAGGTCTGCTGCCGCATTAAACTCTAATATAAATTCGTTCATGTTTTGTTCCGGTTTTTGTTTGAGATTGCAAAATTTCTTTTGCGCTTCTAGAAATGTGGTTTTGGGTTCGAATAATTGTTTTAACTTTGTTTTAAAGGTTTCTAAGTTCTGTTCCACGAACAAATTTTGATCCCTCATCAATTTATCTTTAGCAGGTCCTACAATTTTCGCCTTTAATATAGTTAATTTAGAATCATTATTCAATTCAGTTTTATTGATGAGATTGTCAAATTGTAAGAAAAAATGGTTAATATTTGCTTCCTTTTTTCCATCATAGTATGGAATCAGATTAATTAGGCTATCTGCATTTGGGGTGTCCATTGTAGTAATTTTAGGAGTAGCTTTTTCAGAATTTATAATTTTCTTCTCTTTCTTTTTTTTCTTATTATTATTATTACTATTATTACAAATAATATTAGTGTCTACAGTTTGATTATTTAATTCGCGTAATTGTTGTCTAGTTTTGACACCAGTATCTATTCTACTAATTCTTTGACTTTTACGCTTATTCATCCAATTAAAGTACAAAAATCATAAAATAGAGAGAGAGCAAAAAAAAAAATTGTTTAACATAAAATAAAAGATACCCAATGGTGAATTGTTATGCACTGTTCGAGAAATTAATTATATATAACATATATCATTTCAATATTTGAGCATTATTATGTATTTATTTTATATTTGCTGCTGTTGCAGTATATGTAACACAAGTCATATTTTCAATTCTTTGTTAATACAAATCAATCCAATAACACTTATTATTATTTAATATATCATTATATATTTAGTGAGGTACCCAAAAAGAATTGCCAGGTATATGCATGTTACAGAGTGTATGAAGATTCCCCAATGAATGCTTAAAAATTTTTTTTTTTTTTTTTTTTTTTTTAGTCTTAATATTGCATATATATTTTTATATTTAAAAACTTATACAATAACCTAAAGTTCTATTTCTAAAATTAAATTAATATATTAAAATAATTTAGAAAGAGGTAACGGTACCACTTCTAATTCGGTAAACCCTATGATGGAATGCTACAGAGTGATCAATTAAATTATTTGAATTTAAGTCTGACTGCATAGGATTTACCACTATATTGCTGTTAATTGATTAATATGAGTATTTTAAATTATCCGAGACGTATAGTATTTATTTTGCACCTATGACTCTAAGGATCTGATGTGATAATTTATACTTAGAAAATTTTATTAGACAAATTATCAATTAATTATAGAAAAGAAAAAATTGCGTTGTGAATTATTTTTGAAGTTCGGATCCTCTTTGAGCCAATTACAATCATCAAAGGTTACCTGCAGAGAGTTATGTAACATTAAATAAATAATGGCTTATTTTAAAACCTAGATTGTAATATTAAAGAAAACATTTCCTGAAATAAAAGACTTAATATTAATTCAATAAATTAAGTAAACAAAAGGAAAACTGACTAAAATTAATTGAATATAAAATTGAGTTTATTTACAAGGTAATTATAAGCATATGATTAAAAACAAACATAAATGTTTAAAAAAAATAAAAATATTCAATCCTAGTTGAGAACTGTATTCTCAACATTTATTTTCTGAGAATTACAGTTTATCTTACTGAATTAAAAAATTCGATTTTGAAAGGCAGAGTTCCATACCCTAGAAGTATTTATTTGATTAGCCTTTTTATGTTTAGATCGGGGTAGGATCTTCATACACACTTAAATTCGTATTATTAAAATATAGCTTAATTAAATAAAATGGAACAATGGTGAAGGAAGATTGTTTGTTACCTTATATTACTAGATAACGTTGACAGCAGGAGGTAATGGCTGACGCGTTTTCGCTTTTTCTTAGCGCGTACATTTCCATCTATTGGCACACACACTCAAAATCTGTTTTTTTAGTTAGAGAGCAGTCAACCTTCTACTTTTCCATCTTTTTTGAATCTGAACTCTCAAGAAAAATCACATTCTTTTCGTGGAGCAAAAAAAAGGGATGGAACCATTTTTCCCTTTTCACATAAAATTAAGGCCTTATACGTTTTAACTTCTTGAAAATTTGCATGTTTCGGCCATACCTCTGATTTTAGAGAGATGACCATTGGCATGCGGGAGAAATTTGGTACTCCCCTTGAGTGTTTCATAGGTCCGTCGGTACAATAGCGATTCCTCTTGACGCCGTGCTGTGTCTGGGAGGTAAAGATGCTTTGACTTGTGAGGTCTTCGTGCCTATTTAAGCTCTCATAAATAAATGTGTCATATTATTGTTCTGACAATTTTCTCCATGACATTTTTATTAGGTGTAGTTAAATCATTCGTGGGAACGGAAAACCAAATATTTCCTTGACTGCCGTGGTTCACTTTGTTCCACAATTATCTATCTGTATGCGCTGATCCTAAAATGGATCATTAATTTGTATTGTTCACTGTTCACTGATTAAAATGGTACCAAATACTCTGCTAATATGCAGAAAAAAAACCAAATACTTTTTTTTTTATAGTGTGTGCTAGTTTAGATCTAGATGGTGGTATTTCTCACCATCACATTCACTCGAGATTTTCAGATAGTTTAATGGTCTATTATACGGACATAATGTAATGAAATTGTGAGTGTTAACAGCAACATCTGTTGTTACTGTTATGAAAAATATCGCCAGTGAAAATAAGTTAAACATCTGAAAATATACTCATATATTGCAGAAAAAATTAAATTTGGGAGTTAGTTTAGGTATAATCCTTTTATTAATGTGGTTCTAAAAAAACTATTTCCCCCCACTCAACAACGCTAAAATTTCTTACATATTCTCGAACTCGTTTTTAATCGTGTAGGTATGTAATTGGCAGGTATGACTACTAAGGTGATTTGAAATCGAATAACGTTTTTAATTTTTCGATAAATTCATTACATTTTTAATTATAAGCAACTGCTGTCGCATGACGATCTTTTTTTAAACCACCACATTTGACTGTATTTTTTTTTTAAGATACTGTGATTTTATCTAAAAATGGAAACTATTATTTCTCATGGATTCTGAAATAGTACACCTGTCAGTTTTATACGTTTGCGAATAAAAATGAATTCAGGAATGTGTCAGAAAGTTCCCAGTTTTAAAAAGTTCCTTAAAAAAAAAAAGCAAAACGATAAGAGAAAAAAAATATTTTTGATAGTTCAAAATTTACTGTGGAATAAATCCGAAGTCGTATTAATGCTTCAATTTTTTTTTTTCAGCTTATGTTAATCATCTTGTCGAAAGAAATTAAAGGATATTCTGCTTGTAAATTATATTTTAACTACTGTCTGTGTTATTGTTTAAGAGCTGTGGTTAAATAAGCTAAAAGCAGATTGAAGTTTTAGATTCTGTACGTCATTTTTGTTGTTTAGGTAAATTGACTGCTACTTAGTTTGTGAAAATAGATTCGATATATACAGATTTTTTTTTTCATATAATGATTAAAGAACAGAACTATAGTTTCAAGAGCAATTAATAATCAACTCTCATCTTCAGGTGATTGTAGCAAGAGAGTAATTATCAAAGCAATGATAAAAACACGTTCAAGCAGAAAAAAAAGGTTAAATGTAGTTAACTACAAATATCAATACTTGTTTTGAACAGTAGCAAATACAAATTTAATTTTTCAAAAGTAGTCACTGCTTGTGTACTTTTAATAAGATTAACTTTTTTCAACTTCGACTCGCTAAAACATTTATATTTATTAGCTTGATTCATTAAACTAATTGTTTTGAAGTTAATGTGTTCAAACCATATCTCCCTAGAAGAAAATTCCATACAAATGCTCTTATTACTCCAGCCAGTAGTTAGAAAACTATTATTATTATTATTTTTTTTTTTTTTTTGGCATACTGCATCTATTTTTTTTTTTAAACTGTAACTACAATTACAAATACTTGTTGGGAAAAGTAGTGATTACACACAACTTTTTAAATAATCTTTAGTTCACTACTTTTAGAAGACCAATTTTTTTGAGAGATTGTTATTATTATAACTCTCAAAATTACGTAAATAAATAATACGCATTTATTCATAATTATACACTGCATAAATTTTATTCATAGTCCTTACAGTAATTATTCCATCTTGAAATACAAATGCTGCTTACAATCCCCTGATTACCGAAAAGATATGAGAAGTGTGTGTTTCCCCCTTTGAAATTTTACCAAGGCCTCGAAATTGAATAAAACAGAAGCATACCTAACCGTTTTTCAGCTACAATTAATTGCATTTAGGAAAAAATGTGAAAATAAAACAAGAGCTTCTTGCTGCTCTAATGAAGCACTTTAGTAAAATAAAAAATAATTCTAAAAGCAAACTTTACAGAATCACATTAGGACTTGCCATTGCTTAACATATTTTAAGCAAAGATGCATAAAAATGATTTTCTAAGAATTACTTGAAATGTTTGCATCCAAATGATAATAAAAAGAACATTTAATGTACAGTTTTCAATCATATCTATTCGAAAATAAAACAAGGACTTTTGGCTGTTTTGACAAAGCAGTTTACTAAAAAAAAAATTAGAAAAACAACCTTCACAGAATCATGACATGACTTAGGCATTGTTGAAACATATTTTACAGCAAAGATGCATAAATAGGATTTTCAAGATTTTGATTGAAATTGTTTCATCCAAATGATATTATTAAAAATGTCCTTTTTAATAAGTATAGTGAATCTCTTCGAACACACACTTTTGCTTATGTAAGATGCTTTAGCTGTTTAAAAAAGGGATATTATGTTGTTGTGGCTTATCCTCCAACTGTCTGACGAAGTCAGACAAGATCTAATAGACCGCTAATCTTCAGAAAATCAAGAACCAGAAGGGGGGGAAGCACAAAAGTCCTCCCTGGAAACATCTAAGCAGTCCAGGATGTGTTCTGCAGAGGCCTGTTGAGCTTGACATTTAGAGCAGACTTCAAAGATATTTCTGTCCTCAAAGAACGAGAGACTTTTCGTGTGTCCACGTGCCAATTTTGAAATTGCTGTTCGAGAGGCTCTGTCACAGTTGATAGCGAACAGAGCCCGGCTCTTAGACAGCGTATCAGTGGTGGCTGGGAGGGACCTTCCACTCCCTTCTCTAGATTGATGCTCTGAGTAGGTAAGGGCTGAAGAGGAAGACATAGATTGACAACAACCCTCCTTGGCCAAGCGATTAGATTGCTTATTGCCATAAATGTTTACGTGGGATGGAATCTACTGAAAATGAACATCATGGAGCTTTGAAATAATTTTAAGTTTAAGAAGGATGGAAATACTAGTTTTATCTCCAACTGTAATTCAATTGTGAAGGTGTTGAAGGGAACTGCGACTGTGTGAAAGAATCCAGAGGTCTCCGAAGTCCCGCTCTCTGAGAATAGCCTCGAGACCTTGTTCAATTGCAATAAGCTCGCTTTTAAAAACTGAAAAGAAATCAGGGTTACGGAGACTGATGGACAAATGTTGCCCTGGTTTCTTCAATGTAGATCCCACTTCCAGTGTGGTCGTCCTTGATGATTTCGTTAATCCAGGGATATTATAAACAGGTTATTAATATACAATGTGAGTAAGATACCAATTAAAACCATTGGACACCTTAAAAGCAGGTTATTAAACTGTCAAGACGCATCTTTAAAATGAGGTAACGAAAAGTTAAAAATAATTATCAAATGTAAACCAAAGTTTTGAAAAATAATATACATTTTTTATTCATGTTATTTATTGATGTTTATGATTTTATATAAAGCATTAAAATTAAATTTGTTTCAATGGTAAATGGATTACCTTTTCATCTTGTAATTTAGAATATATTTTTTATAAGCTGATTTGAAAATTATTAGAAATCTTTAAGAAAATTCATGGCTAATTTTTAACATTTAGTTTGCAAATGAAATTGAAACATGTTGAGTGAATACAACAAGGGGAAAAATAGGTTCCTGAGTTATCTGAAATAAAAAGTTTTGAGAGAGTAGTCTCACCTTTCTAAAAACTTAATGTCAGCACAATGAAGTGTGGTCAGCAGAAGAATCCAGTTTCCCTTTTTTATAGCACAAAATGGAGTGAACTGTGTATATTACATTGCAGAAGTCTATCAAAACACAGTAGCGAAATTTCATATTTTCCCACCGGCTTCTGCAAGTGTAGCACAATACTGAACCTACTTCTAGGTTGAACTGTGATTTAGGATTAAATTGGAATCACAATAGTAAAGTTCGATTCGACAGCAAGATGACTTGCATTGCTGTCATTGAAAACCCTTATGCAGATGATCTTCTGCTACAACAAGTACAGTTGCTCATAGATGAGAGCTGCTGAAGAAATGTACTTTAGGCTGTTAGTCAGTGTGATCTCAAATTCCCCTCACTAATGTTAAACTCATGGGCAAGGGTTGCATTCTATTTTTAAAATATCTCCTAAAGAAATTAATAGTTTTAACTTCTTTTATCTGTGCACTGTTCTTAAAGGATGTCCATTTTTTTTTCTTAGTTGTCAAAATATTTCTAAAATATATACATAAATTTATTTGAAGTGTTAGACTCTTTACACAGTTTCGCTAAGATTTTAACACACAAAATTTTAAATTAAGTATATATTTTGACAATTAAGAAAAAAAAAGTCCTTCCGGCAGCTTTCCTGTATCTTCGTTTTAAAACTTTAGCTAATGTTACTCGAAACAGCAAGCTAAAATGCAAAGAACCCGATTACAGAAGATTCGTTAATATTGAATTTGAATAAGAAATTTGCCAAATTAGTCAACTATAGCCAAGTTAGCACCATTTATGAAGACTTATTTTTGATCGCCAAATTTGGTGATATTTCGCTAAGTGTCACCAAGTTTGGCGAGAATTTGGTGCTAATGGATATGAATAGTTTTATGCGTATGATTGGAAGATGATTATAACAATGAAAGATAATAATTTGTGAGAAAATGTGTTCACTAAAACTCATAAATTAATCGTTGAATTTTTGTAATGTGCTGTCTTGTTTCAAAATGTCTGCCACACTAGAATTTCAAAGAGGTAAAACAAAAAATGCTCTGGAATCCTTGTATCAAGGCCTAATACTTAAACAAAAAATAAATTAAATTTTTTTGTATATTTATTTTAGTTTTAAATCTTTATGTGGCTGTCATTTTGAAACAAAATGGTGGACCAAGCTGGCCAACGAACTCGGTGAGCTTAATACACACAGTTAGTTTAATCTAAATTGCTTTATAAATACGAGTGTTATCATATGACATAGATCATATATATATATATATATATATATAAATCAACATTTCAACGGAGGGTGGTTTTGGGGTCTGGGGGTCATGATCAGTGAAAATATACCGAAATTTTCTGGAATTGCTTTCCTCCGAACGGCTGCAATAGGTAGCTTTATACTTTTTTGTATTGAAAGCTACCTAAAAGACATCTTTTAAGAAGAGTATACAAAAGAAAGAAGTTAAACATATTAATTTCCTGTGAAGATATTTTAAAAATACAAATGCATCACATGCCTAACATTAGCATAAAGAATTTGAGATCTTGCTGACCTATAGCCATAAGTAGTATTTGGCTAGAAGTGGAAACCTTTATAAAGCAATTTTTCTTTCTTATTATTATTAAATATGCAAAATCCATCACAGGTACTTATATTCAGATGTTTATACGATAAGAACGTGAAATCAAATATTTTATTACATATTTGCTTTAGTGACTTTTGCATCAATAAAGTGCTTAGAAAGAGAGTAATAAATTGCCAAATCAATAAAAATTGTCATTCCTTGCCAAATCATTTATGAATACCACTTTTTCCTTCAAAACTGTCAAAAATTACGTTACATTACGGTCTATAGGGAAAAAAACATTTACGGTTTATTTTAATGATATTGCACAATTTCAAACATATTGAAATTGATATGTATCACTGAAGTGCACTACAAGAGGCTTACTATGGAATATGGTGGGCATAGCACTTACAGGTCCTTTACTGGGCTAGGTTTCATGTCCGAGAAAATTCGATTAGTGGGTCACTGTCAGGGCATAAAATAACATATAAAGTAGGCGACACTAGTGTCGCCCAGTGGGAAATTATTGTCGCCCAGTGACAGGAAATGGTGCCGGCAATTTTTGAAATAAAAAATTTTGAATAACAAAAGCTGTCTTTGTGCTTCGGATATTATAACTGTCGACATTTGTTATAGCAGATACCGAGTGTAGGCAGGGGCAGTACGATACAATATGAGGTAGGCTGGGATGGCGTGAAGTGCCGTGTGACCTATGGCCTATGGGAAACATGTCGTTGTTGTGATCTTTGTGTTTCTGCTTAAAAGATTTATTTTCCGACAATCCATCTAGTGATGGGATTCAAATAATATAACAACCCGTTCGCTTCACGAATGATTTTTGATGCATTAACAATAAGGGAAAATTAAGCATCACACATATATTATGAAACACTTTACATTAAAATAACAACATAAACTTTGAATTTTAAGTATAATGGAGAAAAAAAAATATCCTGAAACATGCTTTCCTATAAGGACGTAATTTGTTTAATAAATATTAGGCAATCATGAAATCCTGATCAAAATTTCTAACAGAAAATGAATCAAAACCTAATAATACAATAACGATAATGCAAGAATAGCAGAAATTTAAGAAATGTTGAATAAGCATGCTATATAACCAGGGAGTTATCCTAGATTGCCGATTTAGATACCCAAATTCATCAAATCTTCAATATTTTAATGTTTTTTGTTAAGTTAAATTGGATTCTCACAGGAATGAAGAAATTTTTTTTTTCAAACTAAACATTATTTTATTAAATGAATCAATTTACAAAATGTCACAGTGTTACATTTTAAAAATGCTGTTGTGCAGATGCACATTAAGAAAAAGTAAATTAATGTAAATACGATTTTCGCATTTGAAGTATTTTAAGAACCAGTTCGCCGAACTCCACACAAATTAACAACTGGTGCAAAACAGCTGAATCCCACCACTGAATCCATCCACCTTCATCCAGTGCAACGTGCAACCTGGCCTCAAGAAGAACTTAGAGTTGGAGCCCCACTGTCTTCGGCAGCGTATTAAAAAAATGGATGGCACAATCTCATTAGCATTCTTGGATAAAAACTTTAAAATCACACAATGCAGAAAAAATAAAATTGCTAATAGAGCTTGCACTGGATGTTTATAATGATAGCCGACAGTTGACTCTCTCTGCTCATTTTTGGCTTTCGCGGTTTTTAACGAAAATTCACATTGACTCACAAATTGCCTCTTACATGGACAATGGTTTAGAGTGTGACTTTTCTTCTTTTAATCCATCTCCAGCACTGTTGCGGTATAGAAATCCAGTAATGTATCGCGAGATGCTTGATATTGTTGGTGAACAAGTAAAAGAAAATACAGACACGCAGTTGCAAAAGGCTGATTGTTTTTCTATCCAGATAGATGGTTCCGTTGATAAATATGGAGTTGATAATAAATTTGTTACAGCACGATTTATTACAGAAGAATAAGAAATGAAATCAGTTTTTCTAGGAGAATGTAAATTGAGTAAGCGAGTAGCAGAAGGCCTCATGGATTCTGTCAAAATCGTATTTGAGAACTTGGGCATCTCCAACAGGATAGATGCTTTCTTAAAAGCAAGAAGACCAACAGAGGTTGTTAGTGCAGCCCGCCTTGATGTTGGGAACCTTCTTGGTAAAGACAAAATTGCCGATTTTACCGATGATGTGGTTGCTTTTTACGCGGCTGAAAAACTGCCTCCTCCATCAGATATGACCTCATCAACAGCAAGACTCTATCATTACTTTAAAGCGTCTCAACCCCACTCAGGTTTTAACAAATTGGTACAATCATATGTTTCTTTAACACCTCACAGCGCTGGCCCATACATACAACGCTTAAATCTAACAAACAGTCGGGACTATCAAAAGAAGCATTAAACTCAAGAACATTTATTGCTCTTAATGGAATTGGAACAGCTTTTTATGATCCAAGACCTGCTGTTGCAAGGTTCCTAGAAAGCAAAGAAAGAAAGAGAAAACTTCCAGACAAAGAATTCTAACAAACACAAGAGTTTGTCAACAAATTCTTTGCAATTGATAATAACTTGTAAGAAAAAATTTAAAGATTTTAACTATTATTGTAACATTTTAAAACCATTATAAAAATATTAAAAATTTTAACTCATTAAAATATAAATAACGAATCGATCTCTTGTTTAATTCCATTATTTCAATAAGAAAGTCCTTTGTATAAAAAATTTAAACTATTGTAAATATTTCTGTAGTATTTTGGAAATATTTTACAGTTAGAATTTGATTCTTTTAAACATGAAGAGTAAAATCGATTTCCTTGTTTAGTTCTACTCTTTTCAAAATACAGTAATTTCTGAAAGGCTAAAGATGTTTAAACACTTTAATTATTGTTCATTTGGCATTTTGGAAACATGTTATAAAATTTAACATGGTATTTTTTTATTTAATATTTTTAAACAGCAAGAGGAAAATCTTTTTGATTAGTTCCACTTTGAGTCTAAAACTATAGTTACGAGAAATTAAAAACAAATATTTAATGATTCAGATCAAATTTGCTTTTCAATTTAATAATTTATTCCAGGCTCCAAATACCAAATTGGTAGATGTAATACTGTTATGTACAAAAGTCAAGTGTAGAAACAGTAAAAGGTAAGCAGCATTTTAACATAATTTTAGCGATAAATTTCATACATAAATTTTTAACTAGATACAGAAATTTGGTAGGTTGAATGTTATGTTTGACTATATATATGACTAACATAACAATGGTTAACAATTAGTATGAACTGTGAATGTAGACTTTCTTTAATGGTACCTAGCTATAAATGAACGGGTTTACATGATTCAATGAAAACATCATTATTTACTTACCAGGTACAGAAGAAGTAAAATAGACAGAATTAATAAAACAGAATTATAAAAATCGATATTCTAATTATTTGGTTTGCAGTTATCAGGGGGGGGGGGGGGGCGGGCTGAATTTATAGATATATGCTTGGGACAACAGATCAAACCTATTGTCGCCCAGTGAAAATTCCTTAAAATATGCTCTGGTCACTGTAGGTGCAAGATTTTCTTTTATGACAGTTGCATAGCCAAGGATGGGGTCGTGAAGTCCCCACACCCTGAATAAGAAACTTCTACTGAATCATGCAAAAACAGTAAAAGCTTTGAATATGGAATTGCAAAGGAGCGAAAAAAATTCAGTTTTAGACAATTTTCTATATTAGCAGATATAAGCTATTCCTTTCGCCTGAAACATGGAAGTTTCTGTTTAAGACAGGATTCAGTTATACTCATAGACAGGTTTCGTTTTCATAGATATCCTTTGTTAAAACATCCACTCTTTAATACACCTTTGGAGAGCATTACAGTAAAACTTGTGAATACGTAACCTGTCTATAACAGAATGTCTTTTCAAACGGAAAAAAAAAATCAACTTTGGACTAAAAAATACCATACGATTATACTTGCTAAGATGGAGACCTGTCTAAAATGGAACCATTTTTCCAATCCCTTTCGACTCCTTCTTTGAGAGGTTTTACTGTTTGACAGTAAAACCTTTGAAAACAGAATTCACTATTAAATAGAATCCCGATGATGAAAGGATTATACAAGTATAGCAGCTAAGACGGAATTTGCTTCCGATTTTCAACAATTCTATTTCATAGATTTTACTGTAACTAGATAAAGCATAAAACTTCTTCAACACTGACTTTGATGTTGCCAACACGTACTGAAAAAGACCAGGGATGCCATTTTAAAACTTTCTTGAGAAAGGTGGTTGCAAAGATTTTTTTAAAAACTTATTCAAGTATAGTTAAAATATCTACAAAAAAAAAAAAAAAAAAAAAAAAAAAAAAACATATCAAGGAATGTTTTATACATTTATGAAAATAATCAGATAACATTACAGATTTAATGGAAGCAATTTAACTATGTTTACTTGAAAGAAAAGTACCATAATACGAGATTTTCCATTTTTGTTTCTTTTCTCAAGACTTTAAATTAAATGTTTATTTTTTCGAGAAATAATACCACAATTTCAGTATTAATATTTAAAGTTGGGGAGCAGCCGTGACAGTCTTACAGTGCAGCCAACATAATGTTATAATCAAATTTTAAACTCTTCTTTTGTAAAATTTTAGTTTTTCGTGTTGTGACAGTCTTCTTCCAAGTTAACAATATAAATATGTACAGTATAATTATAACAATTATATGTCAAATACAATGTTTAATATAGTTTCAGATGAATAGAATGCCATTATGATAAGAAATCTGTTGTTAATAAAACATTTGCACTTTGGTAAGTAATTCATAAATAAAAAAATAAAAGAAACCTGTAGCAATTAATCCAATAAAGGAAAATGACGAGGACACATTTTTGCAAAATTATCTGCAAGTTCATCAAGACTAAAAGATTTTACTCATTTCTTTTCCACAGACATTAACAGTAATTACTATTTAATCTTTCATTGCTGATTGTCAATCTGATGTATATTTTCACATGTTTTAAAACTGAAAAAAATCATTCATTTGATGCTGTACTAATTGGGAGAGTTAAAGAGACTTTTATTACTTCAGAAAAGGCTGTTGGAAGTTTCTCAAAGATATTGAGTGCAGGTAGTAAATCATTTTCTCCTTTGGAAAGTGCATCCATCACGTATCTTTTGGCAGTTCTTAATTGGGATAAAAGGTAAATCTTGTCAAAGTAATTATGATAAAGCTCTAAAAAATGTGATTTTTTTTCAGGTTCTAAGAAAAATTAATTTTCATTATCCAACGCTTACGAAAGTTTTTGATTGGCTAGTAAACCTTTTGTCGAATTTATTCAGCTAGAATTCTGTCAGCAAGAATAAAATATCTTCTTTTCATTTTGGTTTCAAAAGAAAAATTCTGTCTTGTTGAGGTATACTTGACATAAAAAGAAAAAAAGCCTGTAGTTTTGACAGGATTTTTTTCTTTCTTTCAACATATGCTGAATCCTGGAAACTAACATTATGTCAGTGAACAAAATCCTGGGATTTTTTGAAAAGTTTGCTCCATTCTTCTTCAGAACAAGCATTATTTAACTCATCTCTCACAATAGATATGACTTGCTGCTTTTGATAAATTTAGGTTTTCTGATTGTAGTTGTTCTGAAAGATTACATGCTAAACCTAAAATGTTTTCGAGTATGTACAGATACACAATATATATACATGCTTCCAATTTTGTCTTTAAGCCAATAGCTTCAGCAGATGCTTTAATGTGAGAATCGGAAATTAAATCCAAAACCATAACAATAGCTTCATATGTATTTGTAATCTTCATGAGAGAACAGTGCCAATAAAACCAACAAGTCACTGTGTTTCTTTTTAGAGTAAAATAGTCTGGAATCAAAGTTCTTTTTGACATTCAATGAACAACAGATATAGGATTGCTATTGCATATAAAATTATACAAGTTCTGTATAATATAAAAGAATTATTTTAAATCCAGTATGTTGCTTACTGTGTCAATAAGAACAAAGTCTATGAGCATAACAATGAATAAAGCATGAATTTAGTGCCACTTCTTTTATTTTAGCCCCATTAGCCTATCCATTCATAATGCTTGCTTCATCATAGCACTGTCCCACACAAAAATTAAAATCAAGGCTATAGCTTGTCAATAATTCAATTATAAATTTTCTCAATGATTCAGCACTTAAATATCACATATAATATGCACCCACAGCACATTCTCTAATGCAACCGTTATGAACATATCTAAGAATTAACTACATTTGCTTCTTTTTAGAGCAATCTTTCATTTCGTCCACTAATAGTGAAAAATTCCCTGCTTACTTTACTTCAGATATTATTGTATCCTTAATTTTTTTATCCAAAAACTGTTTTTATATCATTTTGATATTCATGTGATGTATAATGACCTTAGAGCCGTGACATTTTGGCTTTCAAATTGTCATTTTCTTCAGACATTGTTTCAAGAAGTTCAATGAAATTCTCTTTGTTGTTGCTTTCCGACGACTCACTACGTCCTAAGTGACAATCCCAGTCGTCCTAAGAAACTAGCTACTCTGAATAATGTTTTGATGTGCTTGCGGTTTTCTGTAATTTCTTTCAATCTTGTGGTGCACAGCTCAGAAGCAATAGATAAAGTTTTATTATCAGATATCCTTTTAAAATTACCCCAGGCACTCATCGATGATAAATGTCTCTCACTTTGATATTGTTGGAAGATCAAGGCTCCATTTTTAAAATCATTTGTCAATAAATGTTCGACATCCCATTTTCTCACCTTTCAGCAAAATGTTTTCTGAAGAATTTCGGCAAGTGAAACAAACTATCTTCCCTTTCTGAATATTCAATCCATTCATGTTGCTTATACCAATTCAGAGAAAATCTGCACCCATTTGTTAAAGGATAGTTGATGGATGATTTCAAGTACTGGTTCTAAAGGTGAATCAGTTTTTATTTTTCTTAAATGAGGTTTATTTAGCACCTGTTCTATATTTTGTGAACCTTCTTGATTTTCCAATAACCTGGAATTGGTGGCTGAACTTTGACCAAAAGTTTCGTTTTCTTACACTTCAATTTCTCTGACATTTAAATCAATTTCTTTATATTTGGATTTCTCAAAAGAAAAAAAAAATCTAACAGTTTTTGATTTTTTTTGTTGTATTATCTTTAAACTTTTAAGGACAGCAAAACACTAAGTTATAAGTACCCTTGGAATAAAGATCTATTCAGAGTTTCAACTTCATCATCACAGAAAAACATTGCTGTGAATAATAAATGCTTTGGTAATTTTTATCCCCCTCATACTACCCTAAATTGTAACCCTATTATCCTGATTGGCTATGCATGAAATTTTCAGTGCTAGCAGAATTTATCGCTGCGGATTTATCTGCCAGTTAAAATGAATTTATATAAATATTTAAACTATGGTTTATTTTTAAAGGTATAATAAAGGTAATATATAGATATATGCAGGTCCAGATTTTCCCTAACGCCTAATATTAAATATTTTTTCTTAAAATAAGTATAAATTGCAATTACAAAAATGTCATAATATATAAATATAACACTAAAGTAAAAGATAATTACTTTTTCATTGAGTAAGCATGATGCAGACAGACAGTCTGGTGGCTTTGGAGATAACTGTGTGATGTAAAACGCTTTTGTTTTTCAGGAAAAATTTTTGAATAATAAAGCTTGCAAACTGCTTTTATCCTCTGAAATCAATAATGAATTTGTATCTTTCGAGCATTTCATTTTATATTCTAACTAGCTGAACTGCCCAGCGTTGCCCGAGCCAGTGATAAAACCGTAAATAAATCCCAAATTTATATTATTTTATGTATTTTACCCGATTTTGAATGAATTTATATCTTTAATGACAAAATCGTAAAAAAAAAACATTTACTTCTTTTTTCAAGTAGGATCGTTATCTCTCTATATTAAAAAAAAGTAACCACCGCTGCCGCCGCTGTCTCTCTATATTAAAACTAGTCGTTGGGGGCCACCGTAATACTTACCCATCATGGATATGCATAATGTAAAATATTAAAATAAAAATGTGTAAACTACTTATAAAATGCATTGCAATTCAAATAAAATCGTGGCTTGATGACGTCACAAACTTTAAAGGCTCGATTACTGAATTGCTTGAAAGAGGTTTTTCCTTATAACTCCAAAAATAATAATCCTATTAACTAGCGGTTGATTGCATCTGATTAAGCGTCAAATTTCCAATTAAAATATATCTTTGAAGTGAAATTTGGATGAAATACAGGGTCATGAAAAATCGAAGAGTGTGGAAAATAGGATTCCAAATATCTCGGCAACTAATTATCCGATCGACTTCATGCTTTATTCAAAATTTATGTTTTTTTATTGTCTTTTATATTCATTTCTTAAAATAAACAATTTCGAAAATTTTTATATACCTTTCATCAGAACGAATATTTCGAGAGTCCGAAAAAAATTGTTCCGGTTAATCGAGGTTATTGAAATGAAATAGGCTTCTTCCCATTATTACATACTAAGTACATACCAAATTGCAAGTCTCTATCTCAATTTTTTCGGGAAATAGAGCGTTTACAAACACACAGACACACACACAGACAGACAGACGGACGGCAAATTTTTTTTTCTAAAAATATGTTTTTCGGAATCTCCAGTGTCTGAAACGTATAAATCCGTCAAAAAAATTTTTCGATTTTCAAAACGATTACAAGACTTACCCTATACTACGTATGATGGGTAAGTAATAATGCCATATTTGATGCTTACCAAAAATGTTCTCACCTAAAAAACTAGTCGTTGGGGGCCACCGTAATACTTACCCATCATGGATATGCATAATGTAAAATATTAAAATAAAAATTGTGTAAACTACTTATAAAATGCATTGCAATTCAAATAAAATCGTGGCTTGATGACGTCACAAACTTTAAAGGCTCGATTACTGAATTGCTTGAAAGAAACATCCTTATAACTCCAAAAATAATAATCCTATTAACTAGCGGTTTATTGCATCTGATTAAGCGTCAAATTTCCAATTAAAATATATCTTTGAAGTGAAATTTGGATGAAATACAGGGTCATGAAAAATCGAAGAGTGTGGCAAATAGGATTCCAAATATCTCGGCAACTAGTTATCCGATCGACTTCATGCTTTATGCAAAATTTATGTTTTTTTATTGTCTTTTATATTCATTTCTTAAAATAACCAATTTCGAAAATTTTTATATACCTTTTATCAGAACGAATATTTCGAGAGTCCGAAAAAAATAGTTCCGGTTAATCGAGGTTATTGAAATGAAATAGGCTTCTTCCCATTATTACATACTAAGTACATACCGAATTGCAAGTCTCTATCTCAATTTTTTCGGGAGATAGAGCGTTTACAGACACACAGACACACACACAGACACACACACAGACACACAGACGGACGGCAAATTTTTTTTTCTAAAAATATGTTTTTCGGAATCTCCAGTGTCTGAAACGTGTAAATCCGTCAAAAAAAAATTTTCGATTTTCAAAACGATTACAAGACTTACCCTATACTACGTATGATGGGTAAGTAAAAAAATAACCACCACTACCGCCGCTGTCAATTAAGATTTTGTGCCTTGAAGTCTTTCTGGACTAATATCTAGAAAACTATTGCATGTAAAATTTTAAAAATTGGTAGTTTTATAAAGAAATGTTCGATAAACACGCTGAAGCAAACAGTTTTTAAATCGAAGAATTATTTTAAGAGATATTTAAAATCAAAGTTCGTCAAAACAGTTTTTTGAAAAAAGTTTTATAGGAACGAAAACTATCCGCAGGAATTTAACCATAATTTGTAAGGATATAGTTGACAAGTTTGCGGAGTGCAGACTGCAATCACTTTTTTAATTTGAGTAATTTTTTCAGGTTATATTTCAATTTTTTATTCAAGATTTTCATTATTACTTACCCATCATACGTAGTATAGGGTAAGTCTTGTAATCGTTTTGAAAATCGAAAAATTTTTTTTGACGGATTTACACGTTTCAGACACTGGAGATTCCAAAAAAACATATTTTTAGAAAAAAAAAATTTGCCGTCCGTCTGTGTGTCTGTGTGTGTGTCTGTGTGTCTGTAAACGCTCTATCTCCCGAACAAATTGGGATAGAGACTTGCAATTTGGTATGTACTTAGTATGTAATAATGGGAAGAAGCCTATTTCATTTCAATAACCTCGATTAACCGGAACATTTTTTTTCGGACTCTCGAAATATTCGTTCTGATGAAAGGTATATAAAAATTTTCGAAATTGTTTATTTTAAGTAGTAAATATAAAAAACAATAAAAAAACATAAATTTTGCATAAAACATGAAGTTGATCGGATAATGAGTTGCCGAGATATTTGTAATCCTATTTGCCACACTCTTCGATTTTTCATGACCCTGTATTTCATCAAAATTTCACTTCAAAGATATATTTTAATTGGAAATTTGACGCTTAATCAGATGCAATAAATTGCTAGTTAATAGGAGTATTATTTTTGGAGTTATAAGGAAAAACCTCTTTCAAGCTATTCAGTAATCGAGCCTTTTTATGACGTCATCAAGCCACGATTTTATTTGAATTGCAATGCATTTTATAAGTAGTTTACACATTTTATTTTAATATTTTACATTATACATATACATGATGGGTAAGTATTACGGTGGCCCCCAACGACTAGTTTTAACGAAGATTTATTTCATATTTCATAAATTCCATTATTTGAACCGTTGCCAATTTTTTATTCAAAATTTTCATTATTTTGACGAAGATTTATTTCACGGAGAAAGAACCTGGAGGGGAAACTAGAATAGGCGAGGATATCGAAAATGCAAGTCATATTTTTTTAACGAAAGAGGGCGCTGTAAAATTTGGCGGCTGCCTTTAAATAGAATGTCATTAGATTACATGTTAAATTCCGAAAGTATTTTACTCGATTATTTTTAATTATAGCAATTATATGTCATAAATATAAGATGGGATATAAATGTTTTATTCCGGGATGTAGATCGGGCTATGATGATGAGATAAACAAAAGAAAAATCGAAGATTTTTTTTTTTTTTTAAGTATGTTTAGAGCTCCAAAGATGAGTGCTTTTTATTATACTTTAATTTAAAGTTACATGCATGTAATCATTTTTAAACTAAGAAATTTTTATTCTAGTATATCGATCGTAGTGTATATGTTTTTAAAATGTTATACTTAATGAATGCTAATGTCTGTGGCTAATTGACATGGCCATTTAAATTGTCTTATAGAGTGCTATTTGTTTGGCTGTAACCTGAAGCTGTTTTTATTTGAATAATACTTTTAATCTCTAAAAATTATGCGTCCATTCCGTATTTCTTCGCAGTACAATATCCGTGATATTTATTTTTAAATGACTACTATTCAGATGTTTCTGTCAGGATGAACTCTTATTTAAAGAGTTATAAAAAGCAATCGAAACGCCAAATATCTATTAAAATATATGCATGGTGTGAAGAAAACTTTATTTAATGAAATTTCTACTTGTTTGACTTTTTTAAAGTTCAAATTTTCAATCAAAAACATTTAAAAAATGAATGCTTTTCGCATTGAAAAGCATTGCAGAAGCACGTTAGGATAGCCTTCAGTTTACCGTGGCGCCATCTATAAGGAGAAAAACTGTATTGTAAAATTTCAACGTTACTTTCCCCTCCATCTATCTTTCTCCGTGATTTATTTCATATTTCATAAATTCCATTATTTGAACCGTTGCCAATTTGTAAAATAGCGCACGTAATAAGATTCCCTTTCAATTAAGAAATGTATTTACACGAGACTATTAAAAACAGAAATAAAACTTTAAAATAATATTTAAATGATCACGTGTTAAAAGCAATAAATGTAGAAAATGACGTAATAAAAATATACTTGCGCGTGAATATTACAAAGAGAAATACGAGTAACTAGGGAAATTCACGTCACATTTAAAATGATAAAAAAAACAATATTTCCAAACAATTTCAATTAATTATTATATTTTCATGAGAGATCAATTTATTTCGACATATCTTTTACCCATTATTGCAAATTTTAAAACAGCGTAAATAATAATATTTCCTTTCCAATGTCAAAATTCTTCTATTTGTTTATTTGGTGTTGCAGTTTAACGATAGTTTTTTTTTTTTTTTTTTTTTTTTTTTTAATGAAAATTGATTGACGGGGTAATGGAGAAGTATCAAAAGACAAATAAGCGTTGAATTAAAAATTCCCCGATGAAAAAACTAACTCGTGTAACGCATCTGATGTCAACTGAAAGTGACGCGACGCCACGATTATGCACGTTTGGCGCTAAATCATATATTTTGGTGACAGTTACAGTTGTAATCTGTTTCAACAGCAGTTGATTCGACCTTAAAATCCCTCAGTCAAAGGAAAATGAATGGAAACCCTGTTACAGCAGATCGCCACTGGTTGTTTAATTATAATACAATCTTCCGTAATCGTTTTAGAGATGATCAAATCAGAGTGTTTTTAAATCATGCGGTGTCAGAACGGGGGTTGGCGAGCGCAGCTCGTAGGGGGCAGAGCCCCCTAGTACAGTTAAAAAAAAAATAGCTTTTGTGGTCCAAACCCTTTGAAATTTTCAATGGTCATAAATATAACGGTTTTACAGCTTGTGTAAAAATTACGTCAGAAATATTGTTACCTGGTTGTAAAATAAATGTTTTATTTTCGCGTCAGGTCCGTTAACATAAAAAAAAAAAAATAGTATTCGTTGAATACAAAACATTTAGTAACTTTTAACGTAAGAATTTTTTTTTTCTCGTGAGGTGCAAAATGAGCTGCGTTCGCCGGTGTTTTTGAAAGGGTTAAAATCCGTATTTAAAAAAAATAATTATACCGTCTGTCAGAAGAAGGTTTCAGCTCTAAAAGCATGTGTTTGATTTGTCTGTATCTCTAAAAATGTACTATCGAGGGGCGTTGGCATAAGGGAGAAAACAAGCCCGGGAAAACGACCCTTTTTCAAAAATGTTTTTCAAAGGGTTAACATAATTATTTTTTTAAAATTGATTACTGCATTGGAGACATAAGAGTGAGATCTTTCAGAATATATTTTTCGTTTTTACATAAACCAAACGGTTTAGTCGAAAGAATTTAAAACAGAATTGCAAAATAAACACATTCTTCATGTAAATGGTTCTTCATTCTCGTATATCTTCGTTCTCTGTGATAAATCGGGTTCTGGGCATGCTCACGTTCTGAAAGCCGACTCGCAAAAAATAGATGAGTTATTGATCAGTTTTTAACTAATATTTTTGTTAATTTTCAAAGAAATAAAATTCTGAGTGCACCAGGCCAGACTTTGGACTATCCACACCTAAATTTTCAGACTTCTAGGTGAGCTAGATTTTGCTAGCCATTGCAGACAGACAAACACACACACAGAGTAAACACACACACAGAGCAAAATTTTCTTTTATTAGTATAGATATTATATTCTAATATGCTGAAAAAAATATTTCTTAACTTTTCATTCATATTTTCGGATTTTAATCAGTTGCGGATTAAATTCAAATAGAATTTTCAAGTTGTGCAGGATTTTAATAAAGTGTTATTTTAATTAAAAAAAACTACAAAGGGGAGAAACAATCCCTTGAAATTTTGTTTTTTTTAAATTTTCCCTTAAAAATTACTCACTTTTTATGTGATTGATGAAATTCAGTTATGGTGGTGAATTGGATAGTGCTTAAAGTGTCAAATTAATGCTAATGTTTCTATTTTAATTAAATTTGGCAAGTTATTTAAGCTTTTGTATAACTACTGAAAATTTTACATATTAATGAGTACTTTGTATTATTTAAGATGGGCTCTCAAAAATATTTTTTTTTTCTCAACAACGCGAATTTTTTTGACAAATGAATGGACTTATCTTTAAACACAAAAGCATGAAATTGACAGGTATGATTATTGAAGGGATTTGGAATCGAATAGCGTTTTAAATTTTCAATAAATGTATCGCAGCTTGAGTTATATGCGATTGCTGTCTCATAACAGCATACCTCGAACTGTAGTGTCTGGAAATTCGCACAAACTTTGACAGCATTTTCTGAAAGGTCTTTCACCTTTATCGAAAAATGGGAAATGCTATTATATTTTATAAAATAAGATCGCTAACCAATTTCATGCACCTAAGATTAACATTGGCTTTGTGAATATATTAGAAAGTTAAGAGTAAGTAATCTTTTACGTTATTTGGCATATTTTGAGGCTATTTTACTCTGAATTATGCGATTACGTGTCTTTTGTCATCATGCCTTTAATATCACAACTGATCTTGCACGTTTCCTTTCACATTTTTTTTCTTTTACTTGTAATGGAGGCTACACTCAGAAATGTCAAATTCTTTGAGGGGCATCCAAATGGCGCCCCTGTTTAAAATACCTGCCTTTCACTAATTTCATTTAAAATACTAAAAAGAAAAATAAATAAGAAGAAATAATACCATAAGTCAACATATTTTATTTAAACATTAAAGAATTGTTTCTGATTTATACATGCGAAATGCGAAATATAAAAATTGCTATTTATGATTTTTAAAAATGTGGCGATATTTGCACCAAATATCTAGTACTAATAAGTTATTACAAATTTTTTTCTTTCAAATAGAAAAAAATCCAGATTTTTTTTCCAGTTTGATTAAATTGAAATATGCTTTATTGTACTCTAATATTAGTGTGTGCGTAATTTTTTTGCTCCATGTGTTCTAATCCAGCAGAGGTCTATGAGGATTTTTATCTATTTTTTTAATATAATTTAGAAACGGTTTGAAATTTATTCTTGGTAATATGTCACAATCCATGTCACCCTCATAAGGTACCTTCTGTGAAAATTAGAATGAAATACGTCAAATATTTTTTTAGTCATACTTGACGAAGAAAACCAATAGCATAGAGGTAGTGCACCTGTCTATCACACTACTGGTGACCAGTTCGATTCTGGCTTCTTGGCAAGGTTTATTCAACCTTTTATCTATTTGGGGTCAATAAAATGAGTACCAAGCTAACTTGGGAACTAAACACTGAGGGCTCCGCATTAGGCTGACCGGGATATATGCTGCATAGCACCTCAGGATCCATGGTCAAGAAATCAGGGCTGGGGACTGTAGGCTAGAATCCTTAACAGATTGTTGCGCCGCAGATTTAATTTAGTTTATATTGTGCTGTCTTCTGAAAAAAAAAAACATTTTTTGAAATTTTCTCTATATAAAGTCTAAAAAAGAATTTATAAAAATTGAACAGGGCTAAATTTTTACAGCTTGTTTTGACTAAGATTTTAAAGTTGAGCATTTTTCATTTTATCACTTTATTACAAAATGGCAACCAATTATACAAGGCTTTAAAAAAAAGCCTCACTTTTCTAAAAAATGACCCATGTTACCTGAAAACAACCCACACCTGACATAATCAGCTGAAAATGAAACATTTTATTACATATTAATGGTTTAACATATAAAAAATTATGTAGATCATTCTAAAATTCTATTATAAAAAGAAAATCTGTAAAAATGAAGCTCATGTTTTGCCAGAGTTCTGCAATTGTTAATTTAAATTATTTTAAAACTAATTTTTATTATTCTAAATGGTGCATAAAAACAAAAAAAAAAATGACTTTAGTAAAATATTTGGTGTAGTATTAGGGTGGTTTTTTTTTAGGAAACATTTCACTGTGGGTTTTTTTTTTTAGAGGATAGCACAATACTACTTGATGAAAGGTTTTAATATATCTCATAGCTATATCTGCCCCCAAAGTAATATTGCATTATGTATGAGTCCTCACTTAGCTCAGACAAATATGGAAAAAAATTGCTTGTGTAGATGAAACAATGAATAGGTTGCCAGAAAACATCCGTAAATTCTCTCACCAAGGTCATTTTCTTTATCTTGCCATGGCTCATATACTGGAAAAGTACCATAAATATAATTGCATTCAATAATAAAATATTTTATGTTAATAATAATATATTACAATGTTTCATAACAAATTCATAAACGAATTTTTCATAACATTTTTTTATAATGTTTCACAAGAATAACAACTTTTTAATGTTACGCCTTATATTATAGGCCATATTTCTGCAATTTCTTCGAATAAATTATCAGGAACATAATTTTCTCTAGATATTTCTCTCCACATTAAATTCTGTAAGGTAGGATTCAAGGTGATGGCGAGCTGTGCCTCATTGTTTTTTATTGCACCACTCAGCAGAACACCACATTCTTTCAACATGTTATGTATGAATGAGCTTGAACACCCTTTATTAGATCAACAAAATTGTACATGATTCACAGTAAGGGCTGTCCATAAATGATGTCACACATTTTTTCAATATTTTTGACCCCCCTCTCCCCCTTTGTCACACTTCACCATACCCCTTCCCACCCTCTTGTCACATGTCACACTATATTACATAAACATATACTTGCAGTTCACAAACAAAGCACTACCTTATAGATCATATTTCAAATTTTATTTTTAAACTTTAACTATGTGTTTTAATGATATTTGTGAGCATAACAGTAAAAATGATTCGTGCACTTATTTTGTATGAAATAAGATTAAGATTTACAACAAAAAATATAATTAATATACAATAGTAATAAAATATTAATATGAAGGAGCATTTTTTTTTTTTTTTTTTTTTAAGAAAGGAATATAAGTAAAAACAAATCAAATGAAAGTTGTTTTAGCCCCGATTAAAAAATACCCTCAAATTCTGGTAATTTCAAATTAACTTCAAAATTTAATCTGCTGATTTTAAATGATTTTATTTAAAATCAAAATGTGTGATGTCACACTTCTTCTTACCCCTCCCACCCCCTTGTCACAATTTCATGAACCCCCTCCCTCCCCTCCAAGCGTGACATCGTTTATGGACGTCCCCTAAAGTGTTTATATAACCAGCCTTTTGAAGCTCCTCTGAATTGTACTCTTTCGAGCAGTCAGTGTAGAATATTGATCCATCTTTTACATGTTCACTAATATTTTGCATGAATGTACTATTTGAGATTTGAAGGAGGAAGCATTCATCATTTTCCTGGCATATGCCTCCAAAAATCGACTGTTTTGGAAGTATCATGCTTCTGTTTTTTTTTTCGACATTACAAGCTTTCATTGGTCTCAACAATTTTATTGGCACCACCAATTTGCCTATTAAATCCTTGTTTTCGGTGTAGGGAACAAACACACTTCTCTCATTCTCATGTAAACCCATATATAGTTGTTTTTTACACCATTTTATGGATGTTAATTCTTCTATCCAACCATACATAAACCTTAGAGTAGTTTCAAACGGTATTGTTGAACTATTAAATCAATTTCCAACACGGAGGCTTTTTTTTCTTTACTTTTTATGTTGCATCTCCATATAGCTTCATCATTAGTAACATACAGATTCCTATTATAGTCAAATGATAAAAGAAAAAATTACAAAAATTCAACAAAAAAATCTTTTAGAGTTGGCTTTAAAAAAAAAAAATCTCTTTGAACTATTCTCAGTTCTTCTTCAGAGTATGTTTGTAATGATAGGCCTTCAGATTGCAACATGAAGCTGTACACAAATTATACACTATTTTTCTTTATTATACATTTCACATTGGGCCACTGCATTGTGATGCACAGTTTTCTTGTTTCGATGAATTATTCCTGACATGTGTACCCTTTCTAGAGTGTTCATTCACATCACTATAACTTTTTTTAATGCTGTTTCATTCATCAAAAATTATTCACTTATCTTAAGGCAGTGTTTTCAGTTTTGCAAGTGTTTTCAGTTTTACAAGTGTTTTCAGTAACTGGCTTAGGATATCCAAATGAAATATTAAAGTCTCTGAATAACTCCACGAAATGACTCATAAGACACTTTATATTCAGGGTTTTGAGCTGTATACATGCGATGCAACTTTGCAATATTCAACTCTTCAGGCAAGTAAATTTGTTCTGAATCCTCGATTGAGTAATCGGAATTGCAATATATTAGTGAATTGATGAAATCTTTAACTGAATCCACTATATCATCAGCAAGTTTGTGGGGCCTATTTGCATGCTTTCCACGCATATCAACCGGTGGCTGATCAGTTGAAACTAAAGCATTCTGGATAAACTGGATGCGTCGTGGCGTAATACCATGTAATGAGATAAATGCTTTGAAACACACTGTAACATCCTGGGCAACTTCACTGTTTAGCACACGTACTCGATAAGCATAAGATGCTGAATTAGCCCTTGCATGATCCTCGTCATTTCGGGGCCGTCTGCGCTTCACTGGACAAACAGTGATAAGACTACTTAAGTAGATATTTTGCTCATTGTAATTTCCTATTTTATTAAATTCGCGTATAATTCTAAATCGTTCACTTTCAGGAATAATATCAAAACATTGATAACGCTTACACTTACAGTCTTTGCCTATCTCGTGTGTTGAAGCACGCAAACACTTCATTGTGTCCCTCATTCTTCCGATTCCTTTTCGTTTTTCAGTCGGTTTTTTCCCGTTTTCTTTATTAGAGCTCGTGGAATATTTGCTGTCCATTGTCAATGCACAATCCATAATCAATGCGACAAAGGGAGCATTTTGTTTACAAACAAACATGCATAACGTTTCGAATAGCGTTGCCAGATTTTTCAAAAGTTATCAATTTACTTCTGAGCTTTAGAGTACTTTTCTAAAGGAGAGAGTGGCGACTGGTTAAAGACGCTTTCAATCTGACGTCAAACTGACTCAAAACAAACGTTCGCTTTGTTGTATTTTCTGAATGTTTTAATACTTTATATGTAGAGGAAAAATTTTCTACGATTTATATTAAATAAGAAAATAAACGTAGCAACCTTTTGTTTAGATCTAGACTAGATCTTATTACGCTCGATCGTAGGATGGATACGGAGGCCCCGGGAGATTCGTTTGCAAGGTGGTTTGTTTAGAACAGAGTATGCACCCCACAGATTAAATATATTCCACCAGATAGGACACTTCCATAAGCTCAATGGTAACCGAATCGCAACTTCAGAGCCCCTAGTGACAACAGTCGCAAACGTTCCGGGCGTGTCGCCACAGGTAGGTATTACTTATCTTATTTGTATAGTATCTATCTTTTTTTTATGTAAATGCGTCGCCGCAGTTTGTTATTGTTTAAAACATCAAACATATTTTATTTTATCATACAAATACTTACATATTTACACGAGTTTCTTACAGATTTACACATTTTTCTTAATAATTTAAACTGAGAAACTGTCGTGTCGATATTAAATAAACAAAACTGCCAACAGGTACATGTGACCGTGACAATCTGACAGTTTATAGATCGCGCGCGTGCGTTAGTTCTTGACTGTGCTCAGTAGTGGCGCTTGTATCGCGCCGGTTCGGGTTTTCGCTCCACTGTCAAATCTGTATGACTATATTTAATCTGTGATGCACCCTGGCAGCGGAAGGTGGAAATAAAGGACTTTCCGGCGCGTGCGCAGCACTTTTAAAACCTTATTATCATACAAAATCGTGTTAAAGATATAAAATCATACAAATTTGAGTTCTGTTTTAATTTATTATCACGGACCCGGGTGGGTCAGCTAGTACATAATAAAACAAGATACATGCCCAGATTGGATGTTTCTGCAATAGAAAGGGCGAGGCTAACGGAAAAGACAGGCTACCGCGGTGCATTCCACTTATCTTTTTTTACAGACTGCTAGAGTGACGTGTTGCTCTTTTCGTACACTTGCATTGGTGGATTTGAGCATCACGTGACTCCCGCGGTCTGTAAAAAAAGATACGCGTAAAGAACCGCGGTAGCCTTTCTTTTTCGTTAGCCTCGTGGAAAGGGCAGTTGACGTCACTGTTGGTTCAACGAGGCTAACGGAAAGACAGGCTACCGCGGTGCATTCCACTTATCTTTTTATACAGACCGCTAGAGTGACGTAATGCTCTTTACGGTTGGTTAGCAAGAAAAACATGTTTGTTCTTTATGACTCCTACTATACACATGAAACGGGGAATTTCGATTGGTGTATGTTAAACTGGTCTATAATATGATTGGACTACGTCGCCATGACGGTTCCTGCGATGATAGCTACGACAAAAATGAAGTGGTTTGTTTGTTTATTGAGAACATACATCTGACTTGTGTGCTTGACATCAAGTGCCCGCTTATAAGTCATCGTCAATATACAGGGACGAGATAGCCACAAGGAAATTTACAACACCAGAGAGTTACATCCGGGAGCTCCACAAAGTGTGTGCAATGGAGCTGGCGGGAGTCGAACCCGCCGACCTGACTCCTACGCTCACAAGCGATTAGCGGAATGGTGTCTTAACCAAAGAATATAGAATAGATAAGAAGTCTTACTTCGACCTTTGGGCAAAGTCGGTAGAACATTTTCAGGAAAAAAACAAACTTTACAGGGTGCGCCGCCAATAACGCGCATGCACCAATCTGTCACATACTTCTCACCCTTCGTTCCAACCCATAGAATATCTTCTATGGTTCCAACCAAACAACATTCCACTGTTCCCGCTCTTTTTTAGCACTTTCCAACCTAGTTGAAAAGTGCTTATGACTTCGGTTTGTCTGGCCGGATGGCCGTCTGTCCGTGCTCTAACTCCCGTAAATATGCTCGGATTGCTCTGCAATTTTTATATGTTATTGTCGTTATGTATGGCACGTTCCCTATTTCAACTGAAGTGTGTAGCACTTATAGTTTTCTTACAGGGACACTCAAAAGAATTCCGTTACATTGCGGTCTATGGGGAAAAATCATTTGCGGTTTATTTTAAAAATGTTTCACTATTGTAAACGCATTGAAATTTATATAGATCACTAAGATGCATTAGAAGAAGCTTAATATGGAATAGTAGGTGTATAGCACTTAGAGTTACTTTACAGGGACAGTCAAAATAATTCCGTTACATTACGTCTATGGAGAAAAATCGTCTGCGGCTTATTTAAATAATGTTCCACTATTTTAAACGCATTGAAGTTTATATATATTACTAAGGTGCATTACAAGAGGCTTACTACAGAATAGTGTGTGTATAGCAGTCATCGTTCATTTACAGGGACACACAAAAGAATTCTCTACAGTCTGTTAACAATAATTCCTGGAAGTGCGTTTTAAGTTACTAAACGCGATTTTAATCTTAACTAGCTTTTTGTCTATTACGTGGTGTGTATAAATTCTGTAGATCCTATACAGGGCAGCACAAAAGTTCGCGAACACATTTCCGTTTATTGACAGAAACTCTAGAAGGAGAATTTAAACGGTGCTACGCGTTTCCTAACTAAACTAAAATTTAGCATCCTATGTATATATACAAATCTATAGATCATATACAGGGCTACATAAAAGTATTCGGATATTTTTCCGAATATTGTATATATTGAAAATTCCTGAAATTACGTTTTTAAATATGTTATGCGTTTTCCAAATTGTTTACTTAGATGTCATCTTTCAGCTTATTAAACGGTAATGATTTGTAAAATTATTTTAGAAGCGTTGGAAAGTGCTACATAATCTATGCTTGACGCATGATTTTTCGTTCTTGTTTTTTTAAAGAGATCGTATATTTTGCAGAATTTCCATTGCTTCATAGCTATTTATTTGGCTATTTATTAATGGGGGGAAAAAATGTAAAATATTATTCCAATTGACACAAAAGACTAAAATTTTAATAATAGTGGAATTTTACAAATATATCTTTTTTAAAAAGTCTGAGAAAGGTTTTAATAATGTTAGAATTCATTTCAAAACATTACTTATACAAATTATTTTTGTGTTGTATTTCCTTTTAAATATGTGTGAAATTAGTATATTCACAATATCTACTAATAATCAAATATAGATTTACAAAAGCTTTGTTTTAAAAAACAAAATATAATTTCCCTCATTTCGAAAAAACAATAAGCTTTCACAAATTAATATTGTTTTGTGATACATATTATTGGCTGATTAAAAAAAAAAAAATACCTGTCTTTGTCATTTAATTAAAATTAGAAAAACAAATTTAAAGGATATGGTGCAAAAATGGAATGATGGGGTTAATAACAAAGGCGAAGTTATTCGTTTCAGAAATACAAAAGTGAAATATGCTTTACTTTTCATAAATCATTCTTATACATACAGGAAAAAGTATTGTTAAAATATATGAAATGGATCTTCTAAAAATACAAACTTTGTTAACGATTATAATTCCACTTGCAATAAAACTAGTCGTTGGGGGCCACCGTAATACTTACCCATCATGGATATGCATAATGTAAAATATTAAAATAAAAATGTGTAAACTACTTATAAAATGCATTGCAATTCAAATTAAATCGTGGCTTGATGACGTCATAAACTTTAAAGGCTCGATTACTCAATTGCTTGAAAGAGGTTTTTCCTCATAACTCAAAAATAATAATCCTATTTAAGCGTCAAATTTACAATTAAAATATGTATTTGAAGTGAAATTTGGATGAAATACAGGGTCATGAAAAATCGAAGAGTGTAGAAAATAGGATTCCAAATATCTCGGCAACTAATTATCCGATCGACTTCATGCTTTATGTAAAATTTATGTTTTTTTTATTGTCTTTTATATTCATTTCTTAAAATAAACAATTTCGAAAATTTTTATATACCTTTTATCATAACGAATATTTCGAGAGTCCGAAAAAAATAGTTCCGGTTAATCGAGGTTATTGAAATGAAATAGGCTTCTTTCCATTATTACATGCTAAGTACATACCAAATTGCAAGTCTCTATCTCAATTTTTTCGGGTGATAGAGCGTTTACAGACACACAGACACACACACAGACGGACGGCAAAAATTTTTTTCTAAAAATATGTTTTTCGGAATCTCCAGTGTCTGAAACGTGTAAATCCGTCAAAAAAAATTTTTCGATTTTCAAAACGATTACAAGACTTACCCTATACTACGTATGATGGGTAAGTAAAAGAAAGAAAAAAAACGCTGTGGTGTAATTATTTTTTCAATTAAGTTGTAAATAATCATTTACTTTAATACAACTTAAGAATGGGGGGGGGGGGGGGATGCAAAATATTATTCCAATTGACACAAAAGACTAAAATTTTAACAATAGTGGAATTTTACAAATATATCTTTTTAAAAATTCTGAGAAAGGTTTTAATAATGTTAGAATTCAATTCATGGTTATTAAGTATGGCTAAACATGAAAGAAAACTTTGTTATTTTAAGATTTTGATGTGAATTATTAGTGTACATTTATAAGGCGAGTTTTCACTGAATAATTCAAGAAAAAATTATCTCATCATTATGCATATTTGTATTTAGTTATGCATTATTAATTATTTTAATTATTTACTTGACCTTTATTTTTAATTTTTTTATTTTATTTAACTATTTTACTTTATTGTAAGCATTCATTATAATTTTGAGTACATTGTTAAATTCAAATTATTGTTTAAAAAATGTAAACAGTGACCAGAAATCCGCAAAATTCTAAAATCTGCATAACCTCCGGTTTTAAGCTATGCAGATTTAAGGCAGTCTAGTGTATTATTGGAGTAATACCTTAATGAAAAATTTAATAACTTAAATTAACTGCAAATTTATAGACACAACACACATAGGTATAATCTTATCTATAACAATTTAATAGTAGAATAATATTTTAAGTTTTAAGTAAATCTGAATTTGTTTGCAACAATTTATTTTTATTTAAATTATTTTGAAATTTATCTAGGAACTGTAATAAAATTAATAGAAATGTGTATATCTATGCAGAGAAAATAAAATAAATACATGCACAGTACACAAATAATTTTAATAAAAAAATCTGATTTAAATAAAAAAAAATCCGATTTAAATCAAATAAATCCGATTTTTTTTATTTTTTTTAAAAAATCATGATTTTTATCAACCCTGTCCCCTAATAATCAAATATAGATTTACAAAAGCCTTGTTTTAAATATATATATATCATTTCCCTCATTTCGAAGAAACAATAAGCTTTCACACATTATTGTTTTGTGATATATATTATTGGCTGATTTAAAAAAAAAAAAACCTGTTTTTTTAGAAATATTTTAGCTATGTAAGTATTCAAATTTAAATTGTAAATATTATCTGATGTTTTGAAAGGAGTTTCTACTTAAATGAAGTAATTATCTCCGTAATTTAGAATAACAGAATAAAAAATGACGAAAAGCAAAATGACCGAAAAAAAGGGTTAAAACCACCGGTTGGTTTGCGCTTACTCCCCTGTAAAGTTGTCTATCGCGCATTACTGTTCATTCTGCCGACTTGACTCGATGCGTTTTACATTACGCCTATGGGAGTGAATCTTCTTTATGGAGTAAATATTCTTTGTCTTAACCACTCGGCCACGGAGTCCCCAAATGAAGTGGTAGATTGGTTGATGAAACTATTTGTTTGTAAACATTCGCTTTCCTTAATAGACTTCGGTTTCTGTCAGTGTTGAATTCAGGGGGAGGGGGGGGGTGACATCCTCCGGAAGATTTGACATTTTATGCTTTTAATAGTTATAAAGTGCAATGCCCCCCCCTATCCCCCCCCGGAGTCACAGAAATCCCTCTCGGAGAAAAGTGTCTGAATTCAACACTGGTTCCTGTGCATGAGAGTGGCGACATACGAAACGATACTCATATTGTGCTTAGTCAGACGCGTTTATCTAACTATAGCAAGCCCACATTCCAGAAATTGGCGATACTCTCCTAAACAAGTGAGACAAAATAACGAACATTAAACCAATCAAATTTCATACCCGTGTGTCGCCACTCTCATTCTCATATCGCGACCAACGAAATACACGGGCGATTCATGACTTTTATTTATTTTTCTTTTTATACTACTAATCAGGCATAATCTGCCGGGCATGAGTGCCTAGCATGACGAGTTAGTACTTGCGCTGGGCGATATTCCCTTGTTCGCATCGCTGCACTGCTCTCTAGTGGTTTGCTACAGTTTTCTTTGTTTGCTGGTTCAAGGTTTCTATTTAACTTTATTGAATTGGAAAATTTTTTAAAAAAGCAAAAATTAAAGAAGAGAAGGGAATTGGTCTCGTAATTTAGAGCCTTGATCAAGTGACGAGAGATTCAGGACGGAGTGGGTCATCTTTACACAGTGATTGGTACATTGTTTTGGCCCATCGTTCTGTGCCAATCGCCGTGTAAAGATGATCCCGCCGTGTGACGTTTTAAAAGTCATACACTGGCCGTATATTTCACTGTTCGCGCTCATATCGAGGCACCATTAAAAGAGTGAGAGAAATAGAGAAACATAAACTTGGCGATAATTGCAGCTTATCCAAGTTTATGACCAAAACATTCTCAACCAATCAAATCTTATTTACCGTGTGTCTCTTATTGTTCAAAATACACTTACACATGATGTTTTTTATAACATACAGACTTATTTTGAACATGGTACGGGGCCTCCGTGGCCGAGTGGTTAAGACACCATTCCGCTAATCGCTTGTGAGGGTAGGAGTCAGGTCGGCGGGTTCGACTCCCGCCAGCTCCATTGCACACACTTTGTGGAGCTCCCGGATGTAACTCTCTGGTGTTGTAAATTTCCTTGTGGCTATCTCGTCCCTGTATATTGACGATGACTTATAAGTGGGCACTTGATGTCAAGCACACAAGTCAGATGTATGTTCTCAATAAATCAAAAAAAAATCATGAACATGGTAGATAAAAATAGAATCTAATTTGGAAGAACGTGATATATGGAATATTGTTATTAAAATTATTATTAATTATAAATTCACTCAGAAGTTCTATAAATTCAAATTTGGGCAAACTTTACCTTGTTATCTAACGTGTAACTCATGAATGACGCATGAAAGATCAAACTGTACAAAAAATGATCATTATGAACAAGTTATACTCAGGCACTAGAGAGTTAAACTTTTGCTCACCAGGCGTATTAAAGTACTATACTTGTGAAGCTGAATTTGAAATGTGGAGTTCGCAATCACTTTTTCAGATTATTTCACTCTTGACTTTTTCCTAATGCACTTGTCACCAGCGCTCCCTGTTGCCAGATTTAATTTATCAGAACAGCGTTAGAGCGTGTTCGTGTTCAACTTTGACGACCACTTCGACCATGATCGAAGGAAACTGGAAAATGCAAAGACATTTAAGATAATGTCTTAATTCTTAAATGTCTTTGGATAAGCCACTTAAATATGTAAGTGTGAACGGCTGAATATTTGCGTGCGCTGATTCCTTGGTTGATTCTCAAGCTGACATTTCCTATAATATATTATTATTATTGGCATCACAATTTCTGACGCATGCGCACTGCAATGATTACTGTACTGTTACATTAACTCCAGAATCTTCTACATCTCGAAATCGTGGTTGATTTCTGCCATTAAATAACAATCATTATTGTCCCTTCAGGTGATCTTAAGTGTTTATTGAACTTTTTATTGTCAAATTTCGTAATAATCAGTCTGTATTTGGGGGCATAAATAAGTTATCGATTTGATCAGGTATGTAAATCATAGTAGTTTTCTTTGAATTATTTGGAAACATAAACCATTGTTCTTCATTTCACTTCGTTAAGACCATTAATATTTTCCACTTTTCAGCAAACAATGTGATTGATGCCTGTTAAAGCGTTTTTTGCTTTATTGCATTAAAAGTAATATTTAAGATTTTTTTTTTTTTTTTTTAATCAGCGTACTTCTGAATGAACTTTTAAAATTAATGTGTTGTTGAGGAGAATACATTTCCCCCCTCTCACTTACTTTCTTGAATTTCTTCAAGGATAGCAAAATACTTACTGCAATTGTACAAAAATTAAAATCCTGAACTTTTTAAAACCCAATAACCTCTTTCGTCTTAAATTCATTCTTAGAATCGCTAAAATACGAAACCAATACGTTAATACAGTATACGTCTTAAAGAAAGGCTAAAAATAATTTCTAAAAAATGCGAGTCATCTATGCATTGACCCTGCTACTTTTTTTTCCTAAATTTAAAAATTCATAGGGTAAATGTGCCCATAATAAATACCCTCCACAGTTTTTGATTTATAAATAAATAACGAATACAAATTCAGGATTTTTTATTTTTGTTCATTACTCTTGCAGGTTTTATAATCTGTGTTATTGTTGACAATCTTAAACCAGTCTGGAAGCAGAAAATGTTTCACAGTTCCACTTATTTTTCAGTAAAAATTTTACTGAGCAAGCTAAGAGCTGGTTTTACTTAATTTCTTTTATTTTCTTGCAAAAATTACATGTGTTTGTTTTAATAGTAATAGAAAACTTAGAATTTTATGTATTAATGTGACCATTTACTAAATTTCATTTTATTTTTAAGGTTTCGGACCAGTGTCCATTACTGAAATTACTCAATTTCCAATAAAAGTAATGGACACCCATGTGGCCTACTAAAAGTGTAATTTAAATAATCTTGATACTCCATAAAATCTTTTGAATTAACTGAAAAGCTAAGTAATCAAATTTAATATTTAAATTGCACTTACCAGAAAATGTAATAAGAACAAAATTTATGGTACTTCTCAATTATACGGACACCATTGTCGCCAAGCCTACATTTACATAATACATTTAATACATACATTTACATAATACATTTAATACATACATTTACATAATACATTTAATACATACATTTACATAATACATTTAATACATACATTTACATAATACATTTAATACATACATTTACATAATACATTTAATGCATACATTTACATAATACATTTAATGCATACATTTACATAATACATTTAATGCATACATTTACATAATACATTTAATGCATACATTTACATAATACATTTAATGCATACATTTACATAATAGATTTTGGCATGGTGTCCGTATAATGGAAAAGTATCAAATTTATACTTGTCTGTCTGTTTTCCTGTCAACCACTTTCTATAAAAAAAGAACTGTTGCCAAACAATGTGATTTAAACGTTTGTATCACTGCATTGCATATCTGCAACATACCCAAAAGTCAGGGTTGGCAAGTTTTGAGTGTGATGGTTTTATAGAGTTTTAATCGTGTCAAAAACCCCTTTTTGATAGTTTTGACAAAGACTGCCAGAAACCTAAAATTGAGTAAAAAATTGTTTAAAATTAATTGGTGGTTACGTATTATCCGTGCCAGGAGATTGATCGCCAAAAATGGTTGCCAAGTACCAGTCTTGTATATCGTTGTCAATCATGTTTTCAAACGCAGTAATTTAACATTATCAAATGACATTGTTAAAAATGGTAATTAATATAAAATAAATAAAATGTAATATATGTTTATTAAATTTATAACATTGTTAAAAATAGTAAATAACATTATTTTAGTAAAATTAATAAATGGTAAATAGCATAGTAAATAAGAAAGAATAATATTATAGATTATTCCCAGGCATGTACCATGTAGCAAGAAAAAAATATATAAGGGTTACTATAATTAGTAATATTGGCTCCATGCCTGGAGCAGTTGGCTTAAAACTGGCACGGATAATACGTAAGTACCAATTAATTTTACAACATAAAGTTTACAATCTTTCATAATTTTTAGTTTTAGATACTTGAGTAAACTTTTTGAGTCTTAGACATTAAAAACCACATATGCTGTATAAAATTCAAAACATGATTTTAGTTCAAGTTGCTTAGAAAATAAAAAATAATTGTAAGCTATAAATGTAGAATAAAAAATAATTAAAAGTATTGTTACATTTAAAATATGGTACTTAATCCATTATCCTGTCGACCACTTTTCATAACAAAAAAACTTATTGCCAAACTGTACCGCCAAATAAATGGAAGAATGCTGCCATTGAAATCTTGAAAAAAAAATTCCGAAAAGCCCCACTCACCAATACGTCAACTTAGTAAGTTGAAACAATAAAATTTTCAATATATTTAATGAAAACAGGAAAAAAAAGTAATCTTGGATATTTATTTATTTACATTTTTCTTAATTATCCCTCTCGGCTGGTGAATAAATGTTTGTGACGTCAGTTGAAACTGATATATTGTGCGTAAGCATCACAACATTTTTTCAATGTTTTTTTCTTTTTTAATATCACGGCTCTGCCATTTAAGGATGCAATTGTTATTTTAATTAATGAAATAACTATTAAATCAGTAAAACATAATTCAAAATACAGGTAAATGTATTAAAACGTATTATCAAATTAAAAACTGTTTGAACGCGAAACCTTGAAACAGTCTTTTGCTTTCAAAATTTGCTGATATTTCAGCACATCAGCAACAACTGGTAAACTTTCATCAATCCAGAAAAATAATCAAATATTAATAATAATAATAGCGAATTTAGCCACAAGATCGCCGTAAAAACGCGAATTTAGCCACAAGATCGCCGTAAAAACGCGAATTTCGTCAGAATTTATTGCATTGGGTTAAAAGATTAAAACCAAATTTATTTTAGTAATGTAGAAAATTCTCTATAAAATGCAAAAACAAATTAAATTTTAAAAAATACAAAAACTAGCTTTTAGCTGACTGGTAAAAATGACCTAGAATCTGGAATAACCATGGCACTGACTAGTTGGTGCCACCGATAATGTCCTTAAAAAAAATCTCTTTTAATTCCATAAAAACTTATTTTTATTTAAAAAAAGGGTGGGAACTATTCTATCATTTATTTAAGGTGGTTGCAATTATTAGCATAAACTGGATTTGCTCTTTCAAGAAAAGTGTCTTAAAAAAATGTTCATGCCATTGGAGGGTTTTATTAGTGCTGTATCTTGGTAAAATAGACTTTAGAAAGTAAATAATTTCTGCCTAATTCTTGTTAATAATTTCTTTTTAATGTACTCAAAGCTAAATTGATGTAATATATATTTATATATATATTTATTTAATTTAATTTTTTTTAATAGCAATTATAATATTTGTTGCGCTTGAAATTCGTAACTTATAGCTCAAACGTCGTTCGCGCAGTTTTCAGCTTTTTTGCTTTTTTGTCAATCTCATCCCTGAAAAACACCTAAAATATCCTAAATTTTCATTATCAACACATTACACACACTATTTCAAATTCGTACTTGCTGCATTGCAGAATTCTTCATTTAAAAAAAACACGTCAAAAGATTAAATTCACTTCACTTCGCAAAACCCAGAGTTCAAACGAAAATAAACATGCGATGTATACGTTCCCCGTGATGCAACACTAAAGTCGGCCCAAACGTGAGACTTGATTTGAAAACCTCTCACCGTCCAATAAATTCAGCCCTTCTTCCATATGCTTCCCCTTTTTGGGCCTAATAAATTCCGAAATTACCGGCTTCATACTCCAAGACATTTTTACGGTATAGCGCATCTCTATCTACCTCATTATTCTCTGAATCCAACAATACGGCACACAATAAACCAACCAAACAAACTTAATTCACTCATAAACCAATCAAACCACAGTAGGCGGGAAAGAAATGAAAGAAACAAACCAGTAGCAAGAAAAACTCATTTATCGCTTTGCCAAATTCGACGCAGCCAAGTATCGCCCTTGTTTGAGGATTCAATCAAAATTACATATAAATATACATATTTTTATAGTGATTTAATATCAGTCCCATTCTAAGACTTTTTTTTTTTTTTCCCATGGAGAGCATGTGGTAGCAAAACACCAGATTTGATGCCTTCTCTTTTGTACTCAAAGTTTGTTTCGCAATTTGGAGTGGATAAATCCAAAATTTGAAAATATCCACTCAATTGATTCTGAACTGCATGGACTGGAATGCAAATGCACTGTGAGCTGTATGAACTCACTTGGTATATCTGTTTTATCTAAAGCCTTTCCACCGTATTGTTGCTAGAACAGGAACATACTGAGCTGAGAAGAAGCTTTTAGAGTGGAGATTCAGCTTCAAAAACAATGAGAAATCTTAGAAAATTTGACTTTATTTCAAGCAGCTATGTTAGAGCTGCATCCTTCTGTTCATAATTTAACTATGCACCTTTGTATGCTGGATGTGTCATATATGCCAAATTAGGGTTGGCACGTTTTTGCCAAAGGTGGTAAAAACCATGGAAAAAACCGGTAAAAACCGTCCTGGCAAAAATACATTTTTGCCAAAGTGGCAAAAATAGATATGTTTTATTTACAGCAATGTAATTAATATATTTTAATTTTTAATAATTTCAACTCTAATGATATGTTTTTTATTTACCTTAGAATATTCAATGCATCATTAAAACAGCAATCTAAGTAGTTTGTATTTTTTAGAAAAAAACTTACTGGCTTTGGTTTAAACTGTCATAATTATTAAACAATCAATCCTTATGCTTCAGTTAATTTTGTAGCAAAGTCTGAGAGAGAAATAGCACTTACCAATTTTGCTATGCTATGAGAACAACAGTAATTTGAAGTTAACAAAGTAAAAACAATAGAAAAAAAACATTTTGCAAGATAATTCATTCTCATTTCCTATGATCAAATCAAGATTCAAGTCTATAGCCTGTATAATGACAATGGGGAAAATGGTAAGAAAAATTACCTAAAAGATTAATTTGCCTATATTTGCAACATTAAATAATCAATTAAAATTATTCTACCCTTCCTTTTCTTATACATATCATTTCATCCAATCCATGTGTATAACCCCCCCCCCCCCCAAAAAAAAAAAAAAAAAAAAAAAAAAAGTTGTAGGAATTATAAAAGTTTACTTGGTATAACTTGATTATCCCATCGACCAAAAAACTATCGCCAAACATAAGACTAAATGCCAATTATGGGTCATCATAAATGTCATTTTCACTTGACATTAAACACGTTACACGTGTTCGTTACGTCATCATGTGAATTTAAATGTAATTTATTTGTATTTTTATTAAGGTTTTTCTAATTTGTTTTTTCTTTCATTATTTAAAATGAAAATTATGTCAATAAATGATTATCTCATGATATTAAAAGAGAAAAAATGTAACAGATTAGTTTAGTGCCGTCACAAATTTTTGTCCACAAAATATTTTATTTTTCTATATTTGCTTCAAGCCTATATCTAATGTTTACATACATTTTATAGTTTTTTTTCTATGTTTTTTGACTAAATAAAGAGGATTGAATTCTTTACAATCTTCCGTTATCATTATATTTATTATGTTCCTTAATAAATTCGATTATTACATTTAAAATACTTACATTTAATTCACAAATTCAATATCTTAAAAATATCTGTTTGCTTATGGTTTAATTTAATAATTCTGCATTTAAACACATAAGCTGTTCTTAGTATTATTTTGTCCGAAATAATCTGGATAAATCAAATTTTGTATTTGCTATGTGGTTACGTCATGAGTGAATTTTATCATTAAAATAACCCTATTATTTAGGGATTTATTTAAAAATTAAAATTCATTCATTTCCTTACTTAAAATTTTAGAATGCTATATTTTTTCATTTGTATAATTTGGTGAATAGTTTGGCGATTTGTTTAATTTGGCGAAATTGGTCGACGGGATAGTCAAGTAGTACCATTTACTTCTATAAAGTATTTGTAAAAGTTATACCTAAAGGCTCAAATAAAGATAAAATGAAGATTGATTTGGCAAATGTTTATGCATTAATATTGTTTTTTATTATAGATTTTGTAACTGTTGAAACTGTTGACTTAAATTTATTTTAATATATATTCATTTTAAAGGCAACGTTATTACATTAATTTGAGAAAAGTAAAAAGTTTTTACCTGTCACCATCACATAAATTTATCTACAAAATTGATTATGATTGATCATTGATATTTTTTTTTCTTATTATACCAATGGAAATTATTTTAATTAATCAAATTAATATTAATGAAACATCTAATAAATATTCTGATTTAAGTCTCAATTATAATATATACAAAATTGTTATTTTAATATATTTATTAAATCCAGCCTTTTTGCCAATTTTTGCCAGTTTTTACCAGGTTTTTTCCAGTTTTTGCCACTGTCCTGGCAAAAATACCATTTTGCCGGCAAATTGCCCAACCCTATGCCAAATAATGAAAAAGTTGTAAATACAATTCCATATGTTTCATAATTTCATCATGGTATGGAGCCAGATTTATATCTGCAGCTAGAAAAAGCCATGCTTGACAAGCATCAGCCAAAGTTGTATTATCTACTTGAACCATGTCAAGCAGATTTGCCAAAGATTTTAACTGCATTTGCAGTTTTTATTTGTTGGTATAAGCTATAATTAATTATTCACAAATTATGCAAATAACATGCTGTAGCTGTACTAGTCTAGATTCAATCTCTTGATCTTGACAATTTTTTACGCAAGATGAACTATTTTTGATATAGGTGTTAATACAAGTGAGTTGACTATTCCAGTTCAGTAAGCGTCATTTGGAAGCTGAGGCTTCACAGTGTCTTGCAATTCCCTTTAGAGGTCTGCACGGGCTAAAATTTCCAGGCCCGGGCCCGGCCCGATACAAAAATTAAAAGTTTGGTCCAAGCCCGGCCCGGCCTGATTTAAAAGTTTGGCCCGGCCCGGTATAAAAGCTAAAAGTTCGGCCCGGCCCGGAAAAAAAAGTTAAAATATCGACCCCGTTAAAAATTTGCCTCGTAGGAGATCTAACCAAAAATTCCTACCTTAGCCTTTTTTTTTTTTTTTTCATGTTTATAATCTTCATTTTTATAGAAGTGCCACAGCCTGCAATATTTATTTTTTTAATAAATCTCTATTTGTTGTATGTATGTGTTTAAGTTATTAATATTGTTAATCCATATTCCATGTATTGAAGTATTAAAAATCAGAAAAATGCTATACAGTAAAATCTTCTAAGATGGAATTGCATAGGGAAGAAAAAAAAGTGAGTTATCGACAATTTGCCTTCTTAGCAGGTGTAAATGTATTATATATTCTTTTCTTACGTATCAGTATATTCATTTTGCATGGATCAACACATTTTGCAGTTTAAGACAGGATTCCGTCATAAGTAGGTTCTTTTTTACACATTTCACTATATTTTGACACTATATAAAGACTAGGAAGAATAAAACCAGTCCCGACTCTGTACCGGAAAAATAATTTAAGGCACGCCCTGATCCTTCAGGAAAAAAGCAAGGCCCGGCCCGAGCCTTCAAAAAAAAGTATGGCCCGGCCAGAGTGCCGTGAAGGAAAATAGGCCCGGCCCGTGCAGATCTCTAATTCCCTTAGCCAAGCAGATGGAAGGTTGAGGTTGCGAAAGTATTTCTGCACTTTCACAAAACTTGTGAAATGATCTTGGCAGGGGGTGATTCTAGTACGAAATTTCTGAAAATTTAAGGCATCCTTTTCCTGAAATTTGGTTATCAGTTTTGAAAATTGAGACAAAAGCACAAGGAGGGGGGGGGGGGGGGAATTGGGATAGAGAATGTTTCTGTGGGTATTTGCATTTCGAATTCTCTCTCCTAGTAGTTTACAGAAAGATAAAATGACAGTGACCGATCTATTGCAAACATCTTTCAGTGTTTTACTTTTACAAAGCCGCACCACAATAACGTTGCTTGAGAGCTGAAATGGGGTCACAGGCTTCCAAAACCTGTGGTTGTCTCCTCCCCCTCCCCCCCGCAACTCTTAGTTCTAGTACCATGTATCCTAATTGGAATCTGTTGAGACACTTTTCTCTGGTCGCATGGACCTTGGACCGGGCTGAACTGAGTGCAGAGAGAAAGAACAGGTAGAATAGCAGAAGATAAAATTGAACTCTTGTACAAAGGAAGAGATAGTGGTCTTATTTCCAGAAATTTCCAGGCTTGAGTCTGCCAAAAATCAGTCATAACAGGCCTGACCCATTCAAAAATCAATGTAAACAGTCCTGGCTTCGCCAGATCCAATAGCTACAAAATTCAGTTTTTTTTTAAAACATACCTACAGTTAAGATTCTTTTAAAGAATACTGCATCCATATTTAGGAAAAATTTTATCTTAGTTACTATATGTTCGATATATTTTATATTAGTTGGCCTGTTTAATTATTTTACCAGTCCGGCTTGTTTATTTTTTTCATTGGCCCGTTATTTTACCGATCCATTTGAAAGTTTGCCTTTATTTTGCTGGACCCGTGCAGACCTCTATGGCTATACACAAACCCGAAATGGCTGCTGCTTTCTGACATATTCACAAACTGTTTTTTAATCTTAGATGCACGAAATTGGCAGTGCCCTTATTGGAAAATTATAAAATTGAATAGCACTTTTCTTTTTTGGATAAATGTGAAGGATTTTTCAGACGTTGGCATTTAAGTCTAAATTTTCGTAACCTGACAACACTAGGAAGGAGACAACAATCGCTTATAAATTACGATGTAATTTGTTTAAGGGCGATTCCACCTTTTTACATGTGTTTTTTTTTTTTTTGCAAAGTGAGACAAATTTGAAAGTGAAAATATTTAGATAACGTTTTACTTTTCTTATTGCTCTTACAGGCAGGGTTGGACGGTATTTACCGTTTGATGGTTTTTACCGGTTTTAACCATGGTTTTTACAGTCTTTGGAAAAACATGTTTTTACCAGGGTTTTTACAGTCTTTTGGAAAAACATGTTTTTACCAGGGTTTTTACCACTTTTGAAAAAACTCATTAGTTTGATTGTTTTTGTCACTTTTATGCAAATTTATCTACCAATTTTTCATTTTCCCAGGGGTGAAAGTTTTCTGGATATTTAATACCACTATTTCCACATAACAATATTCACCTAATTTAATTTCTGATTAGGTAAATAAAAGAATGCTATATGAAAATATTGGTTTTTAAGGAATATAAAAACCTGAAAAACTTTCATCTATGTTTTCCTCCTACAAGAATTCAAAATTTTAAAGATATTATTGTCATTATTAAACCTAAAACTCATTATAACTATTATTATGAGAATGCACACTACATTATTCATCTTGATGGAGATTAGTTTACTAATTTTTACTGAAGGAAAAAAGAAATTATAAGTACACTTTTATCACATTTAAAAACCTTAATCATTTTAATAAAAACAAAATGCTTACAAATATTACAAGTTCTCTCGATATAAAAATACATCAATTACATGAAAATACAGTTTTTATTAATAGTATTAAAATAAAGTGTAATGACTAGTAGAGTTTATTGTATCCTAAGGTATTTACCACTTATTCCCAGGTTTTTACCAGTAAAAACTAGGTTTTTACCGGTAAAAAGCCAACCCTGCTTACAGGACACATACAGAATCATTTTTGCAGTGACACCTTTAGTCTAAAGTAATAAATTTTTTTTTTTAAAGAATAGTAAAGTCGTTACGTGTGTGATTTTTCTGAGTCACACACGTAACGACTTTACTATTTAAAAAAAAAAAAAAAATTGTTATTACTTTTAGACTAAAGGTGTCACTACAAAAATTATTCTGTATGTGTCCTGTAATAGCAATAATAATAATTAAAAAAAAACGTTATCTAAATAATTTCATTTCCAAAAAAAAACTCTCTAAATTTAATTCAATCATGCCTATGTTTTTCACACTTTTACATATAAAGACTAATCTATGAATATGTCAACAAGTTTGAGTTATTGAGCATAGAAAAATATTTTCTTGAACTTGAACGATATTTGAAGAAATATTTATGTTGTGGATTTGAGAATTGATTCATTTGTGTCTTAAATTATAGCCAGTTTGATAAAGTTTTTGGTTTTGTGTAGCTACAAATAGTTTTAAAATATTTTATTTTTATCCCAAAATTCGTCTAACAATCGCAGAACAGAAATGCAAAATTCGTCAGTCGATGGTGGAAAATCGCAAAAAGCATCAAATGGTCTCGGGTTAAAAAAAAAATGTGAATATCGTCAAATGGTTTCAAGTAAAAAAAATCATAAAATGATTTCGAGGGGGGGGGGGGGGGGGAATCGCAAAATTCGCCAAATGGAGATTCGTTGAGAGACAGTGGGGGGGGGGGGGGAAAGCATTTTCCATTCAATCATCTCAATTGGCGAGTGTGACTATTAAGTTTGGGCAGTGGTGGTAATAAAGTCAATCGCCAAATTCACTTGCCGAGTGGCGAGTGCTAATTTTGTCTGATACGTGCTGTGCTTACACAAATGCATACAAATGTTGAACAGGACCTATGTAGTCATTTGTTGCAGTGACAGACCAATTTTAGCATTTTCGGTTACTTGGATGATCAAAAATATTATTTTATTAAAATTATTGCCCTCCCTAATTGTCAACACAACAATCTTCACCTAAAAACATGAAGTCAAACATGTTCTTTACATCTTCAAAGTTCAAGGGCATTCTGGGTATTTCCTCACGAGTTTCAGTAAGATATTTGACGAAACGTCTGAAATTGATCACTTTCCTTTAATTTCTGGACATTAGTGTATAATCACTCGCTGAACGCTCTTATCCACCAGTGACGTCACGGTGCAGCAGAGTTAACAGCTGCAATAGTGAGGCCACCACATCTCGAGCAATATCACATTGGTGACCATGCCATGTGCAGACTTGCCAAGTCTCCTGATTTTGGCAGGAGACTCCTCATTTTCACATGTTTTCCCCCCTATTCCTGATTTTTGACGTATTTCTCCTGATTTCTCAAATTTTTCAATATTCTATTGTACCATGAGATGTGCTGCAATTCAGGGATGAAAATTGCCATACGAGTGTACTTGTTCTTTAGTATGATTGACCAGTTGTATTTTATGTGCAAAACTACACTTAGATTAATTATAAGTGATTAATCATAAGGCATCATTATAAGGCTTTTGGACTGTTACTGTGGGTATGTTTATGATTATCAATAATTTGTCCTGATTAACACTTATTTAAGATCTTCACTATATTTTATGTTTATGGAGAAACAAAATGGGATATACTTCTTAATCTTCAATAATAACAAAGTCTTGTTTAAAATTAAACTTGTGCTAAACAAGTTTACATATAAAAATTAATAAGATTGCACTGAAAAAATCTTCTGATTTCTGAAAATAAAATTTCCTGATTTTTGGCTTTCAGAACTTGGCAAGTCTGGATGTGTTATTCTAAAACTTCCCCCCTCACCCCCCCCCCCCCTAAAAAAAACCTGAATTTATATAGTGCATTTTTTTTTTGTCAATTTACTGTGTTTCTGAGGGTTTTTTGAGATTTTATTATCTACTTCTAATCTTATTTGCTTTTTTTTTTCTTATAATAACTATTTATATTTTAGAGTGAAAAATGGTTAAAGAAACTACATATTATGATATATTGGGTGTAAAACCCAATTGTACTCTGGATGAATTAAAGAAATCTTATAGGAAGTTAGCCTTAAAATATCATCCTGACAAAAATCCTTCTGAAGGAGAAAAGGTATCCATTTAAGCATATTTTAATTTCTATAATTTTAATTTCTTAGTGATGTAAAAGTGGTAAATATGTATGTGTTTTTCAAATGTTTCTGAACTACAATCTACACTGTAAAGCAAAAATGTCTGATTAACAATGACATATAATGTAACATGTTGGACACTGTCATGATGGTAAAGTGACTAGAGAAATACAGCAATCTGTTGTGGCATATAGTTATGTACAGTAATTAATACTTGCTTGTATCCAGACATACATAGACAATTCTTTCCCAAATTGTCTCCATACTTGGTGCAATATTGCCAAATTTAGCACCAAAAATTGGTAGCCAGATAAAGGTAAATTTAACAAAATCCCCATTATTATAAGGAAAGGTAGGGCAAGGTGAAATACTCTTTAGATAACAATTTTTTTAGATATTTTATTTATTCAATTTTGACAAAAATTAACTTGGCATTTAGTTTAGATCTTATACGTGCTTACTGCTTCAAATGAAAAATTTTCCAATGAATTATTCCATCAAGGGTATGTCAGTAAAAAAAAAAAAAAAAAATTAAACCTTTACAATGTCCCAACCAGTGGGACGGGTTTCGATACTGGCAATAAAACTTTAATGCATACAAAATGCTAATTGATTAACAATTCTTTATAGACATATAGCCTGTAATAAGTAACAAATTATATTATATTGATGCATTACATTAACAAATTCTGTATTTTCCATTGAAAAATTGCTTGTTTAAATTCCAAGAGGGCATCTTTGTGTTATTTCTTTTGGACTATGCAGCTTCAAAAGAGTGTCCTTGTGACAGTGACGGCTCCTCTATTGCAGCACAGGGCAGGGTGTCTAGCCAGTGCCAAAACTAGGGGGTGGGGGGGCACATGTAAACATATGTAAAAAAAAATCTCAAATTCAACCACAACAACAAAAAAAAAATTATAAAAATGGTAACTTTTTAAAAATATCAATTAAAACTCATTAATGAAAATGGAAAATGAATTTATTTCTATTCAAACAGGACAGAAGCAAGAGTGGCAAGCAGACATCGCGACACTTTCTGAAAAAACAGATAAATTGATAAAACGATGCATTTGAAAATGATTGCAGTTTTTATAGGCTATATAAAATTTTCAAAAATAATGGATTTTCGAATCTGAGAAACATGCATCATTGCTCAGAGTGGGCTGACATTTCAGGGATTTAAAAAATTTTCGAATTCAGCCCATAATTTTTTATTTTAGCAAAATCCTGATTTTTGTACAGAAAAAAAAAAAAAAGAGAAAGCTAAGGAATTCACTATTTCTTTTCAAATTATCTTGGGTTGTATCGGTCCCATCGCGACGTGGTTTGTCTCATTCGACTCTATATCGATAGAACTTACCAATTTTAGTTCAGAGTTTCACCACCAGGGGATGCTTTCTTACCTATGGTTATATGGGCCCGATCACAACGAGGTATAGCTCATTCGACTCGAAATCGACAGCCTCAAAGATTTCAGTTATGTTCTTATAGAACAGATTCCATCCCCTGGCAATGGAAGATGAAACTAACGGATTTTTCAGTTAACTCTAGTTGTACGAGTCACATCATGTGGTTTGATTCATTCGACTCGACATCGACAGGACTTATCAATTGTAGTTTCAAGTTTCACCACCAGGGCTGTTTTTTTTTTTTTTTTTTTTTTTTTTAATCTCTGGTTCTATGGGTCCGATTACGATGGGGTTTGGCTCGTTCGACTGGATTTAGATAGCTTTAAAGATTTCGGTTATGTTCGTATAGGACAGATTGCGTCCCTGACGGCAGAAGGTGGAACTAATGGATTTTGTAGCGCGTGTGCAGCACGCCTGCTATACGGTGCCGCAGGCAGCAGGGACATGTGCCTGAGGTTCGTATAAGACAGATTGCGTCCCCTGGCAGTGGATGATGGAACTAATGGATTTTCATAGATTTGAGGTCCCGATGTAAATTAGGGGCCTGCTAGCGGGCAAAGCCAGCTAGTTTCGTATATTAAAAATCAAAACTATTCCTTAAAAATTCAATCATTCTTGGGTTTATTCTGGAAACAGTTTTCTCTAGCATTTTAGCTTAAATGCCTAAAGTAATTTAGCTTTTTCTATGGAAGGGGGGGGGGGGGATTATGACAATTTATATGATTAAGTATTTCAAGAAAACTTAAATATAAAATTAATGTTAATTCTATTTTGACATACAATATATTTTAATACTAACGAAAGTATTATTATTGTAAAAGTCTCCTGGACTTGAAAGCTTTGTTTACATGAAACATTGTGTAGAGGTCCTTCTATATTTATAATTTACTTAGATTTTCTGTTAAACGATTTCTTTACCTGTTTTCATTTGGTTCATTTAGAAGAAAGCTCTTTTGCAGTCTGCAGGTATATGCTTGTGACATATCTGTTCTGGAATGCACCTTGCTGTGTTACTTTAATGTCAGTGGGGCAGATAATTTTATCTGACATACTTCCAATCCATTTAGATTCGCGTACTGTAGAAAGACCATGCTAAATGTGGATATAATAAATTATTTCTGCTGTTCTCAATGGTTTTGTAATCATTGCCTGATGAGCAATTGCATAAACTTTAGAAATTTAACTTTTTCTTTTTATGTCACTTTTTAGCAAAAATCTTGCTGAAATTTTTGCAAAATACCTGATCTTTTTGTTTTCTATTAATTGTCTGTAAGATCTACTTCAGTCTTCAACTTTGACATGACACTGTTTTCTAGTATATGAATATCTGCAGATTTTGTGCATTTATTTAAGCATGAAAATGACTGCATGAATGTGTCAGAAAGTAACAAGTTAGGGTAGTAAGTGATTTTGTTAAGCATCAAGCAGTTTTAACCATATTGCTAGGAGGATTGAATTTAGAGAGAGGTCTTTTGAAGAGAAAGTGACCCGAATTATTGTTCTTATTCAAGGAAAACCTTGCATTGTCGCCCTGCTCAGACCATAATGTAACCTGTAAACTTCTGTCTAAACTTCTCATTTAGCAGCCAGCATGCTAACCACTGAGCTGCGTAGAAAGTTTGGATTTTAGAAAATCATTGTGAAAAAAGAAAAATGTATTTTTATTCTTTATTCAGTTAAATATCAAACAGCATTCATCAAGAGGGCCAAATAGTGGATGAATATTGCATCCTTAAATTTCACAGTGGCCTTTGCATTGCGTTTCCAAAAATAATTCTCTTCCCCTCCCCCCCCCCCCAAAAAAAAAAAAAAAAAAGTGAAATTTCTTCTTTCTTGTGTAGGATTTTGGATGTGAAGCTTGCTATTCTTTCAGGAAATACAAACATTTGGTTTTTAAATTCTCAGTAGATTTTTTACAGAGGCCTTAATGTTAGTACATTAAATAATGTAAATATTGGCCAAATCAGTTGTATGTATGAAAAAATCAACAAAATGTTGAAAATTGCTTGTGAAGTTTGTCTCTAAGGCTGTGTTTACTCCATACCAAAGTTTCAAGTATAGAAGTTTCCCTCGCTTGAATCTTTCACATCATTTTGTAATAATAATCAATTATCACTTTACTTTAATATATGGTAAAAAATTTTCAGATGTTGCTTTATTTCATGAGGGGAAAATTTTATGTCGTGCACAGTATGAGAGTGAGCAGTTTTTTGCCACTTTTAATCTTAATATATCTATGTCAAAATGTTAGCCTTTTTATTAACTAACTGCATTACATTTCTAACGTACTTTAAACTAGTCGTTGGGGGCCACCGTAATACTTACCAATCATGGATATGCATAATGTAAAATATTAAAATAAAAATGTGTAACCTGCTTGAAAGAAACATCCTTATAACTCCAAAAATAATAATCCTATTAACTAGCGGTTTATTGCATCTGATTAAGCGTCAAATTTCCAATTAAAATATATCTTTAAAGTCAAATTTGGATAAAATACAGGGTCATGAAAAATCGAAGAGTGTGGGAAATAGGATTTCAAATATCTCGGCAACTAATTATCCGATCGACTTCATGCTGTATGCAAAATTTATGTTTTTTTATTGTCTTTTATATTTAATTCTTAAAATAACCAATTTCGAAAATTTTTATATACCTTTTATCAGAACGAATATTTAGAGAGTCCGAAAAAAATAGTTTCGGTTAATCGAGGTTATTGAAATGAAATAGGCTTCTTCCCATTATTACATACTAAGTACATACTAAAATGCAAGTCTCTATCTCAATTTTTTCGGGAGATAGAGCGTTTACAGACACAGACACACAGACGGACGGCAAAATTTTTTTTCTAAAAATATGTTTTTCGGAATCTCCAGTGTCTGAAACGTGTAAATCCGTCAAAAAAAAATTTTCGATTTTCAAAACGATTACAAGACTTACCCTATACTACGTATGATGGGTAAGTAAAATGCAATATGCAGCAAAATTCTGAATAATCTTTCATATCTATCACATAACAATTTTTTATAATTCTCATAGAAACATTAAGAATTATAAAATGCGGAATGATTACAAAAACTATTTTTGTAATCATTCAGCAAAAATGTTTCTGCTAATGTTTTTCCATCCTATTCATTAACATCTTAATCCCCAATAGTTAAAAAAATGTTTTATATTAATTTCCAGAAACTAATTTAAAAACTAGACAAAACAGACGAATGTCCCTTTTTGGGTATTACCGATGTATAGTTTAAGTACAACAGTTTGAAATCTGGGAAAATATAGTTTGAGTATTTTGAAAATACAAAATATATTATCAAAATACTTTCATATTAACAGTTCAAAATACAAATGAATTTCAAATATATGTATTATGTATTATCTTTGGTTCTTTAACTTTCAAAGCCTGATTGGTTCTATCCTGGTTTAGTTTTAAAATAAATGATCAGATAAATATCATATAGATTAATGAGTATTTATTTAATCTTAAAATCAGAAATCTATCAAATATCTTTAATGCTATTTATCTCTATACTAATGAATTTCACCTTTACAGATATTACACTTTTGTAACACAATGTTTTTATGTATTTCTTTTATATTTTCAGTTCAAACAGATATCTCAAGCTTATGAGGTGCTGTCTAATCCTGAAAAGCGTAAGATATATGATCAGGGTGGTGAACAGGCTATTAAGGAAGGTGGTGTTGGAGGTCATAATGGAATGTCTTCACCAATGGATATATTTGATATGTTTTTTGGTGGTGGTACACGTAAGAGAGATAATAAAAGTGCTAATGTTGTTCATCAGTTAAGTGTTACACTTGAAGAATTATACAATGGTGCTGTAAGAAAATTGGCTGTTCAGAAAAATGTTATCTGTGATGTTTGTGATGGTAAGACTGCAAAAAGGTTTTATTTTGGGCTTGTTTTTAATTTTACTAGTTAGTGATTATGCTTGTATATTTGAAATTAGTTTTCTTATTACTATGGAAATGCCAAATCTTAATTATCTATTTTTTATTGAAGATTTCAGTGCACATTTATTATTAGTAATGTATATTTCTTCTATTAATATGAAAGTTTTCATATCCTCAAAGGGAGAAATACTATATTTCTTTACATTAATTTGACTTTAAAAAGGTATCTTCTCTTTTTTTCCCCCCTCCCAAATTTGTTGGAAAAAACAAACTGGACTGAGTCTGACAATTTTAATAATCCCTTATTGAAATAATGAAAATCTTGCAATTCTGGAAATAAAAATTCTGGTATATCTTCTATATTATGTAGCACAAATGTGCCAGTCATTAACATTAAACTGAAATATAACATTGGATGCCCTTACACTTTCTTTTGCTTTGATTGAATATCTCACAATGTTTCCAGCAATGTCTTTACACACCATCGAATAAAACAAATATACTTTCAAATAAAATGACTGCTGCCACTTAGTTTCTCCCAGACTTAAAAGATGGCAGGGTGCCGTTGGTAAAAAACCGGTACTTTTTATGTTTTTAAGGGCACTTTTTAAAAATCTTTTAAAGGCACTCTTTTGATTTCCAAATGCACATAAATATTTAAAAGTTGGTATACTCTTTTCAAGTCATAACAAAAAATCAATATTTACATATGCTAGCAATTTTTTTAAATACAATTGGCAGTAAAGGCACCACATTTTGACTGAAGAGCAAAAAGGGGCATTTTTTGGATTATATTTGAAAAAAGAGTACTACTTTGTAATCCAAAGGTCAGACAGGGTGCAGCACCCTCCATAAACTGTATATAGGGATAATCTCTGTATCTGGTAAAGTGATATTTCATCGTTTAACTGCCAAAGAAATCTGACAAGATCCCCGGTGCCTTATTTTATCAGAATTCTGCGAATAAATAAGATGAACATAACTTTTCTGGCACAGCGACAACAAAATACAGATGTTACCATGTGCAAAATACGGAACTGGTAATGCAAAATGGCCTATTGGCACGCGGGTTTGCCAAACCTGTAAACGAGGAATATGTTTTTTGAAGGCTTATATATATGCCCGTGGCAGTTAAGGGGTTAAAACAGAAATGGGTCAAATCAACACAGCTAAAAACCTGATCACCGCAGATTTTTATGATATTAAACTCAGTTGTTAAGATAGATCATAGTGAAATGAATAAATACTTTGTGCTAAGTCACCAACTCTCTTGGTTTTGGAGATAATTATTAACTTAGATGGACAAAATACTTCTGGTGTTGTTAAAAAGTGTCTGAATTGGGTTTTCATATGATCACATGATGATTTCATTTGATATATCACATGCACATATACTAAATTAATTATTTAGCAATTATTAATTTTAAGCAGTATTAACAATTTTATATTAAAACAGTTATTAATAATTTTAATAAACATAAATATCATTATTAAATATAGTTTTATATAATTATTACAAAGTATTAATGTACATAACATTTAACATGCTACTAAGTAATGAAATTGAAAATTTTGCAGTTTTTATAATTTTCGTAGTTACTATTAATTATAATTTTATTAATTAAAACATAAAAACATAGATAATGCTACTAATTAGAAGGTTAATTGTTTTGAGCTGAAATTCTTGGTAGCTATTCTGTATTTTAACAGACGGCATAAAAATCAGATTTAAAGAAAATTTTTTGCACCCTACACACAGGGATGATTGTGTTCAGGTTTTATATATACCTGAATTTAGGTGTTTTTTTTTCATTTTCAGCACCGAAATTCCAGTTTTTCTGATAGTTATTCATAAAATAAACTGAAATCATTTTCATATGATTGCTAAACATAATTGAAACCCCTATTTTTCATAATTTGACCTCCCTGTAATAAATCATACCCCCCTCCTTTCCCCGAGTCTCCATACGAAAACGTTTTCTCGCTAAAATGTTAGGTATTTTTTCATCAACCCACAATCATCCCGGACCCTAATTCATTGTACGTTTTATGTAATCGCCACGATTTATATTTCAAACTCAGCTTCAGTAAAAGTCTTTTTTAAAGATTTTTAATTTAAAGTATACATAAAGAATAATTTAACCACCCAAAAAAAAAAAAAAAAAAAAAAAAAAAAAAAAATTAAACTAGATACTTTGTACAGCAGGACCTGTATTCAACAAGGAGCTCGGGACAGAGAAAAATGCTCGTTAAATCCGGTCGCTCGCTAAATACGAATCCAAGTTAATAACTAGTACGCACTTAAAAAAAAAAAAAAAAAATAATAATAATAAATAAGAAACATGGGAATTTCTGCTTGATTATCTTTTTTTGAGAAGTGGAAAAATATTCATGCAAAGTTGATTGTTTGAGTTTACAAAATTTCGTTTAATTTAATTTTCATCGTAAAGCAATTAATGCGCTAAATGTTGCATCGTCAGTATTTTTCATTGCTTCAAAAACTGTTCAAGATTTTGTAATGACTCTGCAGCACAGTCACGTGTCGGCATTTTAAAAGCGTACGCTAGTCACGCGAAGAAACTCAAGTTAATGTTAAGTCTATGAGAAGGTTCTTGCGCGATTGCTTGCTCGCATTTTAATATTTTTAAATGATTTTTTTTGCATAGGATAGCTGAGGTCGATCTCTAACGTTGTTAGTTTTTACTTTTTGGATTTTGGTTAGTTTTTTATATAAACGGACATTTTCAATTTTGGAACTGGTTCTGAAAGTGAAAGTACCTTTATATAAAAAAAAATCCCTGACGTCTCGGTCTACAGGCACAGGTAGATTTCGAAGACTCAGACCGTGGGGCGCCTGTTTGTCGGGAATTGCGGAAGAAATGACCTTTTTACGATGATGCGGCAGTTGGAAACGCCTACTTAAAAACCTAACTTGTTTGCAGGCGGAATCGGCAGGGATTTTTTGTTTTTAATTTTTTTTTTTTTTGCTATAACGGTTGGTCCTATAAAAAACTTGTCAATATAAAAGTTTTAAATAATATTAAGAGGATTAATAATAAATTTAAGCAGATTTGAAATCTTGAGAATTGGCGAAGTTATGAATTTTTTTCTTCTAACCTCCCCTTCCCCCCCCCCCCTCCCCTTAAGGCAATTTTTTATTATATCAAAAATCAGTCATACATAAATTTTCGGCCCTTTTCCTAGAAGTAATAATAACTTCAAACGGATTCGATACGTATCATAATTAAGAAATTATGGGGTTTTTTCTGTTTTCACAAAAAGCCCCCCCCCCCCTTGGTTCGATTTTGTCCATTAACGAACTTGACCGAGACTGTATGTCCCTTGCTTTTATGTATCAGTTTCGAAAATATGCGGGAGTTGGAACCGCCTACTTCGAAAAATAACTTGTTTGCAGGCGGAGCCGGCAGGGATTTTTTTTGTTTTTAATTTTTTTTTTGCTATAACGGTTGGTCCTATATAAAAAAAACTTGTCAATATAAAAGTTTTAGATAATATTAAGAGGATTAATAATAAATTTACGCGAATTTGATATCTTGTGAATTGACGAAGCTATGATTTTTTTTCTTCTAAAACCCCCATTTTTTTTCCCCCCCTTGGGGCCATTTTTAATTATATCAAAAATCTGTCATACATACATTTTCGGCCCTTGTCCTAGAAGTAATAACTTTAAACGGATTCGATATGTATCATAATTAAGAAATTATGGGTTTTTTCTGTTTTGACAAAAAGCCCCCCCACCCTCCCCCCTTGGTTCGATTTTGCCCATTAACGAACTTGACAGAGATTTTATGCCCCTTGATTTTATGTATCAGTTTGTAAAAGATTAATGCAGAATTTTTCCAGTTATCGTGGTCAGAAAAAAGTGACACACATATATATATAAAGTTTTGAACTGGGGGCGGTTTTGGGTTCTGGGAGTCATGATCGGCGTAGATCTGCAAAAATTTTTCAAAATTTCCAACTTAGGTGAGAATGTAATAGGTAGTATTTCTTACGAAATCTACCTAACAGGAACCAAAATCGAAAAAGAAAGTAAGGTAAAAGAAGTTTTTCTTCACAAGAGGAATGGGGAAATTCTAGAGAAACTGTGTTTTCTTCTTTTTTTTTTTTTTTTTAAAATCATTATTGTTGTAATTAATTCATGCTTCCATAATTATTTCCCTTGTTAAATCCGAGGAAAGTACAAAAATTTACTCGCTAAAAGAGTATATTTCAATACATTTATAAACATTATAGCAAGCAAAAAACTCAATTTTCCTCGCTAAATCCGGAATCTCGTTAAATGCAGGCTCGCTATAAACAGGCTCGACTGTATTAATAAAATTTTTTGACATTTACTTTTTCAAAATTGAAACTTTGAGAAAAAGAATTGTTTTTAATATTTGAATGAATGAAAGAAAAAATTGAGTTTTCTATAAATCTGTAATTTCACAATTTTCTTTTTGACTTAAATCCTTAATATTTTTCTCTAAATCTTTTCTTGCATGTCTTACAATTTATGTATTTCTTCCACATTTTTCATTCTGGACTCAATTTTATCCATATTATTTGATAATATAATGAAAATATTCTTCATTAGGACGAGGTGGAAAGAAGGGAGCCATGGAAAAATGTGCCAAATGTCATGGGACAGGAATGCAGACTCATGTTCAACAACTTGGTCCTGGAATGGTGCAACGTATTCAAACAGTTTGTGGATCTTGCAGTGGACAAGGAGAATATATCAATCCTAAAGATAGATGCAAGAATTGCCATGGAAAGAAAGTAGTTCGTGAAAGAAAACTCATAGAAGTACATATTGATAAAGGTAATTTACTCTAATTAGCTGATATTTTGCCTGTGAATTATAACCTGCTTTGTGTTATTATTGATATTTTTTAATTTTTCTGTTGATCATATTTAAGTTCCTTTCAAAAAAAAGTATTAAAGTAAAAATCTCTATATTTAGGGGGGGGGGGGGGGGGGGGGGTGATTAATGACGCTGCTGCTGTAATTGAATTTTTTGTGACCTGGGCTTTTTTTCGGTTTAATGTAGAAACTATTGCATATAGAAACATGTTGAAGCAGACAGTTTTTAAATCTAAGAATTATTTTAAGCACTTTTTAATATTGAAAATGGTCAAGATCAGTTACATAAGTTTTATGGGATAGAAAATTATGCATAGCAAATAACCAGATTTTGCAGGCATATACATAGTTAGATTATGGTGTACAGTATCCCCTATATTCAAAGTCTTAGTACAGTCTCAAAATGGCCTACCATGGTCTAACTTCTTACTAATATGAGTTTGCATTAAGTTGCTCTCCTTCACGCATTAAAGTTGCATTTAGAAATATTTCCTATTTTTTGAAAAAAGTTTTAACAGGATGGTTTCTCCACCCATTTAATTAAGAATAAAATTAGATTTCTTTAATATTTTATCAATTTTTTTTTATATTTTTTATAATGATTAATAGTTAACATATACAACATGTGCATTTTGTTTGTGAAAATAACAGTAAATTTATTCAAAAGTATTTTTAATATAAAAAATGGCTTATACAACAACCATATCAGTATTATATTAAACTATATGCTAAATTATGAAACAGCAGCTGCAGTAAAGTTTAATATGTACATTTGCCATGGCATTTTCATTGCCAATTTATAATCCATTAAAGAATTTTATGAATCGATGTTTTAAAATAAAATCTATGTATGTAATTTTGTGCAATGTTATGGCAATCTTAGTGTAACATAGAATAGTGATTCATCTTTCCATTTATCATTTTTTCTATTTAACAAGACATAAAGGGTAACTAAGGCTCATTGATTCATTTCACCTTCTCTAGTGAAATATAGTATTAGATACCAGTTTTGCTAAAACAAGGAACAAGTTATCTGGTGAATAAAAGTTTTAGAGCGAGAAGTTTTCGAATATCATAGGAAAAGGGGGGACTGTGAATATAGTAAACAATTTTACAATAAAAATTGAGAACATAAGTTTCATTTTACTATTTTTAATATTTTTCAAATGGTGAAGTTATGCAAATTAGAAATGTTATTGGATTTTTTAAATTAAGGAGTACTTTAAGCTGTTGCCAGACTTCCCTCCCCACCAGTATATTGGTATTACATACCTGCCAACTTGTAAGGTTTATCCTTACAGTGTAAGGATTTATGTCCAATTGTAAGGTTGTAAGGGCAACAGGTAAGTTTGTAAGGTTTTTTGATAAAACTTGAAATGATTCTTCAAATATGTTAATTATTGAGTGAAAAAATAAAACTGATGCACACATTGCGTTTATGTTACAAAGATGAGGAGTGTGATTATCAATATAGTATGTCACATCACAGCAATCAAATAGTAATTCACAACACGTTATTATATGCCACAGAATGTTTAGTCATGCTGTGTATTTTAAAAATTTCTCGCAGCAATGCTGAATGCAAAGCTAAAATTGAAGTTTTGACACTTTTTTTATTAGAAATATATTAGAATTTTTTTTATTATTTATAAAATATTTGGTACTTTTATGTTACCTGTGCACCAGTGATAACCCGCCAAATCTTGTTTCAGTTGGCATCAGTTGGAATTGTTACTATTTGAATTCAATGATTTGAATTTTGATTTTAATTCAATTCTTGAGATTTTGTTATTTGTATTGATGTATTTGTGTTTACGCATTTTATCATGATTATATTTTAGCTATTTTTAAGTAATTTTTTTAAGACATTATACTGCAGCTTTAAAATATTTATTATTTTTTTTAATAGCTAATGTTAAAAGATTGTCGAAAAAAAAAAAAAATCCCTGGCGAGATTTTTAAAAAAATTTGGCAATCACTGGTGCCCGGCTAACATAAAAGTACAAAAGATTTTAATAATTAAAAGCATGCAGCATGATCACTATGGAGAAATGTATGACAAAGAATTGTTGGGTAAAGCCAAATGAGCCTATTTAATGTATATCAAAAAAGAATTATCAGTGCTCATAATATTTGGGTTATTTTTATTATTTAATATTTTTGTAGTTATCAGTAAATTTTGTATCAAATCATATATTACCTTATTAGACGCCTTCATAAATACCTTTTACTACACATATATGTTTAAAGATGCACAATGAAGTACGTCGAAAATTTGTAAGGTTTTCTGAATAGACATGTTGGCAGGTATGGTATTATATGTACTTATTACAAAAATGCCTTTTTATGAAATGATGTGCCCTTTTAAACAAAATTGCCCTTATGTAATGTGCACCCTGCCCTTTTTTATGTTCTAGAATGATCCCTGATAAATCATTCAAACAACTTATTTTTTGGCAACAAATTTAGGGTCATATTCACTGAACATTCTCCTTTTTTTCTCTAGGTATGGAAGATGGACACAAAATAACATTTTCTGGTGAAGGTGATCAGGAACCTGGTTTGGAGCCTGGTGACATTGTGATTGACCTAGATGAGAAAGAACATCCTGTATTTAAAAGAAGTGGTGATGATCTTATTATAAGAATGGAGTTAACTTTAACAGAAGCATTGTGTGGTTTCCAAAAAGCCGTCAAAACATTAGATAACAGAATGCTTGTGATTCAAACTTTACCTGGTAAGTTCGAACATTAATTCTTATAATGCTAATAAAAATAACTAAATGACAAAATTGCTTTTTAGATTTCATTTACATTTTGCATGACCATAATAAAATACAGAACAAGTAATTTATGTAGTAGTAGTATTAACTTTAAAAAAAATTAAATAATGATAGCAAGTATTTTAAATGCTAGTGCAACTTGTTTTTAACCTGTAAATCCTGTCGTTCAGGGACTGCACTTTACAATGCCAAAAAAAAAAGGGGGGGGGGGGTTAATCTTAGTTTTGACTTTTCATGTGAGCCAGATACAGTACCCCCTCATTATATTGATTGAGCATTCGACTATTTCGCTCTTTTTTAGTTGTTCCCTGATAAATTTCCGGTTTTCTGATAAAAGAATATATGGAATAGTCGGTGCCATTCTCCTTCACAATTTGAATGGAATAACTCTAGCCATTGTCTAGTCATTTAAATGAGGTAAATTTACAAGACCATCCTTGAAGCTGCCAATCAATTAGGCATGGAAATTTCTGTAAACTATGCAGATGAATGAATAGATTTTGGCAACAATGAACCCATAATATTTCAAAATTTGATGCAGAAATTATTTCTGCAGTTCAAGGAGATAATAGTTCTATGGCCTAATTAGAGAAGATCTGATAAGGATTTAGTATCTTTGATGATCAGAGCTGTTCAGTTTCTTGAAAAACATATAAAACTTTTGAAACGTCAAAATCTAAGCATATAACTGAAATGAAATTAGTTCATTTTCGTTTTTTAATTTCCAATGGCAAGCAAATAATCAAAGAAATCGGATTAAACATCCTACTCATTCGATGTATATCAAAACTCTCACTCTCTCAACAGATCGAGAGAAAAAAAAAAAGTGGGTAAGTGGGATCAAAGATTGCTCAAAGGGTTTCGTTTAATATTCCTTTTTTTCCTTTAATTTATCCTTTAATAAATCCAAATAAATTTCATTTTCGAAAAAAAAGTTGTTTTTTATAAAGTAAAAAATTATTTGTCTATTTTTTCTTTTTTTTCGAATATATCTAAACCAACCCGCTATTATATTCTATCATAATATCTGTCATGCTGACTAAATGAGATATTTAAAAAAATAATTTCAAAATTAAACGTGTTGTACGCCTTCAAAATGTTAAAATATGCGAATATTTCCATAATCTGATTTTTATCACGATTCAATATGTTTCTCAAACTCATATATTTACTATTCTCTATTACTCGTATTGATACTCGTTTTGTATTATTCTCAAACATTTGAAAAATTCGTTAAACTTCCAATATGATGTCAGATTTTCTTTTTAATTCTCTAATGACGTGATATTAATCTGCTTTGTGTACATTCTTTGTATTATTGAGAAATCTTAGAAACTATCAGTTTTATTACCACTATGACGTCAATCAATTTTATTTCATATTTATCTTTTTTTCAATTGGTGGAACTTTATTTCATTTTCATTTTTCACGTGGAAATCGTTCAATAGAAAATTAATTATTGTAGAAAGAATTTCATTGTGGATTTTTAATTTTTGGCAATTGCTATAACGAAACATTTTTAAATTTAATAGGAAAAGGCTGTTAGAATTTTGGTTTTTTATCTCTATTTATTAAAATAAGATTTTTTCAAATTTTAATATTTTGAGCTTCGTAGCTGGTATTCAGCTATATACACACGAAGTTTCAACTCTGTAAGTTACATAGTTTCTGAGAATGGCTCTGTGATGGACAGACAACAGAGCGGGAGCAATAGGGTTTCGTGAGATGAACGAAACGCTAAAAAAACCCAATCACCTGCACATGCGCGCCCAGCCTGCACCGTTAAGCAGAGAGAGCGAATACAACTTAAATCAAATTGCTTTTTTTCTCCATTTTATTGATTTTGATTCATCAAACCAGGTATAAATGAACCTTAATGCAGTTACAAATGTTAATTTGGAGACATCCAACCAACTTCCTTTTCTAATGGATATTCGGTACTTTTCGGTTAGCCGGGCGCCAGTCATATATGTACATATATAAATATATATGTATATACACATACATACATGTGTATGTATATGTAGATATGTGTGTAGATATGTGTATATATATGTGTGTGTGTGTGTGTGTGTGTGTGTTTATATATATCACTGGCGCCCGGCTAACCGAAAAGTACCGGATATTCTTTTATCATAGTTTTTCACATTAGACCATCACTGTTCATCAGTTTGTAGATAGTCTCATATCATGCCCATCAATACACTTTTTTCATGGCAGAATTCCATATTTTTGAAAATAGGTTATTGTCCCATTTTCTTTAGATGGCTGATCACAGATCTGTATAGTTTTTTCTCAAAATGCAAGAGAAAACATTTAAATAGAAGTTAACTACTATCGTTCACTAAACTTACTTATCCTCAAAATAAACAAAAATGGAAAGATCTGTATAATTTTTTCTCAAAACGGAAGAGAAAGCATGGAAATGCAGTTAACTAATATCGTTCATTAGAAACACTAAACTTATCCTCAAAATAAACAAAAAGGAAAAAATGTACATCATATGCTAGCTTTGTATTTAAACAAACATTATTTTACCCTTTCGTTATTTTGGAGTTAAATATAACAGTTCTTAATAAATTTTTCTTAATTATCATTTTAGCTTGTGATAAATGTTTGACGTCAGTTAAAATTGATAGATTCTACGTATCACAATATTTTTGCAGTGTTTTTCTGTTTTATTATGACATCATCGTTTAATGACATAATTGTTATTTTGATTAATGAAAAAACAAAAAAATCATTAAAAATACAAAGAAAACATCGAATTAAAGTTCTTAATGACAAAATAAACATGTGAAACCCTTTTCTTTTCTATGAAAAGTGGTCGATAGGATAATGGACAAGTACCAATTATCCTTATTTGAAGTTCGTCTCTATTGTCATTACCGTGATGCTCAGTAACTTTTTATTCAGCTCCCCACTAGATGTTGTTTTGATACGACAGTATTCTTACCTTGTACAGTACAAGTTCTAAAAAGTACTAATGCACAGAGGAATGTTTTTTCAACTAGTTAAATCTTATTCAAAGGTTGGAGTAGCATAGTTGAGATTTATTCCAACAGAGCGAAAAATGCCATGACCAGGACTCGAACCTGTGTCTGTTCATTATGACCTAATTACATGGTATACAGGTGTTAGTTTCCGCGTTGTATTACATTCATCATGTAAAAATGGTATAGTTATAGCTCGGATGAATAAAATTAGCACTGCAGTTCACAGACATGTCCAACAAATAAGAGTGAATTATGCCAACCAGGATATCGTTGGGATAGCTTAGTAGGAAGAGCGTTGGCACAGCAAGCCAAAGTACCCAAGTTCGAGTTCTGGTCCCGGCATTTTTCGCTCTATTGGAATAAATTTCAGCTATGATACTCAAACCTTTGGATAAAAAAAAGATGCTATTTTATAATGTATAAAATGAAATTTAACATAAAGAAATAGTTCTAAATAATTAAACTGAAACTAACATAATAAAATTAAGATATATTATTATATATATGTGTAAATATTGAAAATAACAAACCATCTTCTTTTAATTTATTGATTTAAAGAACGTTTAATTATGTAGATTTCATATTATAATTAATTTTAATTACTGTAAGAACATTTGTGTTGCAATTGTGGTTTATATTTAAAGTTTATGTACAAAAACAAACATTTAGAATCATTAAAAGCCTAGGTAACTTATGAACAGTCATTGAATAGTGGCTACTTTAGCTTTACACAAGCCTTTATTTTATTTATTTTTTTAAGCATAAATTAGATTGCTAATTTTTTTTATAATAAACCAAATAATAAAGTTATAAAAAGTACTTTGAAAAATGCATTTAATAGTAGTTTCAATATTTTTTGCTATTTTTCCTAGAATGGCAATTGACAAATATTTTGAATAATGATATATAATTTTACTGCAACTTAATTACAGTATGACTAAATAAAAATTATTTATATAATATATAAATTATTATTTAATCAGTTTTTAGCTTGATATAATATAAAATATCACTAATGATTGCTAAAAAAAAATGTGTATAAGGTTTTTGACACTTTTCGACAGTTCTTGACATTTTTTGACATGTCATGTCAAAAACCCAACCCTGGTTATGCATCTTGTAATTAAGCAAAATTTTCTTGCCCTATGTACTTTAAATAGAGATCTATAAATCATGTACAAAGAGTTTTGAGTACCTCTCTTGCAATGGACAGTAATGTGGTGAAAATAAATTGACAAAATCAGATTGTTTCTTGTAGTCATAATAAAAAGATTCCATTGAATATTATTTTATGCATTGTGAATAATGTAATAGAAGCAACAACCCTATCCATTATTTTGCTATTCTTTTGGTCCATTAATATTGAAGAGATAGTAAAGATAAATAAAATGGTTCTTATTGATTCTGAAGGCAGTGAAGGTAGGTGTGATGAATGAATAACTCTTGAAGTGGGTATAAAACTTGTTTATTATAAAATCAAACTCAAGGAAATATTGTTCTGCGGATGGTCATTCTAATAAAAATTCTAAAAGTGCTGGAAATCCCTTTAAATTTGCATGGACATCATGGCCTATCCTATGGGAATTCTCAATATTTTGGCAAAGGATATCTGGGAAGTGGGTGTGGAAAAAATGTATCTAACGCTATAACAGTTTGCAACCCATTCTAAGAAAGAAACCACATGCTATTTCAAATGTATGTTTTTGTCACAATAGTATAAAGAAAATGCCAGACTCGGGGAAGATAAGATTTTAACAGAAGAGATTTGCAAAGACTTAATACAAGTTTTATAAAGGAAAGAAGTCCTTAGTCAGATATTTGTTTTTGGATGTGAGGGTAGGAGACAATATAACTTTTGAAACGAAAAATGTAGATGCTTTCATTGGGAAAAAAATTTCCCTGTATGTATGTGTATATATATTAATAAAAAAACAAATTTCTAGAAAATGATTAACTGCTCAAAAAAAAAAAAAAGTTGGTAGTATAAATTTAGTGTCACCTAAATTTCTCTGACCCCCCCCCCCCCCTTCCTGCTCAAGACTGCCTTCTAGCTTGAGGAACATAAACACATTTTTAGATTTTTCTATGTTTTCAGATTTACATTTTTTGCATAATGCTTATAGGCCATATCTGACTAAAAATTATTTTATCTTTTTTATATTTTTAGTATTAAAATACTTTTTGGATAAACTGCTCAGGATAAATTTTAGCATTCAAAAAGAGCCTTCACAAACAGTTTATACATCTTCAACATCATCCAAGAATTGCCAAACTAAAAATGTTTGCTTGTGATTGACTTTATGACTATAATAAACTTCTTTTGGATTAGAAGCATGGAAATATTTACATACTAGTATATCTGCTGGATCTTTAGGCACATGCGTTTCATCATCCAAAATTAGTTTTCCCAAGCATTTTTCTATAGATGTGTTGACACCCTGATTTTGCTCATTTGCTCCAATTCTCAGTGTATTTTGGAGCAGTTTTTTTTTTTACAAATCTTCTAATCTCCAGTTTTTCTTTTTTATATACATTAAAGTTTATTGCTTTAAGTTCAATGTTTTAGCAACTGCACATGTGGAAATTAGTTTTTCTTGAATAGATTCTATACTTTGTGTATGAATTTTAGTTTAGATTTAGATGGTGTACGCTCTTTAAGTGTTTTGTATTCTGCTGTTTTACTTTCTTCATATTTCTTAATTATTTGATAGTTGTTTTGCTATTTCCTTCATTCAGGAATTCTTTAACCTTTGTTTTATTTATTTCAGCAATGTTTTTCCAATATTGGACAACACATTTTGAAAATTCCTAATTTTCTTTTTGACTCATGGTGTTTTAAATCAAACAAAACATCATTGTACGAGGTTTGATAAGTTTTCAGCCTGACAGTGAAAGCATAAGATTTTTGACATAATTTCATATTATTTTTCAATGTAGTCCCCTTGCAACTCAATACATCTAAGACACGCTCTTATGTGCAAATTCTTTAGTGCAGCTCTGTATGAGGGTGGTTCGAAAAGTTCTCAGCCTGACAAAGAAAATAAAAGATTTTTAACAATTTCATTTTATTTTTCGAACACCCTTGAGATATGTTCATTCTTAGGCCACCAATTAATTCTATAAATTAGAAACAATTTATTTTATGTTCTCTCAATAGACTCAAATGTATATATTGTAAACAGAAACTTCATATTTTTATGACTTTTTACTGACCCTACAGTTGCTTAAATAAAAGTTGAGATGCTGCATAAACAGATTATTAGTTAATATTTAAATTTTAAAATTTCCTTACATGATCCACAAAAATTATTTGTGTACTGAGTAATTTATAATGTTTTATAATGTCATATATATTTTTCTATCATAGGTGAAGTAATTAAGCACCAGTCTTTAAAATGTATTTTGAATGAAGGCATGCCTCATTATAAGAATCCTTTTGAGAAAGGTCGTCTTATTATCCAGTTCTTAGTTAACTTCCCCGATGAGCTTGATGACACAGCCATTACACAATTAGAAGCTGTTTTACCTCCTAGACCTGAAATTATTATTCCTGATGGTGCAGATGAGGTATGTAATTCAATATGTTGTTGTAGTGTTGTATTCATCTCTTATATTGCTTGCCTGTACATTTTTTTAGATTATGGTTTCTCAATCTTATGCTTTTTGAGACTTACGGATCAGTGAGACTTACCCTTCAAATTTCCCACCTTTTTTTTCTTGCTAAAAAAGTAATAGCTTTAAATCTATTTTTAATATTTGGAAATTTTTCCATAGAAAATTTCTCACGCCTTTGCGTTTATAGTTAATCAAATCTGGGTTTGCATTTTTACGCACAGCCTCAGGAAAATCATGAAATGACTCGTATTTTACAATGTGAGTCAACAATTGACTCCTATACTCTCCCCTTCTCCTTCCTAAACATTTATTAAATACTATTCTAATGCATGTATCAAATTTTCAAATTATTGCCTGCTCTACCAAATTCTATTTGTTTTTTTTTTACCAGCAATATTTGTAGACTGTTTCATTATTATTGAGTCCAGATTGACGCATATATATATTTTCAAACTCTGCAAATGATTAAAATTAACTTTACATTTATTTGCTTTTATTTTTTACTTTAGATTTTATCAATTTTTAATTATTTTTTGAATAGCAGTTTAAAATCAAAGCAAAAAGTATTAAAATAATTTTTAACCTTATTAAGATTACTTGCTGAAGCACCCAGTGTTAATCATTCAATCATTTTGATATGCAACTCTTCATACATGGTTCTTCATAATTTCAATGCAATTGCATGTGAATAATTCTTACCTCTATTTATTTTGTATCAATCTTATTCACAAGTTATTGTATTTGTCATTTTTTTCGTTTGTTTTATGTTTTAGAAATTTAATATTTTTGAAAAATACACTGCATATGTTGTCATACATTTTGTCTAATAAGATTTCATACCAGTATTTATATTCTTTGTTGAGTGGCATCCTAATTATTGAAAAATGTAAAAATCTTATCGCTCTATTTTTTTCTAATTCATATATTTATGATATGCAAGTAAGTATAAAAAAAATTAATTTGTTTTTAAGGATGTCTTATTTTTTACTAGCTGAAGTACCCAACATTGTCTGGGATTTTAAGAATCTTTGTGTAGAAAAATCAATTTAAAAATTAAACATGTTGTACAGAGAACTTCAAAATGTTGATGTGTCAATATTTCCATAATTGGGTTTTTATCATGATTCAATACATTCTTCAAACCCATATGACATTATGTTCATCTACTGACATCATATCTACTTGCTTTCTCTATATTCTGTCTTTGTATGATTCTCAAACATTTGAAAAAGTCTGTTAAACTTTCAATATGACGTCATATTAATTTTCTTTTTAATTCTCCAATGACGTCATATTAATCTACTTTTTGCACTTACTCATACTCCTTGTATTATTGATAAATGTTTGAAAATTTCAGTTATTTTACCAATATGACATCATGGTAATCTTTCAATTGTTGAAACTTCCTTTTTCACGTGGAAATCTTTCAATAGAAAATTGTAGTAGAAAGGTACTACAGAATATTAGGGCTCCGGTACTTTTTTTCGTATAAATTAAGCCCTGTGTGATAAGAGCTGATCTTGGATATTTTTTATTGCCGCTCAGTGCCAGAATGGAAATGGTATGTTAGAATTGTTTTTGCCAATGGGGAGTTGAGAATGGTATACTGTTTTACGTTACTGTAATTCCAACTCTGAAAGAAAAATTCTTTGGCCCAGGATATCAGATATTTTGTGAATGAGTGGTTGAATTCTTCACTATGTTTTAGTTTTGGCATGGAACTGAAGCGATATGGAATATGTTAAAGGTTTTAAACAGGGGTCGATGCAGGTTTTTATTCTGGGGGCCCATTTTGTGAAAAGTAGAAGTTTTTGCGAATCTTCTTATTATTTTGTGAAAATAACATTTTGTAACAAAAGTTGAAATTAAGTTATTCAAACCAAGAATTTAATAATATGACCTTTAAATCCCTTCGCTAAAGTTTTTGTTTTTCGTGACCTGATTTTATTTACAAATTAGATTTTAAAACAGTTTTTATGAAAAAGAATTAAAAGGAATTTTATGAAGGGGCCTGTTTTTATTAAATTCATTTTTGTGAAGGGGCCTATTTTATTAAATAGATTTTTGTGAAAAGGCCTTAAGTAGGCCCCAAATTTTCTCTGGATCGACCCCTGTTTTAAGAAAATAAATTCTTGTTAAATTAATATTGGGCTGTCCTCTAAAAAAACCCCATTTTTTGAAATTTTATCTGTATAAAGTCTAATAAAAGATGGAAAAAATTAACAATGGTTAAATTTTTACAGCTTGTTCTAGGATTTTTTGAGTATTTTTCCTTTTATCACTTTATTACAAAGGAGATTTGAGGGGAGAAAAAAAAAACCTGTCCCCCCCCCCCCCAAAAAAAAAAAACATGTTACCTGGGGGGGGGGGGATCCACACCTGACATAAGCTGAAAATGATGCATTTTATTACATATTAATGGTTTAACATAAAATCAATTAAATTTATGTATATAGTTTTAAAATTCTATTGTAACAAGGAAATCTATAAAAATGAAGCTCATGTTTTGCCAGAATTAGTTTAAATAAGCACTCCTTAGGTATTTTTAAATATTTTTATTGTTCTAAATAATGCATAAAAACAGAACAACAACAAAAAAAGACTTTAGTGAAACATTTGAAGTAGTAAGTTTTTTAAAGAGGACAACACAATATATTTTTTTTAGATTTTCTTTTTTAAAATGTTAAATTTTTTAGATTCAACTGGAGGGAATTGCTTAAAAAGTTTTAGATTTGTCTTCTGGATATGGGGTGGCATGTTTTTGAGCTGTGAATAGTCCCAAGCATAAACTTAATTGACTTCTCAGACAAGAATGATTTGAATTTTTTTTTTTTTTTTGTATATTTTATATTGGGAACTTGTACTATATATTGTATTAGAACTATAACAAAAGTTTTATAAGTGTTAGAACTGTGTAAGACTGTGTTGGCTTCCTAGGATAAGAAAATGATGGCAGATGGCCCATGTGGATTCAAAAAGATAACCTTAAGTTCATTCGTGTGTTCTTTATGTATGATATACGGAAGCGTCCAATGGTTGTCATATAGAGCAGTGATCACATTGAAATCTTATGTCCATCTCCGTTTTCTTATCCTAGCAAGCCAGATGTGCTATTGATACTTCTCATGGATGTTTTGTATTGAGTTGATTCTCTGTCACCAAGTGGGAGAATATAATGTTTTATCACAAAATGACATTTTGAAAGCCAACAAGTCATTATCCAATTAAATTCAATAGCAAGAAGTGTTAAAGGACATGTATTGGTAAGGTCTTACATTACTTTATAAAGAATTTGACAATTTTAAGAAGTTTATATTTGAACTACTGTAGTCCATCATTTTATATCATATTGTGTTATGTCATACTTGAAATTGATGAAAAATGTCTTTTTTAGAAAAATAATTTTCGCTATGAACTCATTGTTGTCCCATTTTCAGACTTTGGAAACTATTTTACAGTAATACAACCTATTTTCTATAATTTTTTTGAAATTTTACATTAATAGAATGTATTTTCTATAGTTTTTTTTTTTTTTTTTTTGAGGGGTGGGAAATAACACAATTAAAATTAATTTTTTTTCCCCTAACAAATTGTATTCTGTTGCACATAATATTAAAGTCAACTTTTTATGGATTATTGTATTTGTATCATACTTGAAATAGATGAAAAATGAATTTCTTAAAAATATTTTTTCTATGAACCCATTGTTGTTCCATTTTACATTCTCCCTGTTCTACTATTGTCCCATTTTACTTCTATAATTTTTTGAAAAAATTAAAGAAAAATCTTTTTTTGCAATTCAAATTTTAAAATTAAAATTTTAAACTGATATTTTTCTTAGTCTGTATAAATACTATGTGCCACACTTTCATTAAAATCTGAGATGGTGAGGTAAAATAATGTGTTGATTTGACATGGAAAGGACTCTTAAGTACTAAAATTCTGCCTTCTGGTGAGCTTGTTTTGTAACCCCCCCCCCCCCCAAAAAAAAAAAAAAATAAATAGTGAATTTAATTTTATGAAGGGGTTTATTTTATAAAGAGGAATTTTGTGAAAGGGCCTGTTTTATTGATTGAATTTTTGTGAATTGGACCAAAATTTACCTGTATCGATCCTCATTAATAATATACTTACAATTATATTTTTTAATATCTCATTAAAAATTGGTTTACATTATTTTTCTTGGTACCATTTGGAATAAATTCAAAAAATAAAAAAATAATAAAAACCTGTACGACTGTAAAATATTTCTTTTATGCATCCCTTTTATTAGAAATTTTGTTACTGTTAATTTTCTACCGTATGTCTTGAATTGCATTGCACAAAAAATCTTCCTAATTTTTCTTAAAAATTGGCAGTGATCAACTGTTGCTTTTATATATTATACATATTTCATTTAAAGAAGATTGGGGTGTAGGAATAGAGGGTTGTTTATTGTTTGTCATGTCTATGTGTTAATTTGTACTGCTTCCTTTTGAAATTGTCAAGAAAATTAATCATGATTTTACTTTAGGTTCCTTTAATGGATATTACTCCTGAAAAGAACTCAAGACCCAGATACAGTAGACAATACTATGAAGAAGATGGAGATGATAATTATAGTGGTCCTCGTGGTGTACAATGTCAAACTCATTAGGACAATTAAATTGGACTTTTCAGTTGTCATATGTATGCATACTTGTCATATGTATGCATACTTGTACATGTACACAACTCTATATATATTATTTATAGTACTCTATGCAATGGACTTCAATCATGTTTCATGTTTATGTTTGTTTTCATGAAGCCCGTATTTTTGTTTCTAGATGAGTCTTGTGTATTTTTTTGCACCATTTTTTCATTAAAACATAATATTTTATGTATTTTGTTAGTTACTGATGCGATTGGTGTTGTTTTACTTTGAGAGAAATGTTTATTTTCTGTGCTGCAGAAAATTCATGTAATATCGTATGTAAAATTCATACTATAAATTTAGAAAGCTTTTAACATCGTAGATCAAAATCCTTCAAAATTTCCTTTTAGATAAAATCTTAGTTAAGATTTGTTTTTTAACTTAAAATGTTATAAATGTGGGGTCAAAATTGTCATTTAAAAAAAAAAAAAAAACATTCTATGGCTGTAAGACATTTTAGGAATATTAGTTTTAACTTAAGTGCTTAAAAAATGAATGGTGCATTATATTGCTAGAATTATAGTTTAAGTGAAATTAGGAATATTTTTACAGCACAAACTTCTCCCTTTTTCTCTGTTAATTCTGCACTTTTATAGTAAGATAATTAAAGCATGCAATTTACTGAAACATACATAAGATATATTACATAAGTATGCACTATGTCCATATGTATATTTACAAAATTGTTTTGAAGAGGATGAACAACTTAAACATTGCCTGCTTACAGGTTAAACAGTCATTAAACATGTTAGAATTAAAAAGTTTTATTTTGGTTTCGTTTAAATTGCTTACCAGTATTCTGGCATTCAGAGATTCTGAACTTTTTATCCTCTTAGTTCATTATTTCTTGATCTGTGTACACTCAATCTGCATTATGGATTTGGATTTATCAATTACTCCTTCTTTCACTTTGCAAGAAATTCTTTATTTGCATTAGACATAATATTAAAAAAAAATCCTTGTATGAACTAATTTGCTTCTTTTTTATCATTATTACAATGGTCTATTCTGTTTTATACTCAAAAGAAAGAAAAAAAGGAGATCTAGTTTTTTTAAAATTATAATTTCTGATATGTGAAAATAAAATCCATGTCAAATATGAAAATAAAATTTAACATTGTGTATTTTTGTGTGTGGAGTGAGGAGGGACAGTTAAACTCGGCGTTGTTAAATTTTTCTGATGTTTGAAAATCAGCACGAAGTTTGTACTTAATCTTAATAAAAATATTCAGTTCTCAATTTTAGAGGGGTGATTTTGTACATAGAGACAATGAGAACTGTAATATTTATTAGAGAAAAATAAATAGAACAAAACCTAAAAACCTTTGTAGACATTATTTCTTAACCTTTATACTTACATATATGCAAAATAATCTATGCAAGAATAGTGTAAAAAAGACACTCTTTATTCATTGAATTTTTTTATTCTTGAGCTTATTTAGTATAAATTGCATTACTCTTGTATATGAGTGAGCTTTGAAATTTGAAATATTTGTTCTTTGTCCTCAAATGTAAGTCAGCAATTTTTGCTCCTGATGTACTTTTATTTTGATGTTATTTATCAGTTATTATATTTTAAAAATCTGAAATGTTTATGAAAAATCTGTAAACCAAAGCAAAATTAATTTCATTAGAAGTATATTTTCAGTGTACTTTGAATATAAACAGAATCTCTTATTTTGTTCATGATATACGAACAGTTTTATTCCAATCTCCAATCGCATAAAAAACTGAATACTCATCGCAAAAACAATCATAATTTTTTCGATTAAATCATTAGATGTATTTTTTAAATTAAAATCTTTTGAAGTATTCATATGAGTCATGAAGGAAAAGCTTAATATAAGAAACAATTTCTCTTTTACTTTTCTGTAGAGACAAATCTGTTAAAAATACTAATGAAAAAGATAATACCGTGTAAATAGCTTTTAAAACATAACATAAAAATGTAAAAATTCCAACATGTTTTGAAAGATTTAATCTTTCTTCAGACAGAAGGACATGTTACTACTATTAAAGGAGAAGCAAAACTGATTGAAAATAGATAGGGAGAAAACAGCCATTAAGAAAATATAGAGATAAAAGAAAAGCAGACATAATTATAACAAAGTTTAGGAAGATTTAAATGATGGAAAAGAGTCAGAAAATAGAAGGATAAAAGTGAAAATAAGCTAAAAATTGTAATAAAGAAAGAAAAAGAAAAACAGATAATGATCTAAATAAAATGAAATAAAATGCATAAGTGCCAAAAATTTAAATTGGTTAGCTAAACAACAATTTCCACCAAACTGCAAATCCCTTTTTCTCTGAGAAGAAATATTTATTTTTCAAAATGTACTGGTGTATTTAAAAAAAAAAAAAAAAACATTTATGTGTAAATTTGCGTATCTGTTTTTAATCTTTAACTGTCACATAGTTTGCTGCTACTTAAGTATTATATGTTTATCAATGAAAAGCTGCTTTTATATTTGGAGAAAAGGAATAAAAATAGATTTCTGTTTTCTCAAATTAGATTACTTTGAGCAAATGTGATACCCAGTAGCTTAAATTAATATAATCTAATGGATATTAAGAAAAGTATTAAGTTTAAAAAACTTATCTGAAGTTATTAGTGCTAGTTTTTTAGAATTTTATCAAGGTCCATATTTTATTAATGTAAAAAAGTTGATTATTAAACCTTTATCATTTTAGTACAATTTCAATTAAGGTTCTTAAATTGCTAAAGTTATCCCATATTATGTATGTGTGTGCTGAATAGATTTTCTATGGGGATGATCTTCTATAAATGCAGTTCTATTCATTTTTGACTTCAGATTTGTGTAATATATAGTATATATTTTGAAGGAATCAGCTGAATTTTTTGCGAAGTGCAGAAAATCCATGCCTAAAAGATTATACATTTTGTATTTAAAAAATTGAGAAATTCACTTTAAAGTTACTTTTTAAATTTTCATACAATCCTTGGGGCCTATAATTTATATTTCATTTGCTCTGACAAGTACAACAGTTAAAAAAAAAAAAAAAAAAAAACTTTATGGCCAAAACACATTGAATTACATTGAATTTTATGAAATTTCAAAACTTCTTGGCACACACACACACAAAAACAAAAAAACTACTTTTAGTGTTATAAATCGCTGGAATTTCATGAAATTCAATGTGTCATAACTTGGTTGTAGAAGAATAGAATTTTTACTATTGTCAGAGCATGGAGAAAATATTTTTAAATATAACCTCCAGGTGTTATATAAAAATTAAAAAGGATCTTTTTAAAAGTTAATGGCAGGACTATTTCATCATCATAATCTAAATTCTTACCTTTTTAAACACTTTGGCAGTTTACATTGCTTACATATTTCCGACAGATAAAAAAATTAAAACTTGTTTCAATCATTTTGGGACACCCTGTATATTGCGCATACTATGTTATCAGAAGTTGAAGTAGGATGGCTGTCACATTATCTATGAGATGTGAAACATAGTCCAAATCCCATTTAACATAGAATATGTGAATTTTCCGCAGTAAATCACTTTGATTGGAATTTAATGCTTTTTGAATAGCACCAGGAGGATTTGGGTTTATGTATAATTGTCTGGACCATGCAGAATGCAATTTAATTGTATTCATAACTAGAAGAATGTATTTTATACAAGGAAAAAAAAATAAATTAGAGATACTCATATTTCCAGGAATCACTGTGATCTTATTTCATACTGTGAAAATGAACAGTTTTCAATATTTGTTAACTTATTTAGTTCAAACAATCCTATTTATATTTATTGTATAATATGTACAATATGTATTTGAGAGTTTTCTATATTTGTTTCTATTTTCCTTTTTTTTTTTTTTTTTTGTGATGTAATATTATAAAAGTAAATTCCATTCTTTTCTTGTGAAGTTGTTTTATTATTCAGAGAGTCTATGAAGTGTCTTGTGTCATGTTTTATAATAACTTGAATTTTAAGTTTTCCTCATCAAACTTAATTTTTTATTGACAGTAAAAAATTTTCTAAAATATTTCTGTTCTACATTAACCTTCTCAGTGCCGCGAACAAATATATCTGTTCACTGTGCTGTAGGTTCACTGCAATATTAGCATTATTAAAATTAATATAATTCTATAAATATAATGTACTTTTTAAAACATTAAGTAATAATTAATAATCTTAAGGATTATATTCATATAGTTAACTAAGTTTTTTACATCATGTTGGAAATATCATTCTTTTTTGTCATTTACAAAAAAATTACAGAGAAAACAACATTAAAATTTTGCCTTTTGCTCGGCGGTCAGGGGGTTAAACAAAATTTAAATTTGAGTTTTTCACAATTTCAGAGGATCATTGAAAAGGTATGATGTTTCGCGAAATCTGTCAATGAATGTTTAGTTTCATAAATGCCATTCGTGTCATGTGTGTGGTGTAGCTATGAAAATGGACACTAAAAATATGTATTATTGTTGCATTTTGTTGTGCTGTTTCAAATAAAGCAGCTGAGTGGCGGAGGCTCAAACAAGGTCATGCCGTATAGTATACGGGAATGATGCTGTAACAGAAGTGTCAAAAGTGGTTTACCAAATTCAATTCTGGAGACTTTAACAAAATCGATGATGTGTCATGCTCTGGTTGCCCGTTGATTATTCGAGTAATGTCAAGGCAATTGTTGATGCAAATCCATCAAACTGTGTGAGATTGCCACAGGGGTAAAAATTTCTCATACACCCGCGGAAAATGATTTATGACAACTGGTATAAGTTTTCAATCTCAATGTTTTGAGTGCTGCATAAATTGATCCAATTTGATCAATCACATTTCCATTTATGATTCACTACTGAAACTCAAAAGAACAAGACTTTTTTTTAAACTTATGGTGACGGGCGATAAAGGAGAAATTGTTTACGATAATGTGTGAAAAAGATTGTGTTGACAAAGCAATGAGCCGCCGTGAACAACTTCAAAGGCATGACTGCATCCCAAGAAGAGTATGCTCTCTCAGGACATCCAAATGGTCCTCTCTCTCCCCCCCCCCCCCCCCCCTAAAGTCCCCTTTTTAGAAAAAGGTCCCCTTTGATGTGTTTTGGTCCCCTTAGTCCCATTTTTATGGCTGGAAAAAACAGGGTGGACATAGACCTGGAAAACATGGAAATATCAGGGAAATTCATTGAAACAAATTTTAATTTCCATTACGATTGCGGGAATCTGGAAGAAAAAAATACGAGGGCTGTAAATTAAGTAATGGCAACATAGGTATAAATCAATTTTTAATGAACTTACAAGTACAATTGCATTACATTCCTTCTATGTAATCACCAGCAAAGCTTATAACCTTTTACCAAATGTCGGGAAGCCGTTGTAAACCAGTGGCAAGGTGTTGATTGCGACCGAGCACCCTACTGCGTGGAGTACAGATGAAACGTCAGGAAATCGGTGACCTTGACTTGAACCCATCGTGCTACTGTCATATACGGTAAAGCATTTGTGCCACAGGCTTTCACTAATCCTCGATAGCATTCTGTTGCATTTTTGCCACGGGCAACCTCTATTTTAAGCCACGACCGCTGATCACCTTTTGAAAACATGCTTTAGAGCAGGGGTGCACAACCTTTTTCAACCTGCGGGCCAAAAAAAAGAAAAAGTACCTTACCTGGGGCCAATGTAGCGTTGCATTTATAAACACATATTTTTTTTCTAATCTAATATAAAAAGTCAATATACCACTTTGATGAAAACATACTCAATTCTGAATATATATATACATTTATAAATTAATTTTAATAAGCCAAATATACATACATAATTATTTCACAGACGAGACAATTAATGTGATGGTTGGGATTGTATTTTTGAAGCTATTTTTGTTATGTTTGGTTCTAAAGTTGCAGTAGCAATATGTAAAATGGCTGAAAGGTTTTCATCAGTTAGTCGGTTTCTAGTCTTTGATTTGTTGATAGTCATCATAGAAAAAGATTGTTCACATATGTAGGTGCTTCCAAACATAGTTGCATACATAAATGCATTGCGTTTTAAATAGGAAAATTCATTAGGCAAATTCCTATAAAATTCAAGCAATGACTTTGCTTTGAATTCATTTTTATGAAAGTCTGAGCTCTGTAAGTCAATGAGCTCTAATTGAGCATTTTCAGGTGCCAAATTGACATCTATACTGTAAATGGATTTGAAAATAACTCAATTTGACAATGGCATTTTTCAAAATCTTAAAATCTATCATGGAATGAATTGATTAAAATTTTTACCTGATCTTCGTAATCCATTTTCATCTTTGGAAATTTTTCTTTCATTTTTTTGCAATATGGGAAATGAGCAAAATTTTTTACCCGTAACTGTTGTTGAAATAACACTAACTTTCTTTTAAAAGCATTTACATTGTTTACCAACTGAAAGATGAATTGGTTCTTTCCTTGTAGTTTGATGTTCAATTCATTTAAATGACTTGTAATATCAGTTAAAAATGCTAAATCACACTGAAAACTGGCTTCTTCCAAGCGCCTGGTTTCCCTTCCACGCTCCTTGAGAAACGTAATAATTTTATCAAATAATTCCATAAAATGCTTAAGTGCTTTTCCACTACTGAGCCACCTTGCTTCTGTATAGTACACAACATCACTAGGAATATCCTCAAATTCAGCCAAAAATTCTTTAAATTCTCTGTGCCGCAATGCACTACTACGAATAAAGTTGATTGCTTCACAAACACTCTTCATTAGCTGTTCATAACCTAATTCTTTGGCACACAAATTTTGTTGGTGTATGATGCAGTGATATTGAAGTAACTCCATTTCACGTTCTCCCAGATGTTCTTTTAGCAGAGTTATCATTCCAATAATTCCACCAGTCATTGATCGTGCTCCATCTGTTGTAATGTTAACAATTTTCTCCATATTCAAAGCAGCTCCATTGCATAATTCTAATAAGCTGTGAAGAAGTTCTTTGCCAGTTGTTTGGCCTTTCATAGGGTACATTCCAAGAAGTTCTGTAATGCAGAAATCCTTGTTAATACCTCGAATGAAAACAAGGAGTTGGGCTGTTGAGGTAATGTCGGTAGATTCATCAGCAGCAAGTGAAAAATATTCAAAATGTGAAGCAGCAAGCTTTACTTGATCTACAATGTCTTCATTTAATTGTTGAATTCTTCTCTGAACAGTCATTCTATTCAAACTTAAATTTTTAAATTTATTTGTTGTTTCGGGACAAAGTTTCTCTGAAGCAATTAACAAGCAATCTTTCACAAAATCACCATCAGTAAACGGTTTTCCACGTTTAGCGATCAGCTGGGCAATATTCAGGGTTACCTCAACGCAGGAATCCAATTCAGATGTCTGTTTTTGAAAATAACTGGTCTGGTTTATCAAAGATTTCTTCAGATGTTCAATTTTTACTGATCGTTCATATCCTTGAATAGATGAGAACGCCATGTGTTTCGTTTCATAATGTCGTTTCACATTATATTCCTTGGCTACAGCTATAGTAGAATTGCACAAAAGACAAATAATCCGACCATTATGATTAATAAAACAGTACTTATCCGTCCACGAATCAACAAATTTTCGATTCGGAAAATCGCCATTTCTTTTTTCACCGCTCATTTTGCCATCTACAAGTAATAAACATCAACCGACTGCCGGCCGGCAAGCATTCCAAAGATAAACGTAGAGTTGAGAAGATACATTCCTTCAGCCACTATACACTTCATTCGTTACATGCTATCAGCCAATCAGAGCTCAGTTTTAGTCTCATTGTAGATGCGATGCGCTCGCATCGAATTTCTCTCTGTCGATCTTAAAGAAGTGCCGATATATCGCAACTTGACAGTTGAATACATGCAAGTTACAAATAGCATGCTGTTATCGCATCATCCAACCAGTCAATCAAGATGGCGATTGTTTTGATTTTAAAAACGCAAGCAGTTCTCAGTTGCAAAATTAAGTAAAAACATGTAAGCTTTTAATTGAAAAAAAAAAAAAAACTAATCTATTTTGGGATTGGCGGGCCAACGAAACAGGCATCGCGGGCCACTTTTGGCACACGGGCCATAGGTTGTGCATCCCTGCTTTAGAGCGATGGAAACGAAACTCCTCACTTTAACGCCACACAACAACTACCCTTCTAAACAGATCAACTGTTTTTTGCACTCTACACATCGACAACAGCGCCACCTCACCGCTCCCGTATCCTATTTGCGCATGCCTGCCCTTCTGCGAGTTTCAAGGTTAAGTTGCCACTATTTAATTTACAACCCTCGTATCAGCTGTCGGGCTCAGTCCATGGCCTGAAACCAGTTGGGACTCTATTTTTATGCCAGTCTTCGGGCTCAGCCTCATGGGAAAATTTTATTTATACAAAAATAGAAAAGAGAGAGAGAAAAAAAAAAAACCTTATTATTTGAGAAACAAGAATGTGGCCCAAGTTTCTTACAGTGCTTTACAATTCTTTAAAAACTGAAAGTAAATTGAATTAATAATAATGTGATATAAAGAGAAATATTCTTTCTGATTTTAAAGCCTTTGCACAGTCATTGTTAGCCCTGAGATATTTCTCTTCTGTTTGAAGTCCTTTGTTTATTGGAAAACATTAACTTTTACAGATTTTTGCCAGTGGTTAGAAAATAAAACAAATTTGCCTTTTTTTAAATGATTTTCAGGAACATGAAAATTGAGGCTTTTAAATGAAAATATTAATCTTGAAACAATTTAAAAAATGTTATGTTGTTAACAAATTTCTGCTGTGTATTTTCAAAAAGTCTCAGCCTTTACCTCAGCCACTCCTCCCCCCCAAAAAAAAATCAACGTATCTCTAGGATGAAAATGAATGATTGTATTTTCCTTGTACAAATCTTTAATTGATGAAACTTGATGTGCGAGTCATTCTCAGATAATGGGAAATTTTATGTTCTTCTCTAAAAAATATAAATTAATCAAGTCAACTATGAATGTTTGGTTTTTGTGAGCATTTGTATTTAAGCACTAACTACATTATGTACTTTGAATATGAAAAAAAAATCAGTATCTAAAAAAAATTGTAAAGTTGTGAATGTCATTGCCAAGGCTTGTCCCAAACTTGAAATTTATTAATTGAAACCCTTATTTTTAAGATTTGGAAAGCTTTAGAACAAATGCAATGATTATGTTAGTATATTTCCTGTCTCTATATTTTACACATTTGACACTTTAGGGAAAACAGGAAACATTTCAATTATCCGGTTTTTGTCTATTACCTTGTCAACCACTTTCGTAAAAAAAAAAGGTGCAAAATATAATATTAAATAAACAAATTTAAGAATGTTGCCATTCCAAACTTTTATACATAAGAATATTAGTTTAAAACATCACTGAAGAATAGGGTGCTTTAGAAATTTCAAACAGACTTGACTAATTTAAGACATTGCATAGCAAAAATTTAGCATTCATAATGTAATGCCAATTATTCTAAACATTCTTTTGCCCAAAATTGCCTGAATGAATAAAATTTTATGTCTGGTATGTTGATATACCAAACAAAAATTTATCGACATACCAGATATAAAATTTCATTCGTTCAGACGATTTTGGACAAAAGAATGTTTAGAATAATTGGCATTTCAGGGGTCGCATTCGCCCTGTAATTCCTACAATTCCTAAAATTTTCTTATCTCCCTTAAATTCTACTAAAATTTTTCTTGTTTCCCTAAAATTTGCTCCTGATAACTATTTTTGTGTACAAATGACTGATAAACAAAGTTAATTTTTCTTTGTATCGTGATCGTCAAAGCTGATTCGTATTAGACATTTTCATTGGTTGTTCAAAAGTAAGTGGTAAACAACAACAAAGAAATAAAGCATCGTAACTTTTAAGTTTTATTAAAACTGCACTTGTTTTACCTCATGGTAATGCTGATCCTAAAAGGGGATTTTCGATAAACAATTGTAGGGGAGACCGGTACACACTGGACCTATGGGCATATTTTATTTTAGCAAGTTTATTTTTTTTTATACACTTACATGTACTAAAATTTCCTCAAATAATTCCTCTTTCAACATTGATTATTCTCTGATTTAATCTTTTCATATAGACCAGGGTTCATACTGTTCTTGAAAGTCCTTAAAATTTTCAAAAGTAATTGTTGGCCTTTAAAAGTCTTAATTTTTATGCAAAATCTGCAAAAAGCCCCTTAATTTACTCATATTTTTTAATCAGGAGTAAAACTCTTCTGCATTTCAGTGATTATATGATTTTAAAAAAAATCCCGTCTTTTGCTGCTTTCCACAGTATCCAAAGTTTAAATCTTTAAAACTCCTTAATTTTTTAACTGTTTTTGCTCTGTTATTTTATTGTAAAAATAATCGATCATATAAATTTCGTTAAAATTTCATCTTAATCACAAGCTCTCACCATCCGTAATAGATAGAAAAAGATCTATTCAAATAATTTTATTTAAAAGAATGATATTGTAGCTGTACCTTCCCATGCCCGCACACAAACAAAAAAAAAAAAAAAAAAATTCTTGCTACAGGTTTGAATTATGTTCTCAAATCCAAAGAAGGCACTTTTAGACACATTTTTTAATTCATTTTTGTTCGGAAAAGCATGAAATTGGCAGGTGTTCTTATTCAGAAACTTTGAAATCGAATAGAGTTTTCAATATTTTGGTAAAAGCAGAAGATCTTTCAGAAAATACGGTTAACTTGACGTTTTGAATGGAGTTTCCGGAGCAAGAAAAGAGAAAAAACGGTCGTCATGACAGTTATTGCTTATAACTTGATGAGTAAGGAAAAAAAAAAGGAAAAACACATTTAAATTCTAAATCGCTTCAATAGTCAGGCCTGCCAATTTTATGCCTTTATGTTTAAAAATGAATCGGATAATGTGTCAAAAAGTTTTGCGTTGTTGAGCATGGAATTCGAGAACCACCTTAACTCTTTTACTGTTTAATATCATTAGTTTAGAAAACCGAAAGGCCGTAGACAACTTAAAAGGTCAACTGAGTATGATAATTTGTGTTAGAGAGCAAAATGTTTCATGCTAAAATAAAACTTCGATTTACAGTTTTAATGAAATACAAGGAAACGCTGCTTCAAAACAAAATTATCATAGAAAGAAATTGCAATACTCAATTCAACCACAGACAGACTTTTATATTTACATTTTCTTAGTGCTGTTTTAAAAATCTTACTTTTTTCAAAGATTTAGAGGGGGATGCTTCTACTGCAAGCCCCCTGCATATCCCTTTGTTTCTGTATAATGAAATATTCTTGTTGTGGAGAGAGATTTTTGTTGTTCTTTGTTTTTATTACAGCCACAGCATTTAATAAAAACACATTTCCAATTTATTTCATTCTTGTTTTTTTATTTTAAGGTAGTTCTCAAATCATTTGCTCAACAACGCAAAACTTTCTGACACATTTCCGGACTCATTTTTAAATGCAAAGGCATGGAATTAGCAAGTCTGACTATTTAAGCGATTTGGAATCTAAATGGGTTTTCCCTTTTTTAATAAATAAATTACTTAATGAGTTACAAGCAATTCATGTCACGACGACACATTTTTTCCCTTTCTTGGGATGTCGCGTTGGGAATTCGGTTTAAAATGCCAACTTTGATAGTAATTTCTGAAAGATCTTCTGCCTTTACCAAAAAAATGGAAAATGTCTTTCGATTACAAAGTTTCTGAATAAGAACAGCTGTCAATTTCATGCGTTTCCGAATAAAAATAAATGAAAAAATATGTCACGAAGTAGCCAGTTTCGATTTGAGAACAGCCTTAAATATTATTGGCACCCCCCCCCCCCCTTACTCGCTGTATATGCCCATGTTTCTGTATAATGAAAGATTAGTGTTGAGTGGGATTTTTGTTGTTGTTTATTTTAATTACAACCACAGCATTTCTTCACATTTCCATTCATTTAATTTTCAAAAGTTACTTTTTGTTTTATTTTAAATATATTATTGACATGCTTGGTGTGTATTTCATATAAAATTTCTCGAAGTTCAAATCCACAAACATTATTGCTGTATCTTTAATAGTTTCAAAAATAAAAAAACATATATTGTGCATTTAAAACCACAATCTTTAATGAAATTATCTGTAACTTGAAGAAAGTGGGGTGAAATTATCATCAGTAGGTTTGCAGTTTCTCTTCAAATTGTCCCTGTTTTTCGGCAAAATTCCGCCAAGCGATTATATACATCTTTGTGAAATATTAATATATATATATATATCATAACAGTGACACATTTCAATTTAAATCTGTTTTATTTAAGTGGTCAATTGTTTATGTATTTAAATATTTTTAAAAAATCGGATACAGAGAGATATTTTATTAAAATAGGCAGCACGCTACTTTTTGTCGCGGAGGTATAAAGTTCCCAGTATATTGTGTACTGTTAACTTGCTCGTTCCCTAAGTATAAGTGATAATCTTCTAAATTTCTACTGCCACAGGCTTAACCTCGGATTCAATCTTGGACTCCAATTTAATGCAAAAAATTGAAAGTGCCCTGGGCACGAAAACTTGTTACTCGGGCCCTGACAATAAGTGATTCCTGTCATATGACAACATTTTTCTTCTTTCAAGTGCTGCGGCATCGGAAATTCGGTTCAAAATGCTGACGGACTTTTCTGAAATGTCTTCTGCTTTTATTGAAAACATCTTTTGATTACAAACTTTCTAAATAAGAACACCTGCCAATTTCATACATTTCAGATTACAAATTAATGAAACAATTTCCTGACGGCTCGGCCTACAGGTACATGTAGATTTTGAAAATACAGACAGAGAGGCACCTGTTTATTGGGAATTGCAGAAGAAATGACCTTTTTGCCCTGATGCGGCAGTTTAGACCACCCACTTCAAAATCTACCTGTGTCTGTAGACAGGGATTTTTTTTTTTCGCGCTATAAGAGTTGGTCTTATAAAAAAACTTGTCAAAGTAAAAGTTGTCGATACTATTAAGAGGATTTATAATAAATTTAAGCAGATTTGATATCTTGTGAATTGACGAAGTTTTGAATTCTTTTCTTCTAAAACGCTATTCCCCCCCCCCCCCCACACACCCCTTGAGGCCATTTTTAATGATATCAAAAATCTGTCATACATAAATTTTCGGCCCTTTTTCTAGAAGTATTAATAACTTTAAACAGATTCGATACGTATCATAATTAAGAAGTTATGGGGATTTTTGTGTTTTCATCCCCCCCTCCCCTGGTTCGATTTTGCCCATTATCGAACTTGACCAAGATTTTATGCCCCTTAATTTTGTGTATCAGTTTGGAAGAGATTTGTGCAGAATTATTGAAGTTATTGTGTGCATAAAAAAGTGATCTAGATAGATAGATAAAAGTTTTGAATTGGGTGTGGTTTTGGGTTCTGGAAGTGATGATTGGCATAGATCTGCAAAATCTTTTCAGAAATTCCTACATAAGGTAGAATGTAATAGGTAGTATTTCTTACGAAATCTACCTAAAATCATAAAGTAGCCATTTTGGATTTGAGAAGGTTTTATAGCATCTAATTATGACAGCAAGTATTGTTTAGAAGTCAACATCTTCAGTAGTTGCCTGTGGTTATTTTCAATAATTGTAAAGAAAAAAAAACCACTTGAGAGTTAAACTTCATTTTTCATAGCATTTAAAAGTTGCAAATTATTTCTTCTCAAAAACTTATGCAAAATAATAGTTATTTTAACAGAGAAACAATTACACGAATACAAATTCTAACTTAGTAGATATGAAATATCCTGGAATTTTTATTTTTCATACAAAAAAAACAAAAACAAAACATGGCACTCTGGGAGTGCCGACAGAAGTGAAAACTTGAACAATTACGTGTGTATTTTTTGAATCGTCGGGAAACGTTTTATTGTGCAGGAAATACTTTTAAATGAAGTGTTTTTTTTATTCATTATTATAAACTACTACCACAAAAATTATATTACAATTTTCATTTAATGCGCTATTGTACATTATAATATATTATAAATTGAAATATTTCATCATTTTCATTTTTTCTTTTTATATTACTTCTGTCTATTTTTTTTTCTCGTGCTCGTTAAATTATAATATTTTCCGTGTTTTGTTATTTCATTTCAATCTTTTGATTTGGTCTCGCGAGTTGAGTCACTTTTATCTATTTTCACCGCGCGTGCTAAATTTATCTGGAAATGATTTTCTGAATTATTTTTATTCATAATACCAATCATTTCGTTTTCTGCACGTGAACTATTTCCTTTTGATACTTTCGCTTCATTGTATGAATTGGCAACATAATTTAATTTTTTATCGGAATTATTTACAATTTCAAGGCAACGTACTTGAAAAGTATTGCGCTCGCCAACAATTTTAATTCCCTCTTCATCTATCGCCAACTTTAGTTTGCTGATCACGTCTTGCCCTATTACAATATCGTATGCGAGAGATTTTGAAACATAAAATTTCGTTGATATAAGAAACCCATCGACACGTATTTCATACACAAAATATCCAATTAGATTTACAGTTTCTCCGCCAATGTCAGTTAATAAGATATCAACAGAAGACAAATTTGGCAACCCAATATGACATAACATTTGTAACTGAATAAAAAAATATAGCTGTCTGTATCAAACAATAGATTTGCTTCTTTGCCTTTGATATTAATTATTTTACCCATTCCATTAGGTTTAGACTTATTTCTGATTCGAATTGTAGCAATGTTAGCTTTTTCCTGTACATCGGCATTAGGATTGTGATTTTGGCGATTATAATTTCGATAGTTTTTGGTAGAGTCTTGAATGAACTCATTAGTTTGACCGTTATTGCTATTATTACACTGAGATGCTATGTGGCCTTGAGAGTTACATCTATCTAAAACATCTAATTTGAGATTTATTTCTTTTGTTTTGGTATTGGGTATGAAGGAAAGATTGTGAATTTTCATTTTTACTTACTTGGCGTTTTCTATCTTCAAAGTGGTGTGAAATTCTATTCATGGTTTTAACATTACGTCTCGCCACATCATAATCGTCTAGTTTACTTACTAATACGTCTACATTTTTAATTTTTGGAAGATCATCAATAAAATGTGCTTTCATTTCTATAGGTAACCTTTTCTTAATTTGATCTACTACTATTAATTCTTTTAAGGATTCAAAATCAGATACTTTAAGACCGCTAATCCATTCTTCCAAATGATTTCTTAATTCAAATGTTAAATCGCGCCAAGTGGCGGAAGATTCTTTTTTATGTGACATTAATTTCTGCCTAAATTCTTCTGGCGTCATTTTGAAGCGTTTAAGAAGTAAATCTTTTACATAATCTTAATTGTTCGCCAATGTTTCTGACTCTCTAGCTATAATATTGGCGATTTCTAACAGAATTAAACTTAACAAATGTGTGACCCAATTTTCTTTTATTATATTCATTCGAGAAATTTGTCTTTCAAATAATGCTAAATAGAGACTAATATCACTTTTGCTGTCAAAGTGAGATATTAATTTAAGCAAATCTATGGTTGCTTACCTGAACCAGTTATTGCAGAATCGTAGCCAAATATACAGAGGTGTCGGGGTACTTTTCGGTTAGCCGGGTGCCAGTGATATATGTACATATCTAAATACATATGTATATACATAAATTTGTATATATATATACATCCATATATGCATATATATGTATCTGTAGAAATATGTAGATATATGTGTGCGTGTATATATACATGTATATATATTACTGGCACCCGGCTAACCGAAAAGTACTGGTGTCGGTAACAGTAATGGTAACAGTGTCGCGAATTCAATGGTTTTTTTCCCATCTCAAAAAATGCCCAACGCGCTTAAAGAAGTTTTCACTTAAAAAAAAAACAAACTGTGCATTTGTAATTTTTTTTTCTTTACATGCGAATGTGTTATCTATTGATGTTTTCCTTTTAATTAAAAATATTGTAATACATTTATACTTTCAATTAAAAAAATTTATATATGTACATATGAAAGATTGCAAAAAATATGCCTTTAAATTGGAACATCAAAAGCAAAACAAAATTTCTGGATTGCAGCAAAAATATGTTCTATAGAATGTATTTATGTAGTGTTAAATAAAGACTACGTGTTTTCAAAACCTATAAAATACATTATCAAATCAAATAATATTTTATAACATGTCACTGCTAACTTTCCACAAATTCTTCACTTTAGTAAGAAAAAAAAAATACTGTAAATACTGTTCGATTTTCTGTTATTTTAATAATGCCTGCAAAATTTAATGCATTTTTAGAATTAAAAAAAAAAATCACATTAATTTGTTACATTTCGTGAAATGATTGTGTCAAATTGAAGCTTTCCAAGCAGAAATCTCGAAATAATAAGATAAGAAGGAGCAACAGTTTGGTTTCGCTTTGGTTTGTTTACGTTTATTTTTATTGCGAGAATGAAATCGAAATTGCCAAGAAAGCGATCACCGCCAAAACAGACAGTTTCTAAAGCGCCAAATCTGAGCTGATCCTGGGACCGGCTTTTCAACAATATAACAAAGGAATGTGCTCTCTAGTAGATTCTTTCTCTGAGGTATAAACCTTAATTTTCTGTTTTACTGTCTTTTCAGGGTTGGAAAATTTGTTCCAATTACGAGAAATTCCTACAATTTTTTTTCCTGCTCCATTCTGCTATAAAAACAGTAACATTTTTAATTTTGCTCCAATTTGGTTTTTAATTTATAAAATTTCCATTGTGTAGCAAAGTTAAAAAAATTAATAAAAACAACCTTTATATGAAATTTGTACAGGTTGAATGAATTGAAGATTTGTTTAGGAAGAATTCCGGTTCTTTAAAGCAGCGCTGTGTAACACAACACACACCTAGGTACTATGGTGTTCTTGGCACCACTTTGAACGTTTAATTTTTCTAGATTTCTTTAAAACAAAAATCCTTCTTAAGAGTCTACGTTAGTCATCCGAAGAAACTCGAACGCTAATTTTAAGTCTATGGGAAGGTTCTTGACAGATTTCTTGCTCGCATTTTAATATTTTTAAAGGATTTTTTTCCCATAGGATAGCGGACATTTTCAATTTCAGAACTGGTTCTGAAAATGAAAGTACCCTTATATAAAAAAACTGGAACCGAAATTGAAAAAGTAAAAACTAACAACGTTAGGGATTGGCCTCAGCTATCCTATGCGAAAATAATCATTTAAAAGTATTAAAATGCGAGCGAGAAATCTGTCGAGAATCTTTCCATAGACTTAACATTAGCATTCGAGTTTCTTCGGATGACTAGCGTAGGCTCTTAAAAGTCACTTTGCTTTAAAACAATTAATGATGTTTGCTTGCTCGTATTTATTTATTTATTTATTTTTTTAAATTAGAGGCGTGAAGATTTTTGGTTCCTTTTTCCTGCCATCCTGCAAAAGTTTGAGATCCTACCCCCAATCTTCAGCAAAACGTAAAGTTCATTTTTCTTCAATTTTGTACATAGGATGCCTCCATTGTAAGGCACATATGATTACCATACCACTGCCTAAAGTGATATAATATTGTTGCGTTTTTCCAGTTATGTGAATAATAGTGCCCTTCATTGTGTGCCACCTTCTTTACTGAAAGGTTGGACATGCTTGCTTTAAAGGACCCTTCATTTTCATATAAAAAATGGACTCTTCACAAATTTAATCATCTCAAATTAAGAGGCTACTTCACTCAGGCGAAAACACCCGCTCGCTAATGTTAATCCAATAGTGGAAATAATTTATGATATCTCGTTCGCATTTCAATATTTTTAAATGATTTTTTTTGTATTGGATAGCTGAGGTCAATCTCTATGCACGCTCCTTTGTACTTTTTCGCAGGACCGTGCGAAGAGAAAACTGCGCCCGGGGCAAAGTTTCAATTTGGCGACCTCCCCCCCTTTCTTTTTGTGACAGGTAACACAAAACTGATAAAGTACAGACACAGAAATAAATTCTATTGAATAAACATTTCGCGTTTATGTTGGAACTTTAAAAGGTTTAATTTTAATTCAGAAATTGCAAACAACTAAATAGCATAAGAGAAAATTGCACTTATTTGTTGGAGAGATCATGATATTTTGAGACAGAAAAAAAAGAATTATGAAAAGAGAAAAAGAAATTCCACAGAAAAGGATCGATGACCAAAAAATGAATAAATAAATAAATTAAACCGTGGTTGGTAGTATAAATTTGGCGCCCCCTCAATTTCCGCGCCCGGGGCGAAGGCCCCCTTTGCCTCCCTCATCGCACGGCCCTGCTTTTTCGATTTTGATTACAAGTTTTTTTATTAAGATATTTTCACTTTCAGAACCGGTTTCGAAAGTGAAAGTATCCTCAATAAAAAAAACTACAACAAAAATCGAAAAAGTACAAAGGCGCGTGCATAGAGATTGACCTCAGCTACCCAATGCAGAAAAAATCATTTAAAAATATTGAAATGCAAACGAGATATCGTAAAATATTTCCCCAATAGGATTAACATTGGCGAACGGGTATTTTCGCCTGAGTGAAGTAGCCTCTTAACATTAGACTTGTCATAAAACAGCTAAAATTGCTATAGAACATATCAAGTTATAAAGTATGTCAGTATGTGTATATATACACTGCGTAAAAAAAGTAGGACACTAGACTTTTTTCTAAGAAAAGCACAACTGATTAAATTAGATCAAAATTCATTATTTGCGTAACATTTTAGAACTAAATGAGTGTAAAATCACAGTAATAAAAAATAAATTACGAAGAGAATTTGTTTTTTATAATATAGTTTCTGTTGCTTACATGAAACTCATTAAAAAAAATGTAGGACAGATAAGTATTTTATATGAAAATTAAAGTATTAGTGAGATGTTTTCTTTCCTTTGGCCTTTATCACTTGAAAGATTCTGTTTGGCATTGAATCATAGAGTTCTTGTATTTCACTTTGGCAAAAATTGTCCTAAACATCGTTAAGTGCATTCTGAAGCTCGACAACAGATTCATACTGTTTTCCTCCACTGTATACGCGACGGACTAATGTCGCCCATATATTTTCAACTATGTTCAGGTCAGGGCTTTTAGCTGGCCATGGCAAACATGGACCTTATTTATGTGGAACCTACTTTTAACACCAGTAGCTGCGTGAATCGCTGCTCTGTCTTGTTGAAATATCCTATCTTCTCCTCCCAATTCTGTAGCATAGGGAAGAAGTTAAGATTCCAACAATTGGATGTAATCTTTATGGTCCTGCTTATCATGCAAAAAGACCAGACTCATTCGTCTACTATATCCGACTGCTAGCCAGACCATCAAACTTCCCCCTCCCATTTGTCGATTGTAATAAAATTCTTCATTCTTTATACAATGCCAATAGAACTGATATCCACAAGGACCATCTAAATTGAACTTTTTCTCATCAGAGAAAATGGCAGAAGTACATAGACCGGGAGGCGGCAGCACAGACAATCATCTCATCGAGTTCACGGCTGAAATTTCAGAATTAGTTAAAGCTTGATTCGCATATTAAAACGTAATCGGTCTGCCAGGTCATATCTTGGTGGAAAACAACCGAAAATCCAATTTTAGCGGTTGGCTCGTAGGTTTACCATTGTGTGTTCCTGCTTCCAGTCCTTCATGTTTTCATACCTTTGGGTGCAGGAAAGCACAATGGTAAACCTATGAGTCAACTGCTAAAATCGGGTTTTAATTTGTTTTCCACCAAAATATGACTTGGCAGACCAATTGCGTTTTAATATGCGAATCGAGTTTTAACTAATTCTGGAATTTCAGCCGTGAACTCGATGAGGTGATAGTCTGTGCTGCCGCCTCCCGGTCTAAGTGAACTAGACTCAGGCGGTCCTCCCGGTCTGTAGTCACTCTGTAACATTCTGTAGTAGGACACTGCTAGCATTTCTCGTGATCAAATTTCGCAGAAAGCAAAATGAGTCCGTTGAATATGTATAGTAGTTACAATATCTTCATTATTATCATAGTTACTAGAAGATAGCCCGTCAGAATTACGTGTTTGAATTTGTAAAAGAATTATGAAGTAATAAATTTAATCTTATCTGATTAATAGGAACATTTGGGGGTAAAATAGTTACAAAAACAGTCCATTCTTTCAAGCTTTCTTTTTCTAATTATAAGAAATTGAAGATTATAGATTTTTAAAATTCCTGTGGGCAGAAGAATAAAAAAAAAAAAATATTTAGTTTCGATAGCGTAGCTGCGGTATATTATGATTACACTTTACTGGCAACAGAGTGCGCCACATGGCAACAAATTCGCTTTAGCTGAGTAAAATAGTTACAAAAAAAAGCCCCTTTTTTCAAGCATTCATTTTTTTTATTTATAAGAAATTGAAGGTTATAGATTTTTTAAATGCCTGTGTGCAGAGGAGTGAAAAAAAAATAATATCGATAACGTAGCTGCGGTATATTATGATCTCATCAAAAACGTCACCTGTAAAAAATGCAGCCAAGTCTCGTGACCCTTTTTCCGTAAAAAGTTCTGAGATCGTGTAAAGCCAAGTTTAGCTATTTTATTAACTCTGAAATTTTTATTCACAAATCACTCCTAGTCTCTACATCTTTAGTTAAATATTATTTTGTGACTTAGCAATTACGCAGCACAGGGAAGTTATTACACCTTACTATGTTATGTGGGAAGGGATGAGATAATATGATTAAGGCTAATTATATACGCACAGGGAAGTTATTACACCTTAATATGTTATGGGATGGCATGGTATTATTTGATTAAGACTAATTATATACATCACATTCTCGTGCTACGTAATTGCCAAGTTACAAAATAATATTTAACTAAAGATGTAGAGACTAGGAGTGATTTGTGAATGAAAATTTCAGAGTTAATAAGATAGCTAAACTTGGCTTTACACGATCTCAGAACTTTTTACGGAAAAAGAGTCACGAGACTTGGCTGCATTTTTTACAGGTGACGTTTTTGATGAGATTTCACTTCTTTTTGTAAGTAATCCTCCTTTTCTTGATTTTGAGTTCTTTTTGGAGATCATCCACTGATTTTCGCTAAGCCCACACTCTGTCCCTATTATTTACAGGTATAAAAAATTTGAAGCTTTATTTTCTTTGCAAAGTACTGTAGATAAAAAGATTTCAAGTTCCTAGGCCAGCACTAAGTTATGGGAGGGGGAGTGTCAAAAGTACTCTTAATTGCTTCCAGGATAGGTGCTATCCATCTGAGATATTACTCGCAGTCCTAGATACTTGATATTTAGCATAAAAGAACTTTTTAGTATAAAAAGAAAGCCAAAATTAAAATTTCCCGAAATTTCTAATAAATCAAACTATATTAAATGTTTCGATGTTTTTGTTTTTCGTTTTTTTTTTTTTTTTTTTTTTTTTTTGGGGGGGGGGGGTGGACTTTTTTTTGTACATTTACGGATTTTTTAATTTTTTCTTACTTTGTATACTAAACCCTACCAAATGTCAATAAAATTTTTAAAAAATCACTTAAAAATATTGAAATGAAAACGAGATATTAGAAAATTATTGCCCCATCGTATTAAAATTAGCGAGCAGGTGTTTTCAAGTGAGTGAAGAGGACCCTTAAAAGGGTGATGGCTTTAATTTTAAAGAGTGTGCTTGATTCTTCTCATTTTATATGATCTGGATAACTCAATTAGTAAAGTCCTTTTGTTGATAGGTTAGGGCCAGCCTTAGGAACTTTCTTAGTTATGCCATAAATGAAGAAACACACATCTTTATTTATATTTATTGAGGATTAAAACAAGTTTATGGTAAGATATTAAGCAACACGCTAATTTTTCAGAAGTTTGAAATTCCAAAGAATAGCTTATTGATAATTTTAAAGACATGAGATAATTTTTTAGGTAGCTTTCAATACTAAAAAGTATAAAGCTACCTATTGCAGCCGTTCGGAGGAAAGCAGTTTCGGAAAATTTCGATATATTTTCACCGATCATGACCCCCAGACTCTAAAACCACCCTCCGCTCAAATGTTGATTTATATATATAGATATATCCATATATATATATATATATATATATATATATATATATATATATATGACCTATGTCATATGATAACGCTCGTATTTATAAATCGATTTTGATAAAACTAATTGTGTGTATTAAGCTCACCAATATGTCTCGACCGAGTTCGTTGGCCAGCTTGGTCCGCCATTTTGTTTCAAGATGGCGGCCATTTAAAAATTTAAAACTAAAATAAATATACAAAAAAATTAAAAATTCAAATTTATTTTTTAATTACGTGTTAGGCCTTGATACAAGGATTCCAGAGCATTTTTTGGTTTACCTCTATCTTAAAAAATGGCTGAGATAGAGCAGTTTGAAATTCTAGGGTGGCTGACATTTTGAAACAAAACAGCACATTAACGCGATTACTCGCAAATTATTTTCTTTCATTGTTGTAATAATTTTCCCAATCATACGCATAAAACTATATATTCATATCCGTTAGCGCCAAATTCTCGCCAAAATTGGCGACGTTTGACGAAATATCGCCAAATTTGGCGACCAAAATAAGTCTTCATAAATGAAGCCAATTTGGCTATTGCTCAATAATTTGGCGAATTTCTTATTCAAATTCAGTATTAACGAATCTTTTGTAAACGTTTCTTTGCATTTTAACTTGCTGTTTTCGAGTAACATTAGCTAAAATTTTAAAACAAAGATATAGGAAAGCTACATTTTCCTCCCGGTACAGGCCGGAAGGACTTTTTAGAACTGAAACCAGAAACAAAAAAAAAAAAATTCACACTGTAGAAAATATTTTTGAGAATCAAAACATCCAAATTTTGAATAGACTTTGCTTGATTTTATGAAAATTGATAAACTGAAACATTACAATCAATCGAAATGTGCTTTAAAAAAAAATCGCAGATTTCCACCCCCAGTTCAAGCATTAAATATTTCAAGGTAGGGGCCAGCAACCATAACCTGATTGTAGTGTCGCTTCTAACCACTTCTCTGAATATTAATTTTTGTCTTTATATAAAATGATTAAATAAGGCGAACATTCCTATTCAAAAAAAGTGGTAACTAATAGGCCATTGGTTTTGCAATTATATAAGGCTAAATTTTCTAAACAGAAATAGTGGTAACAACCAGCTTGTGGTTGCCAACCCTTACTTCAAGGTGTCGGATGGTTAGTTACAGAAATTTAAATTTCAGCATGGCTTAAGTTTCAGGAAACTGTGTGGTGAAAGTGGAGCAGCAGACACGTCATCAGCAAATGAATGGTAAGAATGAAATTGTTGGACGACTGGAATTGTTTTCGTTCGTGCATACTGAAAAAAATTGCTTCTAAGGACCTACACTCGCTAGCATATGACATTCACAAGCTAATGTTAAACCAATGGATGCATTCTTTGCAAATTTTTTGCCTGCGTTTCATTGTTTTTAAATCATACCTTTTTTTTGTGAAGAATATATGAAATCTAAGGCTAATATAAAAGCTTAGTTTTTTTTAAATTTATTTCTGCTGCAATTTCATTCTGATAGCAGTTTAAATTTCAGAATTGGTGAGGATTAAGCAGAGTTTCCCCCAGACAGCTTCCGGAGGGTGCTGCACCCTGCCTGCCCTTTGGTTTACAAAATAGTACCCTTTTTGCCCCTCAAAAAAATAATTAGCACCCTTCTTGCCCATCAGTAAAAAAAGTGCCCTTTCTCCTTTTTGCATTAAAAAATTTGCTTTCATAGTAAAAGTTGGCTCAATGTTGTCTTGAAAATAGTGCCCTGACTTTTAAATATCAAAAGTGGCTTTAAAAATCAAAATAATACCTTTTAACAATTAAAAAAAAAGTGCCCTTAAGAATCCGAAAAGTGCCCTCAAGAATCCAAAAAGTGCCCTTAAGAATAAAAAAGTACCCTTTTCTCACCAGCAGCACCCTGCCCTTATTTAAACCTGGGGGAAACTCTGATTAAGGTATTGTTTCCTTTATATCCTTGTGAAATCTGTACCAGCAAAATTTGGAACCTTTTTTCAAATATGAATAAAAACAAGAGCCTTTGACTATAGATATCTTATGCAGGAAGAACAATTAAAAATATTGAAATGGAAATGAGAAATTTGTAGAGAACGTTTCAATAAATTAGCTTGTTATGCAATTACGATAGCTTACATTAACTTGTGAATGTAGGCTCTTAATGCGATCAAGATGGCTTTGTTTTTTTAATGAAAAAAAGAAACATTACCCTTCAGAAAAGATAAATGAGCAGGAGATAAGAAATGAATAGTGACCTATATAGCTTTGATTGCAACTAACACAATTGGGGGTCACAAAAATTATGTTTAAATTTTTTTTTCACATTTTGCTAAAATATTTTTCATTTTGTGAAAATATGTCAGTAAGATATTAGCTAATAAGCCAAAAAAGAAACAAAAACATTGTAGTAAAGTGAATTTTTAATTTTAATTTTCATGCAAATGTTAATGGGGCAATAATTGTGTAACATTTTGTAACTTTATATTTAAGTTTTCTCGGAGTACGTAAGAGTAAAGATGATTATTGTCATAATCCTTCATCCCCTACTTCCAAAGGAAAAGCATTGGTGAAAACTATAAAATACTTGTTAGACATTTTAACTAAGTTGCTGAAGAAAACTGTTTTCCAGGCTAAAAAATGTCAAAAATGGCTTCTGTTTATGTGTACAGCGGTCCAAAAAAAAAGAGAACTTCATACGTTTTCAGCGGCAGATTGTCTCAAAGAAAACAAAAACAGCCATACGATTAGGAATTATTGAAATAGTAACAAACTTTGAAATTTTCAATATGAGCAGCTAATTTTGACATCATATTTTTATTCTTCGATATACATTTTTACCTTGAGATACCAAACAAGAAGTCATTTATTACAATACATTTACTATTTTTGAATAGTAATTTCATAATACATAAATTATGAAAATAATATTTAAAAAATATTTTATTGTAGCCTATAAATTTTTTGGTACTTTTCGGTTAGCCGGGCGCCAGTGATATATGTACATAAAAAAATATATATATGTATATACATACATATATATATTCATACATATATGTGTATATATGTCTATGTATACATATGCATATGTGTAGATATATGTGTATATGTATATGTGTGATATATACATGTATATATATCACTGGCGCCCGGCTAACCGAAAAGTACCAATTTTTTTTAGCAGAAATCAGTTGCTAGACACTTTAACCCTATCACTATGTCCTGGGGTCCACCCGGGCACCAAGCCCATAGATAACATATTGGTCGTTTTGATAGGACATAGTGATAGGGTTAAATATGTGAATCCAAAGCTCTTTTCACCTAGTAATTTTTTTTTTTTTTTTTTTTTTTTTTTTTTTTACGCTTAACAAACTACCGGCATTGCAGTTATTAAAAATGAAATTAGCATTGGGAGTTCCAAACCTTACATACATCACTAGATGACTTTCTGTTTAGTATTGAAAGTAAAATTTACTGTAGAATCTAAATAAGATATTAAAAGTGGGTGTTCATATCGAAAATTTCAAAGTGGAGGCGGCTACCAAAGCTTATTTTTTTATCATAAACTAGACATAATTCCTATTCGAATGGTGATTTTCATTTTTCTCTGCATTGTAAAACAAGAACGAAAAATCATGTGTCAGGCATAGATTAAGTAACACTTCCAAAATACTTTTAGAAATATTTACCATTTAATAAGGCGATTTAATATCTGCGATTATGTCTAAGTAAACTATTTGGAAAATGCATAACACATTTAAAAATCCAATTTCAAGAATTGCCAACAATATTCAGAAAAATATCGAAATTCTTTTGTGGAGATATGATCTATCATGATATATGATCATCAGGATATGATCTATCCTGTATATGATCTATAGATTTGATTCCACAAGATAATTAATAAATTCCACAAGATATTTTTTATTTGAAAAGTGTTTTTTCAGTTTACATTTATATTTTTTCATACTTGTATAATTTATATCCGAGTAAATACTGCTGCATGATGCTTTATTTAAAAATTAATACTGTGTAAATACAATCTATCTATCTACATATAATAAATATTGCAGTTTCTTACGAAATTTTACTTAAGAAAATTACACATTCAACTTACGTAAAATTCGAGTTACGTAAAAGTCTGCGGAACGCATTAATTACGTAAGTCGGGGGATGCCTGTATTTTCGTGATTTAAAGAAGCATTTATAAAAAAAAAAAAAAAGTTTCTTTTGCTGCCACCGATTTTCGGAAACGTTTCTGATTAGCTTTTCTAGCGTAATAATCATTTTTTTTCAAACCAGAATATCGGTTTTTAGGATAACTATCCATTCTCAATTAACATTCTCAGCAGCATAATTGAATTTATATATACAATAATAATAATTTTAATGTTAATGCTGTTAATTTATCATGTAAATGTTTTCTTGATAATTGATAGCATACGAAAGACCTATATTCTGGGTTGAAATATATATCTTTATCTCAATTCTTTTTAGGTAGATTTCGTAAGAAATGCTACCTATTACATTCTCCCCTAAGTTGGAATTTTTGAAAATTTTTTGCAGATCTACGCCGATCATGACTCCCAGAAACCAAAACAACCCTCAGTTCAAAACTTTATATATCTATCTATCTATGTCACTTTTTTATGGCCATGATAACTGCAACAATTCTGCACAAATCTCTTCCAAACTGATATATAAAATCAAGGGGCATAAAATCTCGGTCAAGTTCGTTAATTGGCAAAATCGAACCAGGGGGGGGGGGACGTTTCGTGAAAACAGAAAAAAACCCATAATTTCTTAATTATGATACGTATCGAATCCGTTTAAAGTTATTATTACTTCTAGGAAAAAGGCCGAAAATTTATATATGACAGATTTTTGATATCATTAAAAATGGCCCCAAGGGGGGGGAGGGGGTTTTGGAAGAAAAAAATTCATAACTTCGTCAATTCCCAAGATATCAAATCCGCTTGAATTTGTTCTAAATCTCCTTAAAATTATCTACAACTTTTATATTGACAAGTTTTTTATAGGATCAACTCTTACGACAAAAAAATTAAAAAAAAAAAAAAAAAATCTCTGCTGGCTCCGCCTACAAGCAGACGTGAAAACAGAAAAAACCCATAACTTCTTAATTTTTATACATAACGAATCCGTTTAAAGTTATTATTACTTCTAGGAAAAGGGCCAAAAATTTATGTATGACATATTTTTGATTTCATTAAAAATGCCCCCAAGGAGGTGGGGGAGGGGGATAAGGATTTCAGAAGAAAAAAATTCATAACTTCGTCAATTCCCAAAATATCAAATCCGCTTAAATTTATTATAAATCTTCTTAATATTATCTACAATTTTTATACTGACAAGTTTTTTATAGAACCAACTCTTACGGTAAAAAAAAATTAAAAACAAAAAAAATCCCTGCTGGCTCTGCCTACAGGCTAAGGTATATTTCGAAGTGGGTGGTCCCAACTGCCACATCATGGCAAATAGGTCTTTCTTCTGCAATTCCCAATAAACAGGTGCCCCACGGTCTGCGTCTTCGAAATCTACCTGTGCCTGTAGGCCGAGCCGTCAGGGTTTTTTTTTTTTCAGAAATTTTGTTAAATTTTAAAAATAAATAATAATAATAAATTTTAAAAAACTTGGATTCAGCGTCATATTTTTGCAACTAATTTTAGCGTCGATGATTTGTGTATATATATATGATAGATAAGGTGGTACGGATAACGAAATCAGCAGTCAGCTGACGCACCAGTAGGGTGTTGCCATAGCAACATGGAACAACCAGCTTCAAAGTGAAATAAATGGAATCCCGATTACGTATGATGCCTGTGTAGTCGTGATAACATCCGTAATCGGTGTACCATTCATTTCTCTTTACAATGAGCTATGTGTTGTCGCTATAGAACACCCCCCTCCCCTCCCCCTCCTTCGCTCACGAGCCAGCTGACTGGCAGTTTCGTTATCTGTATCTATACATCATCCTATTTATACGCTGTCATACATTATTCCAAACATGTGACTCTCCCTTTCGGAGGTAGTGATAAAACAAAAGCTTTATTGTTGTTGTTTAACAGAAAGCATAAAAATCTGTACCTTATAAAATATTGGCACATTGGCGAAAGTATTTTAAGACTGTTCTCAAATCCAAAAGAGCTGCTTTCTGACACATTTCTGAATTCATTTTTGTTCGGAAACGCCTGAAATTGGCTGGTGTTCTTATTCAAAAACTATGTCATCGAAAGACGTTTTCGATTCTTTGGTAAAGACAGAAGATTTTTCAGAAAATAACTATAAAAGTTGGCCTTTTGAACCAATTTTCCGACGCGACAGCACAAGAAAGGAGAAAAACTTCTCACGTGACACGAATCGCTTATAACTCGATAAGTAATTTATTTATCAAAAAATGGAAAACGCCATTCGATTCCATAACGCTTCAATAGTCGAGACTTTACGTTTAAAAATGAGACAAAACATGTGTCAGAAAGTTTCGCGTTGTTGAGCAGGGAATTTGAGAACCCCCTTAAGTATGTAAATTACATGAAGGATGAAATAAACTGCAAAAAATAATTGAACAAAAGTTGTTAAAAGTTAAGGAAATTTTTATTTTATTGTTGTTCACAAAACTCTAAAAGCTAGTTTGTCTACTAATTAAAATTTTATTTTTAAGTTTGTGCATAGTATGCAAAAGTAACTATTCAGTTTTCTTACTTTCATATTACACATACAGCAAAACCAGTTTGACAGGTCTGACAAAATATTAAAATCTCAGTTATATGTTTGTTTCATTAACCAATACAGTAGTTTTCCCTCTTTTGCACTACCCATGCACCAAAACTAGTTTTACAGGTAAAGTAACCAAAATTTAGATTGAAGGCAAAAATTAATCGACATAATTTTTTTTCTTTTTATGCTTAAAACTGATCGATTAGACACATCGAACAAGGAACCTACTTAACCTATCAAGCGCGGATCCAAGGGGGAGATGACCCCCCCCCCCTCTAAACAAAAAACCCATCTACAGAACAATGCATTTTTTTTAAATATAAATATGTATTAAATGTGTTTTCATTATTTTTTTCTTTTTATCCTCCTTAAAAATTGCCCCACCAGTGGCTGAGAGGTTCTGCTCTCGAAGCTGGTAGACGGGAGGTGCTGGGTTCGATCCCAATCGCGCCCGTCGGCCTAATCGTTCGGAGTTTTCGTGGTTTTCTTCGAGCCGTGGATTTATCCATACGTAAATACGGGTTAGGTTCCTTTAGAAAGACCCCCACGAAGGGCACTCCCCCCGGGCCTATATCCCAAGTGTAGATAATTGCCCGTCAATAATCAACCCTCCTTAAAAATTTTAATCTCTCTAATACATTCACGGAATTAATTTTCTATAAAATGCATGAAAATTGCAGGCATTATTGTTTAAGCACCAAAGAATCGAATATCGTTTTTAATTTTCCTATAAATGTGGTACATTTTTAAATGTATTTGATTGCTTCCTTAAGACGATATTTCCATGACTGCCGAGCCCCCGAAAATCAGCTTAAAATGCGAACTTTGAGAAAACTTTCTGTAAGATTCTTATTTCTTGGTATCTGAATAAAACATGCAAATTTTATACATTTACGAATATACTTGCAAATTTCATGCATTTACGAAAGAAAATGAATTCGGATATATGTCAGAAAATAAAATAGTCAATTTGGATCTAAGATACAAAAATTGCTAATGAAAACATGTGGTCCCCCCCCCCCCCCCCAAAAAAAAAAAAAATATATATATTTATATATATATATGATCCCCCTCTAAATGGAAGGCTGTATCCGCCTCTGTAACCTATAGGGTACTTCCGGTTTACATCCTAGAACCTTGAAATTTGGCACGTAGGGAGGTGTTATAGCACATGTAAAGGAAAAATCCAAAAATCATTAATTTATAATTGAAACGGTCATTTCAAATGTCACAGAATCAGAACTTTTCAGAAAAAAAAACTGTATTATTCACAAGTAAACGAATTTTTATAGGGTTTTTTGGGCTGATTATAGATTTTGGACTTCAAAGTTTGTAAATATTGAATATTTTTTATAATTTATGAACAATAAATGAAGAATAACATAAAAACTGTTCCTGACTTATGTTGTTCTAGCAAGAAACAAGGTTAGGTGGTATTTTATTTGAACAAAACAGTCCTATTAAACCTGTTTGTAATCAAAATTAATAAAGATAGCACTTATATAGGAACATTTTTATGTTTTAATATGGTATTGCATGCAAATGGTAATAGGGTATCCCCATGTAATCTGGTATTGCATGCAAAAACCACTTAAGTCGCTGACTTTATATCGTTTAAGTAATGAACGAAAATTAGAAGGTATTGCTTGAAGAAGAAGGAATACACTGACTTATGTGGTTATCACCCAGATCATGGCTCTACCTTTAAGAAAGGATTTGAGGCAAAAAAAAAGTATATTTGGAAAAAAAACTTGACGCATGTGGTTTTTGAAGTGACCGGTTCAATTCCATGTCGATGGATTACGTGATTTTCCATAATCGGGATTCCCAAAGCGAGATTATAAAGGTTTCCTTTTTTACTTACCCATCATACGTAGTATAGGGTAAGTCTTGTAATCGTTTTGAAAATCGAAAAAAAAAAATTTTGACGGATTTACACGTTTCAGACACTGAAGATTCCGAAAAACATATTTTTAGAAAAAAAAAGTTTGCCGTCCGTCTGTGTGTCTGTGTGTCTGTGTGTCTGTGTGTGTGTCTGTAAACGCTCTATCTCCCGAAGAAATTGAGATAGAGACTTGCAATTTGGTATGTACTTAGTAAGTAATAATGGGAAGAAGCCTATTTCATTTCAAAAACCTCGATTAACCGGAACAATTTTTTTCGGACTCTCGAAATATTCGTTCTGATGAAAGATAAAAATTTTCGAAATTGTTTATTTTAAGAAATAAATATAAAAGACAATAAAAAAACATAAATTTTGCATAAATCATGAAGTCGATCGGATAATGAGTTGCCGAGATATTTGGAATCCTATTTTCCACACTCTTCGATTTTTCATTACCCTCTATTTCATCCAAATTTCACTTCAAAGATACATTCTAATTGGAAATTTGACGCTTAATCAGATTCAATAAACCGCTAGTTAATAGGATTATTATTTTTGGAGTTATAAGGATGTTTCTTTCAAGCAATTCAGTAATCGAGCCTTTAAAGTTTGTGACGTCATCAAGCCACGATTTTATTTGAATTGCAATGCACTTTATAAGTAGTTTACACTTGTTTTATTTTAATATTTTACATTATGCATATCCATGATGGGTAAGTATTACGGTGGCCCCCAACGACTAGTTTGCTTTTGAGATACGGAACCCTAATTAATTCCTAATTCTCAATTAAACATTTCCAGCTGCGCGATTTAATTTATACATGCAAGAGTAACCAAATAAATGTGAATGCTGTTAATTTATCATCTTTTTTCTGTAAAGCATGTTTGTTGCACAGGAAAAACGTGTACTTGAGAATAGATAGCATCCGAAAAACCTATGTTAAGAAAATGTATTAATAGACTATAAAAACGTCTCAGAACGTTTAGGAAACAGAAACTTGAACGGGCTCCGTATCGGGCCATAGGAAGCCAGGGTCTTAATTGGAACGCAGAATGGGGGAAAAGTTAATTGGAGAAAGGGGCGCAAAAACGAAGAGGATTGGATAAAAATGGGGAAAGTTATTAACAGTTTAGGGGGATCCGGGTATGAAAAATCCGAGCCTCAGATGCATCAAGACCTGCCTTGGACTATTCGCATCCAAATTTTCACACTTCTACGTGCGGTAGATTTCGCTAGCCGACACACACACAGACAAACAACTTTCTTTTATTAGTAGGTGAAGTATGAGGGTTCTGCATTAACTAAATTACAATTTTTTAAGTGTCTTCGTTGGCGTACCTGGACCGGATAGTGTATAAGTACTCTAATTTTCATCAACAAGGATGATATGTGGCTGTAAAAAAAAAAAAAAAAGTTTCAGAAAATATATGATTGAGGCTTTGGGATGATATAAAGGTTTTCACTTTAAATGATAAAAAATAGGAGTTTCACCATTTGTTTTTCATAACTCTATTAACATTAAAGGCATCGCGGTAGCTACTTCTGCTTTTTCATAACAGTATAGCAGATGCCGTTACTGTTAAAATCCACAATTTAACCTTTCAATACAAATTGTAGTTGATCAGCTAGCTACATGTTTCTGTCAGCTGCTACATGTATCAAATGAAGCTTATTTTTAACATTTTTCAACATAGTTGAAAAGTTATGAATTTGGTTTGTCTGTCTGTCTGTCCCTACACTAACTCTTGTAAATATACTCGGATTGTCATGTAATTTTTATATGTTATCGAGGCTTAGTATAGAATATTCGGTATTGAAAATGAAGTATGCAGCATTTATAGTTCGTTTACAGGATTACACGAAACAATTCCGTTACATTATCGTCTAAAGCAAGAAGCCGTTTGCGATGCATTTTATTGATGTTAAGGTATTTCAAACGCAATGAGATTGGTATGCATCACTCAGATGGACTACGACATGATTTATCAGGAGTATAGAATAAGCATCATTTATAGTTCGTTTACAGGAACACACAAAATAATTCTATTCCATTATGATCTATGGGGGAAAAAAGTTTGCGGTGCATTTTAATGAGGTTATGATACTTCAAACGTATGGAAATCAGTGAAGTTCACTACAACATGTTTTCCATAGATTATCGAGTGCATAGCATTTATCGTTTATTTACAGGGCTACACAAAAGAATTCGATTGCAGGACTGACTATAAAATCGATAATTGCTGGAAGTGCGTTTACCACTGTAGTGTACTTTTAAAACTTATCTAATTTTTAGTGTATTAAGTGGCGTGTATAAATCTATAGGTCATATACAGTTCTGCACAAAAGAATTTGCACACATTACCAGATGTGGGCAATAATTGCTGAAAATGGGTTTTTACTCAGTTGTGGGTTTTTTGGATATCTGCTTATTTGGATATCTCATTTTATTTTACAAAAAAAAAAAAAAAAAATGAAATTATTTCATAATATTAACAAGTGTTGGAAATTATTTAATAATCTATACTTCATGCATGATTTTTTTGTTCTTAATTTTTCAAAAAATTTGCATCTATTCGTATCCATCCTATTTCACCATCTAGTACTAGAGAGTGGTCACAGATTGCAGCACAAGGCTAATGGGATCGACTTTTTGAGTAATTACATCAAAAATAAGCTATGTATGTTCAATTAATTAAACTAATGGGTGCATTTAAGGGTTAATGGTGTTATGTAATTGTAACATTAGACCTAGAAAGGATCAGAAAATACAAAATGAAAGATTCGGAGTGCTTAAATTAAATTTGCTGCACAATGGGTAACAACTATCGGTACTTTTCGGTTAGCCGGGCGCCACTGATATGTATATATCTATATATACATATATATGTATACATACACACATATATGTATGTGTATATATATGTATATATATATATATACATGCATATATAAATGTGTGTATGTATAGATATATGTATATATATGTATACATAGATATATAAATTTCACTGGCGCCCGGCTAACCGAAAAGTACCCAACTATCGATTCATCTTTTACCAAAAGAGCATCATTTGATTTTAACTATAACGATAATAACAAAAGTCATTACCATTAGTATCTGTAATTGGGTGATGTTAAGTTAATAACGCATAAACCATTATAAACATAGGAAAAATCTTAAATTGACTACTTAGGACAATCAAATCCAAATTGTTCCACAACAGATCATGAACTATCCATTTGGAAATTGCCATTGAACTATTATTTGAGTTTTTCTAAGAGTAATAACAAGTGTCATTACCGTTACCATCTATAAATTAATGATGTCATTTGAATATTATATAGACTATATACAGAAAATCTCAGATAGTGACATGGTAGGATCTATTGATATCTTCCAACCTGGGCTTTGAACTAATTAAAATATATTTTCCCCAAAGAGATAGCGTTGATTTGTCTAAACAACACCAATGTAGCTTTGGATATTTTGATTTTTATAAAAGAAGTACCACCTTGACTTTTATCAAAAACATGTTAAACTAACACCAAAATTTAGTCTTTTTTCATAATGCATTATGAACTACCTAACTGATTTTCACCACAGAGATTTTCTTCTTAACAGTAATAACTTACCGCGATGACAACTGTCATAAATGGTGACATATGCAATTTGTCGAAGTTCTTCAATATGACTGCGACTATAAAAAATATAGGAAACTGGAGAAATAAGGTTTCCGGGCATCAATTAAGTTAGGAATTATGGAAGTGACTTTCATCAAGAAAATATTTGAGTCCTACTATCAAAAACAACCGATTACATCATCGTTAACATCCAAAATTCGATGATGGAAATATGATGATTAATATAACCATACTAGGCTATATACTAGGCTATAGGAAATATTTGATATTGGAAAATATCAAATGAATTCGAGATGCTGAAATTGAAAATCTTCCATGCTAGCTGTTGAACTAGCTGACATATTTTCACCAATGGCACATACTTTTTTTTTAAATAGTGGTATCAGATTTCATTACGTTAAAATCGAATAGTTTCATGATGTTACTTATAACATATAGCATAGGCTATACAAAATTTTTTGAAAAGTGTTAATCAATTCATTTAACTGGCTTTTACAAATCAGGTTCTGATTTTCCGTTGCTCAAACTTCTTTTCAGCTGTCAGAATATCGATTTTTTTTTTTTTTTTTTTTTTTTTTAATAGAAATCCATCACGAAATTGGTTTAATAAGCAAGTCTAAGAGATAAATTCAAATATATGCAAATTTCACTAGAAAACCATCATGGAAATACTTTAATGTTATTATTTATTGATTGCCATTATCTTTTATGCAAATTTAGTTAAAACTATTAAAAAATATCGCGTAAAAAAATGATTAAATTATTTTCGGATTTCGCATTTTAAGGAAAATTGATAAAAATGATTTTGAACCTGGAAATGTTTAACTGTTTATTTACAAATATCTACTGTATGATACATTATGAAAACAGATACATACCATGGATTTTTACATTTTAAGCAGTAATTTATCAATATTTTGGGACTTTAAAGCATTTTAAATTAGAAATTTACATGTATGCTTTGCAACGGTAAGTTAGGCCTAACAGTTACCCGAAAAATTAGTTATGAATACGCTTTAAGTAATTAATTATTTTTTAAAGTTTAAATAGTGCTTTAAAGGTGGAAATTGCAAAAGTTCACCCTTTGCAGTACAAATTATCTTGAAGTTACTCAGTATTTTAAAGGTAAAAAGCAAAAAATTCATACATGAGTATTCACAATGTGAGGAAAATGTCCGTTACATAATTAACCAAAATAGATTCTTATTTTTCCTAATGTTCACCTGTTTATGGTGAAATACTGGTTTATATGGCAATAGCGTTGAATTATTTTGACATATTACATGCTTCAATGGCTTAAATTAATACGTTTTGTGCCCGATACAATTTACTAGAAAACGTTGTCAACGTACTCAAATTGCGTATGCATGACTCATTTAAAAATGAACTTTGAAGCAATAGAGAATGAGTTATTTGTTTAAATCTACATCTATTTGTATAATTATGTAGAAATTTTATACTTTTGTCGAAAGTTAGACAGTTTATTTGTGTATAGCAGTATTTTTAAATCAACATTATATATGGATTAAAAATTGTGAAATTTTTAATGAATTTGAGTGGAAAATGGAACAAAAATATTTTATTTATTTAAATTTTGTGCAATTGAATATATATAAACAGCATTTCCTACAAAAAATGCTTATTTTATTGTATTCTTGTGACCTGAACTTAATTTGGCGTATTTTTAATGGGTTTTCCCCCTATATCGCCCCTTTGGCGACCATTTCCTTGCCAAAAATTTCGGCAACCAACAAGTGTGACGTAATTATGACATAGTGTGTGTTGCCAGTATTTGTAACATAATAGAGCATCAACCAATCTAAACATAGGGATTTATCACGTGACATATAGTAACCAATCACCGACGTTTAAAGAGGCCTGTGGTCTATATAAGGAAGAATTATCTGACGTATTTCATCATTCCATCAAAGTCGTTGACCTGGTAGGTCGTGCTTTTTAAGAGCTCTTGCTGAATTTTGTTAAGCGAATTATTGAGAGCTTTTCATCGCCAATTTTTTTTATCGCCAAACGGTAAGAGATTGAGTCTTTTTTTTTTTTTTTTTTTTTTTTTTTTTTTGTTCAATGTATTTCTGAATGCATTAATGTTTTATACATTATGTTTTCTTGTTTTTTTTTTTTTTTTTTCGTATATATATATATTTTAATTTAATATCTGGGAACTGGGGAAATTTTTTTATTTTTAATCATTTTTTAGTAAAAATATGAGGGATACATTTAGGGTTGAAATTTGATTTAAAATTTACTTTTTGTAATCCGAATGCTTAAAATTTAAACACAATTCATTCGTTGAAAATTTCTTTTGGCATTTAATATATGTCACTCTGGGAATAAATACGAAACTTTTTGATACTTTTATTGCATTATAGATAATGCAACATTCAAAAAGTTTCGTCTTTAAATTTAATATTTTTCTAGAAAGAAAAAAAAAAAGAGTTCGTTTTATTTTGTCCTAGATTTGACATTTAAAATGAACCAGAGATAAATTAGAAAATATAGGGAGGAAAGTTTTAATAAGTTGTACAAGTTAAAATTTCAATAAAATAAAATAAAATAAAATAAACTTTGTCTATCAATTAATTCGGTACTTTTCGGTTAGCCGGGCTTCAGTGATATATGTACATATATAAATACATATGTATATACATTTATATACATATATACATACATATATGTATATATATGTGTATGTATATATATGTATATGTAGATATGTGTATATATATACATGTACATATATCACTGGCGCCCGGCTAACCGAAAAGTACCATTAATTCTAATAATTTATAAGAGTCTTAAATATAATATTTTGAATTAATCTCTTTGTTTTGTTTTTATTTTTTCAAGCCACACATGATGATAAAAAGGGTTTCAGAGTCTTTCTTCATGTACCTGCTTTGTTTACTCAATGCTGCGGATTTTCTTTACTACGCCACACTGGCAAAATAAAATTATCTTTTTTTAATGTGATTTAATGTTTTTTTTTTTTTTTTTTTTTTTTACTTATTTAATTACATAATTTTACTTGATATTTTTGACATATTTTAATAAAGTATTTATTTGTTCACACTGTAGTATTTTTTCATAACTTAAAATACATTAAACCGGATAATACGTCAGTATTGACATATATGCAGTAATACAGTGGAACTTTCCTTTAACGAAGTCTCTATTAAACAAAGTTTTCTGCTTAGCGAAATTTTCTGCAGAACCTTGACTTTGAACATCATTAATATGTAACTTAATCTCCATATTACGAAAAACTTATTCTATATAACGAAGTTTATTCCAATTTCGTGCGTGCAGAACATTCAAACGAGAAGTTGTTGTTGCGATGGGTGTATGAATTTATTTCAGCGGTCTATATGGAAATGAACACATTTGAATCAGTTAATCAAAACACACACATTTAATCACATTTTAATGAAAAAAGAAAAGGTACGCTTCGGTTTTTGTTTACTTCTCTTTGTTATGTGTTTTTTTAGACATTATTCTAATTAAATTATTCTCATATCTACATTGCATAAAAAAATGACTGCCCGAATTAAAATACATTTTTCAAATATTTCCATTTTATGTGTACTTTTCATTTTATGTGATTATGTGTATACAAGATTCATAAATTTAAGTTGATTTCTATTTAACGAATTTTCTTTATAACAAAGTGTTTAAGTGTAACGATGAGACTTCGTTAAATGGAAGTTTCACTGTATTTACATATTTGATACTATTGGTGGTCACGTTTGACAACAACTCTTCCCATGGGATCCGATCCGATTATGGAAGACTTAACCTCTTTGTCGCCAACCTTGATCTGGAACTCGGTTATAGGAAAGTAGTAGAAGGAAAAAAGGGCACTTTCTTGTTATAGCGGCCCCGTAATTACGATTACGCTAAGGGTGCAGTTACGATTTCGCTAAAGTGTGAATGAAAATTTTGTGAATGAAAATTTCAGAGTTAATAAGATAGCTAAACTTGGCTTTACACGATTTCAGAACTTTTTACGGAAAAAGAGTCACGAGACTTGGCTGCAATTTTTACAGGTGACGTTTTTGATGAGATATCATATATTGAAATAATAATTTCATATATGCTTTATAATTTGGCAATAAATCTTGGTCGCTTCGCGATTCATCCTTGGGGGCTGCTATAACATGAAAGTACCTTAAATACTAATCTTAAAGTGAGTGTTTCTGGTATGCGCTAATGAATGGGAGGGAAATTAATTGAGCCTAAGGCTGAAGGGTATGGTGGTAACTAAATCTCTCCTGGGGCTGTTACTTCGAAGATCTTAAGGGGCAACAACAGTTTCGAAATCTTATTGAAAACACCTTCTATTGGCGTACCCTTTTCTCGGTAACTACTCAAGCGATTTCAATAATTTTTGTTTTATTTATTTTGATTTTATTTATTTACTAGCAAGCTACGCCCGCTACGCTGGTCAACTTCTCTTAACGAACGTTTATTCAAACAAAATATCAAAATATTGACATTTCATAATTCAATTTTATATTTTAAGAGAATAATAAGGCTACTATAATTTGTGACTCGTTCTATAGCCAATATACACGTCAGATCACGTCGCTCTTATCATTATTTTTTTATGCGTGAAAGTTTCGCTATAGCACTTTATTGTGGAATTTGGTAATTTTTAAAATTCAATATTTGAAAAATTGCATAATCATTAGATTTGAAATTTATATCAAGAAATATACAATTTTTTATCTTTCAAACGCAGTTTGTCTAACAATTTTCTGACTAATACTTTTCGAGCTATTATTTTTTTCAGTAACTTCAAATGTTTCATTTTCTGTTGCAAAGATTAGCGAAAAACCCAGTTGTCAGCAACGCATAGCTTTATATTAAAGAGGATGTTGGAGTAGGGACTGTCACCATCACTTCTGAAATCGGTTCTGTAGTTCCAGAGATTTCATAGAAATTGTAATTTAGAATGATTTTAGAATGCTTTTCGGTCATTTCACCCTTTTAAATTTTGATTTTTTTAAATTTATTCTTAGAGAGCATTTACATCTTATAAGTAACTACAATGCCAAATTTCAAATTTCTAACTCCTTCAGTATAAAAAAAGTCGCAATTATCAAATATTTTTCACTCCTGCACCCCATTGGGTTTAGTGGCACCGACATAAAATATAGCCGATATTGGAGTAGTGATTGTCACCATCAATTTGCCACCATTACTTTTGAAGTCTGTTCTGTGGTTCCAGAGATTTCATAGAAATTGTAATTTAGAATGATTTTAGAACGCTTTTCGCTCATTTCACCCATGTAAATTTCAAATATTTTTTTTTATTTGTTCTTAGAGAGCATTACATCTTATAAGTAACTACAATGCCAAATTTCAAATTTCTAGCTCCTTCAGTATAAAAAACATTGCAATTTTTGAACGTTTTTCGCTCCTGCAACCCCACCCCTGAGATTAGTGGTACCGACATAAAATATAGCCTATGTTGGAGCAGAGAGTGTCATCAAAAATTTGCCACCATCTCTTTTAAAAAGCGTTCGGTAGTTCCAGAAATTCCATAGAAATTGTTATTTACAACGTTTTTAGAACGCTTTTCGCTTATCTCATCGTTTTAAGTTTCGAATTTTTTTAGAATTTGTTCTTAGAGAGCATTTACATCTTATAAGTAACTACCATGCCAAATTTCATGTTTCTAACAACTTCAGTGTAAGAAAATCGATATTTTAGAACGTTTTTTGCTCCTGCACCACCCTGGGATTAGTAGCACTGACATGAAATATAGCCTATGTTACAGCAGGAACTGTAACCATCAATTTGCCACCATCACTTTTGAAAACAGTTCTGTAGTTCCAGAAATTCCCCAGAAATTGTAATTTAGAATGTTTTTAGAACGCGTTTCGCTCATCTCACTCTTTTAAATTTGGAATTTTTTTAGAATTTGTTCTTAGAGAACATTTAGATCTTATAAGTAACTACCATGCCAAATTTCAAGTTTCTAGCTCCTTCAGTATAAAAAAAAGTCGCAATTTTCGAACATTTTTCACTCCTGCACCCCATTGGGGTTAGTGTCACCGACATAAAATATAGCCTATGTTGGAGTAGGGTGTGTCACCATCAATTTGCCACCACCAATTTTGAAATCGGTTCTGTGGTTCCAGATATTCCATAAAAATTGTAATTTAGAATGTTTTTAGAACGGTTTTCGCTCATTTCACCCTTTTAAATTTCGATTTTTTAAAATTTTGTTCTTAGAGAGCATTTACATCTTATAAGTAACTACAATGCCAAATTTCAAATTTCTAGCTCCTTCAGTTTGAAATAAAAAAGGCAATTTTATAACGTTTTTTGCTTCTGCGCCACTCTGGGATTAGTGGCACCGACGTAAAATATAGCCTATGTTGGAGCAGGGATTGTCATCAAAAATTTGCCACCATCACTTTTGAAAAGGGTTCGGTAGTTCCAGAGATTCCATAGAAATTGTAATTTAGAATGTTTTTAGAACGCGTTTTGCTCATCTCAGCGTTTTAAATTCCAAATTTTTCTAGAATTTGTTCTTAGAGAGCATTTACATCTTATAAGTAACTACCGTGCCAAATTTCCTGTTTCTAGCTTCTTCAGTATAAAAATATCGAAATTTTAGAACATTTTTCGCTCTTGCACCCCCCTGTGGTAGTGGCACCGACATAAAATATAGCCTATGTTATAGCAGAGACTGTTACCACCAATTTGCCACTATTACTTTTGAAAACGGTTCTGTAGTTCCAGAGATTCGATTGAAATTGTAATTTATAATGTTTTTAGAACGCTTTTCGCTGATCTCACCCTTTTAAATTTCGAATTTTTTTAGAATTTGTTCTTAGAGAGCATTTACATCTTATAAGTAACTGCCATGCTAAATTTCATGTTTCGAACACCTTCAGTGTAAAAAAAAAATCTAAATTTTAGAACATTTTTCGCTTCTGCACCCCCCCTGGGAGAAGTAGTACCGACGTAAAATATAGCCTATATTGGATCAGGGACTGGTACCATCAATTTGCTCCCATCACTTTTGAAAACGGTTCCGTAGTTCCAGAGATTCCATAGAAATTGTAATTTAGAATGTTTTTAGAACGCTTTTCGCTCATCTCACCCTTTTAAATTTCGAATTTTATTAGAATTTGTTCTTAGAGAGCATTTACATCTTATAAGTAAATACCATGCTAAATTTCATGCTTCAAACACCTTCAGTGTAAAAAAAAATCTAAATTTTAGAACATTTTTCTCTCCTGCACCCCCCTGGGAGTAGTGGCACCAACGTAAAATATAGCCTATGTTGGATCAGGGACTTTCACCATCAATTGGACCCCATCACTTTTGAAATCGGTTCTGTAGTTCCACAGATTCCATAGAAATTGTAATTTAGAATGTTTTTGGAACGCTTTTCGCTCATCTCACCCTTTTAAATTTCGAATTTTATTAGAATTTGTTCTTAGAGAGCATTTACATCTTATAAGTAACTACCATGCCAAATTTCATGTTTCTAGCCCCTTCAGTATAAAAAAAAAATTGAAATTTTAGAACGTTTCTTGGTTTGCCCCTCCCCCCTATAGGGGCAGTGGCACCGACATAAAATATAGCCTATGTTGGAGCAGGGATTGTTACCATCAATTTGCCCCCATCACTTTTGAAATCGCTTCAGTAGTTCCAGAGATTACCGCCTACAAACGAACAAACAAACAAAAAAAAACAATCTTTACTACTTTATAATATTATTATAGATTTCATTAAGTAAAATAACAATTGTGTCCTTACATTCTTATTTTATTTTATTTATTACTAGTTGGCTCAGCCCCCTACTCGCTAACGCTCGCCAACCCCCCATGAATTGCGAAGAAATTCACATTGAGACCGCTAAGCGGTCCCAGCGTGAATTGCGAAGAAAGTCACATTGAGACCGCTAAGCGGTCCCAGCTCGCTTCGTTCGCTCGCCTCTTTTTATTTTTTCAGTAATTCTAGCCGGAATAAGTACTACCATAAATCATTTGAATATATGAAATTGACAATTTTTTTTAATGTAAAAAAGTAATTGAACTCCGTTGAAAACACAACTAAAAATGCATTTAGTTGGAGCTACTAATGAGCATATAAATCATTTAAATACTATGAATAAAGGATCTTGGAAACATAATTTGTTTAAAACTTATTGCACCTATAATATTGTACATCACGGCTTATTCATTTAAAAAAAGGAAAAAAAAAAAAAAAAAAAAAAAAAAAAACACAGATCACACAGATCATCAATGATTGTTTAAATTTCGTTCGACATTATACTATTCTAATTGATTATATATTTCTGCAACAGATGGCAGCAGGTGAAACCTAGACAGTTGATATTTTTACTGCTCTTCGATTTTTCATGTGAGTGAAATTCATAAATAAATTCTAAATAAGGGTTGAGAATTCATTTGAAATTAGCAATATTACTCATAATTAAAATGAGGAATAATCTCAGACGCTTTGGATTACGTATGTGTTATTTCATTTTTAATATTTGCTATCTTGATTTTCATTGCTCTGACACTGACCGCCATATTGGAGGCACAGCTGATCTATCTAATACAATCTAGTCTTTTCATTGGTCTGAGCTCTGGAAACTACGGTTGTTGCCAACAATAAGCTAGAAATTCAGCCCTATTTCCGCGCCACGTAAGACAAATATATATATAGATTTTATTTTGATATTCCAAAGGCAATGTTCTCCCGTTTATTTGGCGTTATAATTTGGCGATTGTTTTTTGTTATGAAAAGTGGTCGACGGGATAACAGAGAAGTACCCAACATGGTAGCTGAAAAGCCAATTGGCGAGGTATCTGATCGCGGAAAATTAGCCCGAAATCGTATGAATAACTAACTATCTACCCAAAGAAAAGGGGAAACATAGCTGAAGACTGAAAAGAAAGAAGCAATATATAATGCTAAACAGATCTTCGAAACTTTATTTTAGTAATCACGTTTTATTTTAAATCGTGGCGTTAAAATTAATAATAATACACAATTACATAAATATCCGTAAGAATAATATTATTCCATTCACAATTGAACAGTTAATGTTTCTATCTGTAAAAATAAACAAAAGAATTAAATAACAAAATGATTTAATTTTAATTTCTTCCATTGCTATAGTAACGGATGTATTTTCAGAAATTCTCACTTGTATTGTTAGAATTGTTAGATTATGACGTCAAAGACTTCGCCAAATTAGAAAAATGTGCAATATCTCACGAACTATTTGACTTATGAGTATTTAATTGATACCATTCGATTCAGCATACAAAAATACATTAAGATATGTTATCATTTGTCACGTAACTATAATACCCGATTTTTAGGGAATTTTTTAAAAGTTTGTTCCCCTTTTTACCCCCCTTATGGGTGGAGTTTTTGAAAATCCCGTCTTAGTGCGCCTCTACATACTAAGAAGCATTTTTCCTGCAAGTTTCGTCAATGTAGGTTCAGTAGTTTTGGCTGTGCGTTGATCATCTAGCCAGAAAGGACTTTCTTTTATATATATAGATTTATTTTATACTTAGCTATATTTGGATCGGTTTGTTTTTTCTGGAAAATCAATTTTCTTTTTAGTAATGCTAATTAAGAAAAAACATCCTAGAATTTTTTTGTTTGTGAGATTTTATAACAATTGCATTTTTTATTTCTTACCTAATTTATTGTTTAGTTACAGCTAAAACTATTTTTTTAATGTTGAAATCGTTTCAGTAGTTTCCTAAAGAAAAAACAGTATTTCGATGTTTTCCATAGGATTTTACAAGGGTTGTTTCCCTTCTAAGTGCTTCTTTAGGTATACTTGCGTATCATACGAACTCCACTGATTTTCATAGTTCAGACTTGAATTGTAAATTCATAATTTTACCATACTTGGGTATAATATTATAATTCCACTCCTCCCCCCACCCACCCAAAAAAGGTTAACACTGTTATAATGTCTTACCGAATTTTGGCACATGAAAGTTGGTTTCGAAAATTAGAAAGTCCGTACAATAATAAAGTACGAAGTATAATTAACTTTGGATACGAAGAATTTAAGAGAATGTTTTAAGCAAACTTGGTTTGAATCTAGAAAGAAAACCAAATTAATTTATTTTTCTGAGTGTAAAATGTTGATAAAATCGTCATTGTCAAAATCAAAGAGTCGTGTTTTAAAATTATATAAGAAAATTTTCACTTATTATATGATCAAAATAAAATTACACATGGTAAAAATGATTACATTGCATATAAAGACTAAAAAAATCTTTTAATAAACATACCTACTAGTTTCGTTCCCACAATCGGTGACATTCCCAAGATCATATTCTATCATCATATATTCTAATACGAGCAAATCTTGTGTGTGTGATAGTGGTTATATATTTAGGCAATTATATCTTAAGGGTGTATTCAAATCCGAACTGCTTATTTTGAGACACATTTGTAAATTCATTTTTGCTCTAAAATGCATCCAATTGGCAGGTTCTCTTATTCAGAAATTTTATAATGTCCGTATTGTCTCGATTTTTTGATAAAGGCAGAATATATTTTAAAAAATGCTGTCAAAGTGGACATTTTGAACAGAATTTCCCAAAGCGATAGCGCTGGAAACAAAAAAAATGACCGTACTGTGAAAATAATTGTCTGTAAATCAATTTCTAATTAATTGAACGAAAAATAAAAACATGGGGCCCTTATAAATGTCTTTATAAATCACGCCGCCAAGTTTCCTGTTGTTACTTTTAAAAATGAGTCTGAGAATGTGTCTCAAAATTTTGAGTTGTTGAGCGTGGAAAAATATTTTTTTTGAATACCGCCTTAAAAACGGCTCTAACGATTTTGACGAAATTTTGTATCCTATCGTTTTGGGGCACCAGAAAACCATTGGGCTAGGTCATATGTTCGAGAAAATTCGATTAGTGGGCCATTTTGGGTCACCATCGGTCAGAGTCAAGCTAATTATATCTAAAAAACGGTACAAACGATTTTGACTAAATTTTGTATACTACAATTTTCGGGAACGAGAAGGCTATTGGACTGGGTCACATGTTTCAGAACTTTCGATTAGTAGATCAATTTTGGGTCAACGCGGGTCATAGTTAATTTTATCTAAAAAACGGCTCTTTGATTAAACTTTGATTAAATTTTGTATCCTACGAATTTCGGGCACGAGAATATCATTGGGTGAGGTCACATGTCCGAGAAAATTCAATTAGTGGGTCATTTTTGGGTCACTGTGGGTCAAGCTAATTTTATCTAAAAAACGGTTCAGACTATTTAGACTAAATTTTGCATCTTATGGTTTTCGGACTCGAGAAGACTGAGGTCACATGTTCGAGAAAATTTGATTAGTGGGTCATTTTGGTCATGGGTCATGATATTTGAACTCAAGGCTAATTTTGACTGAGCATAGCTCGGTCTTCCCTGCTCGTATATTCTAATACGAGCAAATATTGTATCTGATTATGCAAACTTTATCTTAAAAACGGCTCTAACGATTTTGACGAAATTTTGTATCCTACCATTTTGTGGCATCAGAAAACGATTGGGCTAAGTCATATGTTCGAGAAAATTCGATAAGTGGGTTATTTTGGGTCACCATGGGTCAGGGTCAAGCTAATTGTATCTAAACAAGAACGAAAACTCATGCGTCAAGCATAGATTATGTAACACTTTCCAACGCTTCCAAAATAATTTTACAAATCATTACCGTTTAATAAGCTGAAAGAAAACATCTAAGTAAACAATTTGGAAAATGCATAACATATTTAAAAACGTAATTTCAGTAATTTCCAGCATATATTTCCAACATATACAATATTCGGAAAAATATCCGAATACTTTTATTCAGCCCTGTATATGATCGATAGATTTGTATATATACTACATAGGATGCTAAATTTTAGTTTACTTGGGAAACGCGTAGCACAGTTTAAAATTCTTCTTCTGTAGTTTCTGTCAATAAGCTGAAATGTGTTAACGAACTTTTGTGCTGTCCTGTATATGATCTACAGAATTTATACACACCATGTAATAGACAAACAAGAACGAAAAATCATGCGTCAAGCATAGATTATGTAGCACTTTGCAACGCTTCCAAAATAATTTTACAAAACATACCGTTTAATAAGCTAAAAGATAACATCTAAGTAAACAATTTGGAAAACGCATAACATATTTAAAAACATAATTTCAGGAATTTCCAACAGATACAATATTTGGAAAAATATCCGAATACATTTATTCAGCCCTGTATATGATCTATAGATTTGTATATATACTATACAGGATGCTAAATTTTAGTTCAGTTAGGAAACGCGTAGCACAGTTTAAAATTCGCCTTCTGGAGTTTCTGTCAATAAACGGAAGTGTGTTCGCGAACTTTTGTGCTGCCCTGTATAGGATCTACAGAATTTATACACACGTAATAGACAAAAAGCGAGTTAAATTAAAATCGCGTTCTGTATCGTAAAACGCACTTCCAGGAATTATTGTTAACAGACAGTAGAGAATTCTTTTATGTGTCCCTGTAAATGAACGATGACTGCTATACACACACTATTCTGTAGTAAGCCTCTTGTAATGCACCTTAGTAATATATATAAATTTCAATGCGTTTAAAATAGTGAAACATTATTTAAATAAACCACAGACGATTTTTCTCCATAGACGTAATGTAACGGAATTCTTTTGACTGTCCCTGTAAAGTAACTATAAATGCTATGCACACCCTATTCCATATTAAGCTTCTTCTAATGCACCTTAGTGATATATATAAATTTCAATGCGTTTAAAATAGTGAAACATTATTTAAATAAACCGCAAATGATTTTCCCCCATAGACCGCAATGTAACGGAATTCTTTTGAGTGTCCCTGTAAAAAAACTATAAGTGCTACACACTTCCGTTGAAATAGGGAACATGCTATAGATAACGACAGTAACATATAAAAATTGCAGAGCAATCCGAGCATATTTACGGGAGTTAGAGCACGGACAGACGGCAAACGGCCAGACAAACCGAAGTCATAAGCACTTTTCAACTAGGTTGGAAAGTGCTAAAAATGAGTTAAATTTAAAATCGCGTTCAGCAACTTAAAACGCACGTCCAAGAATTATTGTCAACAGACAGTAGAGAATTCTTTTGTGTGCCCCTGTAAATGAACGATGATTATTATACACACAATATTCTGTAGTAAGCCTCTTGTAATGCACCTTAGCGATATATATAAATTTCAATGCGTTTAAAATAGTGAAATATTATTTAATTAAACCGCAAACGATTTTTCTCCATAGACGTAATGTAACGGAATTCTTTTGAGTGTCCCTGTAAAAAAACTATAAGTGCTAAATACTTCAGTTGAAATAGGGAACATGCTATAGATAACGACAATAACATATAAAAATTGCAGGGCAACACGAGCATATTTACGGGAGTTAGAGTACGGACAGACAAACCGAAGTCATAAACAATTTTCAACTAGGTTAGAAAGTGTTAATAAAAAGAAAAGTGCCCAGTTATTACTGATGGCATTGAGCTCACAGGCTATTCACACTAATTGTATATTATACCCTTAATTCAAAGAATAATGCCCCTCAAAAAATAAAGAAATCGACAATAAATTAAGAGGGAATTAGCCCCCCTTTTCCTCCTCTTTATACTTAACCAATGAACCAACAAAACTAATCAAGAAAGCGCTTTATCACAATGAACCCATAAACAAAATTTGAAGCACATCAGATAATTCCTCATGATAAACCCATTTATCTAAATTAAGGAGGGGGATTACCCCCCGTACCCTTTTCCCCTTTATACTTAACCAATGAACTCACAAAACTAATCATGGAAGCGCTTTATTACATAGAACCTATAAACAAAATTTGAAGTACATCGGATAATTCTGCATGAAAAGCCCTTTAATTTAAATTATGGAGGGGGGGGGGGTAATCCCCCCTTTATACTTAACCAATGAACCCCCAAAACTAATATGGGAAGCGCCTTATGACAATCAACCTATAAACAAAATTGTAAGCAAATCGGATATTTCTATCGAGAGTTATCGCGTTACGTACATACATATAGAACGGGCGGGCACATTAGCTCTCAGGCTTTGATAGCCTGTGAGCTAAAAACGGTTCAAACGATTTTGACTAAATTTTACCTCCTATTATTTTCGGGCATGAGAAGAATATAGGGCTGGGTCACATGTTCGAGAACTTTCTATTAGTGGATCATTTTTGGGTCAACACGGTCAAGTTAATTTTATCTAAAAAACGGCTCTAACGATTTTTGGATTAAATTTTGTAACTTTCGAGTTTCGGGCACGAAAAAATCATTGGGTTATGTCACATGTTCGAGAAAATTCGATTAGAGAGTCATTTTTGGGTCACCGTGGGTCAAGCTAATTTTATTTAAAAAACGGCTCAAACTATTTAGACTAAATTCTGCATCATATGGTTTTCGAGCACGAGAAAACTGTTGGGCTAGGTCACATGTTCTAGAAAATCCGAACAGTGGGTCATTATGGGTCAAGCTATTTTTATATTAAAAACGGCTCAGAAGATTTGAACAAAATTTAGTATCCTACAGTTTTAGGGAACGAGAAGACTATTGGGCTAGGTCACATGTTTGAGAAATTTCGATTAGTGGGTCATTTTGGTTATGGGTCATTATGGGTCAAGCTATTTTTCTCTTAAAAACGGCTCAGACGATTTGAACTAAATTTTGTATCCTACGGTTTTGGGGCACGAGAAAATCATTGGGCTAAATCACATGCTCAAGAAAATCGGATTAGTGCGTCATTTTGGTCATGGGTCAAGCTATTTTTATCTTAAAAATGGCTCAGACGATTTGAACAAAATTTTGTATCTTACGGTTTTTGGGCACGAAAAAATTATTGGGCTATGTCACATGTCCGAGAAAATTCTATTAGTGGGTCATTTTTGGGCCACTGTGGGTCTACAAGTGTAGCACGGAGGGATAGACAGACAAACCCAATTGAAAATATCGTTGAGACGACGCAGTCGAAGAGGTTGAATACCATTTGGATGTGTGCCTGCATAAACTCATAATACATAATCATTCATAAACTCTTTTCAACTATGTTGGATAGTGTTAAAAAATCCACTTGCGTTAAATCAGAATTGCACAAATAAACCATTTGGCTGCTGCTACGGATCTGATTACGGAAGTTTAATTTAAAGAAGCCAAATTTTGGCGATAAACTAAAATGGCGATTTTTTGACTGGTTTGGTAATTCGGCAATTTTTGCTTCGTTTGGCAACCTAGGGTTTTATAATAAAATATGTGTGTTTTATAATAAAATTAAGCGTGTGTAAATAAATATAATGTGTGGGGGAGAAAATGTGTGGATAAAAATGTGTAGCGCCAAAATAAAATGCGCCATCTCCAGTGCGTCTGCGACATCTGTTCCGCTGGAATTGTCGTTTTTATTTATTTATAGTGTGGGAGGCAGAGTCCCTTTTTTGCAACCAATTTTCGCTTAAATGATTTGTACTTATATGATAGAGATGGTACATATAATGACGTTGCCAGCCAGCTGACCAAGCAGCGAAGGATGTTGCACAATCCACTGCTAAGCGAAATGGATGGTATCTCGATTATGGAGGATTGCCACTCTAGTCGGGTAACATGAGTGAACGGGATACCATTCATTTCACTTCTCAGCGGTCTGTGCGATTTTTGCAGAACTAAGCCGATCATGACTCCCAGAACCCAAAACCACCCCCAGTTAAAACTTTATCTATCGATCTATCTATCTATCTATGTCACTTTTTTATGGACACGATAACTGCAATAATTCTGCACAAATCTCTTCCAAACTGATACATAAAATCTCGGGGCATAAAATCTCGGTCAAGTTCGTTAATGGGCAAAATCGAACCAAGGGGGGGGAGGGTTGGGGGGCTTTTTGTGGAAACAGAAAACCCCCCATAGATACGTATCGAATCCGTTTAAAGTTATTATTACTTCTAGGAAAAGGGCTGAAAATTTATGTATGGCAGATTTTTGATATCATTAAAAATGGCCCCAAGCGGAGGGGGGAGGGGGCGGGTGGAGGTCGGTTTTAGGAGAAAAAAATTCATAACTTCGTCAATTCAAAAGATATTAAATCCGCCTAAATTTATTATAAATCCTCTTAATATTATCTAAAACTTTTATGTTGACAAATTTTTATAGAACCAGCCCTTATAGTAAAATAATAATAATAATAATAATAATAATAATAATAATAAAAACAGAAAAAAATCCCTGCCGGCTCCTCCTGCAAATAAGTTAGGTTTCGAAGTGGGCGGTTTCAACTGTCGCATCATGGCAAAAAGGTAATTTCTTCCGTAATTCCCAACAAACAGGCGCCCCACGGTCTGCGTCTTCGAAATCTACCTGTGCCTGTAGGCCGAGCCATTAGGGATTTTTTTTAATTTATACTTGTTTATTTACATATTATCTGCAGTTTGTGACACGAGTCGTGATCACTGTTGAATATTCGCCGAAAGGAGCATATACCAAGAGGAACAACCTTGTTTTTCCCAAGTGTGTCCCTTCTTATCGTTGACCGAAAGTTAATTCCTAAACTGGTTATTAGATTTAGAGATATACACTCTAAAAATAGAAAAAAAAATGTTTCTTAACCTACGAAATAAAATATAACAAAGGGCAAAAATATACAATACCCTCTTCCGAGTTGCCCACGATTCCGAAAAGCGTCCTGTTTCTTTAGAAACCTCAGAAACTAATATATTTTCCAGGTTTAAAAAAGGCATTTATGAAATGAAAGTTTATTTTGCTGCCACTGATTTTTGGAGAGGTTTGCAGTTTTTACAGTCTATTATTAAACCAGTTTTCTCAAACCGGAATACAGGTTTTTTTTGGATGTTATCCATTCTGGAGTAAACATTTTCATGCTCAACAAACATGTTTTGTGCAGACGAGCATGATAAATTAACACCATAAATTATTATTATATTTTATCTAATATACAGCGTGGTCCATAAAAGAACTCCGGGGTGTTGAAGCAAAAAATTTTTAATTCAATCATAAAATTAGGTTAATGTTATATATATGTACTTAAAGGTAAATTTATCAAGATTTTTACCTTTTAAGGGATTTTAATGTGTGCTCCGCTTGTGGCACGGCACACAACCAAACGGTATTTAACCTCTTCGACTGCGTCGTCTCAACGATATTTTCGGACTTTGTTCACATGAAGTACAGATTCTAATTCTATCGACATTCTCTTCTGAGACTCGTGGCCTACCAGGCAATGTTTTTTTTTAACACACTTCCCGTTTCTTTAACCCCTTAATTCTCGCGCCCGTGATATTCCCAGACTCGTAGACAGCCGGGCTGTCTACGATACTTTAAAAAAAAATCAGATTGCTTGATTCCTGCCATTTCTTTAAAACAGTGCAATTGACTTTATTCTTTCATTATTTTATCTGCTGTTAAATAAGGTGAATATTTTTACTTCAATAAAGTGGGGGCAATCAAACAATCTGAATTTAAAAAAAAAAAAAAGTAACTTACACTGATCGGGCGCGACCGTTAAGGGGTTAAACGCACGTAGCCACTGACGAATGGTTTTGTCCGTAGGCGTATTACCACCCTACTCGTGCCGAAAGTTCCGCTGTACAATGGTAACAGATCTAGTTTCTATAAGCCATATCACACACTGAGACTTTTGTTGTGCGTCGCCATCGCATGCATTAACTGAATGGAATGAGCGTTTGCTACGTTACTTCAAGGTCAATGACGCGCAGCGCTACGTAGGATTGAAAAAAAAAAAAAAAAAACTGGTGTGGATAAAATTTGATGAGTTACTGATTTCTTCTAAATTAATTGACTTGACCTAACTCATACCGTTAATTTGATATGTTTTATTAAAACCCCGGAATTCTTTTATGGACATCCTGTATTGAAGCGAGAAGCAAAAGTCTTACTTTTTCAGTGCAAAAAAAAATTTTTTTTGAAGGGTGAATAAAGCAGGAAATATAATAATGAAGAATTAAAAACGCTGGGGAAAGAATAGATCACCTATTGGCCTGCACTGCTCCCAACTCTACTGCTAGGAAATACTCCGTCTAAATTCTTCTTAATTCTATTCTTATTTCCCCTTCCTGGAGGGAGCATTCATTCTTCCACCTGCTTTGTTTGAGAGAGGGATGAACAAAAGGTATTGGTGATTGTAGGGGGAAGGGAAGGAGGCACTTTCCCTTTTTATGAAAGCAGGATTGGAAAGGGAAATATGAGGGGGAGTTTCCCTTCTATCGAATTTGAAAAAGAGTCCTTTTCCCAGGAGGAAAACATTTAATTTACAACCAGATAACAATATTTTTGACGTAATTTTTACACGGACTGTAAAATCTTTACACTTTTTAACCATTAAAAATTTCAAAAGGTTTGGACAACAAAAGCTTTTTTTTAATGTTTTCTTACGAGCACTTTTATCACTTATCAGTATTTTTTATTTGGGGTTCATTTAAGGTTTTATCACGGACCAGGACAACTACGTGCTGGTCAACTAATCTGTTTCCTCAACTCGGAATATAGGTTTTTACGATGCTATCCATACTCAATTAACTATTTTCAGCTGCGTAACTAAATTTATTATATGCAAGAGCAACACGATAATATTAATTTTAATGTAAATGTTGTTAATCTAACATGCTTCTCTGTGACACATGTTTGCATGAACATGAAAATGTTTACTTGAATTGACAGCATCCAAAAATCTTATATTCCGGGTTGAGAATGCAGATTTATACACAATAAAAACTACTTGGAAACATTACCGAAAATCAGTAGCAGCAAAATAAACTTTGTTTTTATAAATGCTTCTTTAAATCTGTAAAATATATTGGTTTCTAAATATAGGGTATACACTTAAGAAACATTTGTCCATTTGTACGGCGTAGTTATACTGTTGCAAAAATGCTTCAAATGTTCTTCTCCATCCTAATGAAAGCCATTACTTACGTCAAGGAAAAAAGCTTTTGTTTTGATTAATACGAATCTGGACCCAATAAGTTATTATTTAGAAAAACTTTCAACATGGTCTTTATCAAGTAAAATAATAAAAATTATATTTTTGTACGATCATAACTTGAGTTATAATGCTTTTAATGTGATGGATTTTGAGCTTTGTTAAAATTGAAATTTCGTACGTTTAAAATAAGTAGTAACGTAATAATCTTTAAAATGATAATAAATAAAAATATACTTTTTTATAAACATTTAATGTTCATCTTAAAAATCACGCCTCATGATTTTTTTTTTTTTTTAAGAAGAAGAAAAAAACATCCCAAACAATATATTAATTAAGCGTGAGCCCCGAAAGGGATTATAAAAATTCCCCACCTTTTTTACGTTTGGCAGAAAGCGCGAGCTAGTGAATTTATTTTTTTTAAAAATTGTCATTTTTGCTCCGTTTCTTTTTATTTTCTTCTATCATTACAAGAAGAATGTATTGGATTCGTGAAAAAATTCCAACTCCGGTTTCCGGCGGATTTATGCGTTTTAAAGTGTTTTGAACACGATTTGACTGTTTTTAGAAAATGTCTGTCTGTCTGTATGAGGCAAAAAATTTGTGGGCGCTCTATTTGAAGAACTAATGCAAGAAACTTCAAATAAATAAAACTTTAGATTCAGTCAGTCCCTGATATGGATGGGTGCTGATTAGTTTTTGGCGTAAATCGCCCAACAGGTGGCGCTGCTGTGCTACATATTTAACGATAGCTATATCTCAAGATCAAGCACATCATAGTTTGGCACATCATTAAATCTTTTGTTGTTGTAAGTCGTATACAATTGTAATCATAAAGAGTATTAGGCTAGTGTCCACCTGTGGCGAGCTAACGGAAAAATGCCTTAAAATTATATTATAAATTTACAATTAAGTTCTGACGGGAAAAAATGTTAAAATGCCTTAAAATTATATTATAAATTTACAATTAAGTTCTGACGGGAAAAAATGTTAAAATGCCTTAAAATTATATTATAAATTTACAATTAAGTTCTGACGGGAAAAAATGTTAAAATGTTGTATTGTTATTGGAAACTCATCTTTGCACATAATGTCTATAGTTCTATCCTATCAGGTAGTGAGTGAAAAATCGATTAAAAAATTCCAGCTGGCTTAACTTAGTTTTCTAAGTTAAGTAAAATAGTGTAAAAACTTATTTGACGTAAATTGCTTTGCATAGCATGAATTACACCATTTAAAACATTTTTACAATTGGAACCATACCGCTAAACCTAGCAGCTTAAGGCAGTTCTCTAATCCAATTTGGCTCCCTTCCGATACATATTTGAACTCATTTCCGTTTTCTTCGTATTGGCAGGTGCTCTTATTCAGAAACTATGTAATTGATAATTTTTTCCCCATTTTTCAATAAAAACAGAATATCTTCGAGAAAATGCTGGGGGAATTTATTTATTATTTATTATTATTATTATTATTATTATTAATGTTTTTTTAAAAGCGCCTTAATTAGCTAATGGTCGAAGATTAGATAGGAATAGGACACCAGTATACATGATGCTTCAATTCCGAGGTTAAAAGCATTTAGAGTGATACTAAACGTCGACAAATAATAGTTGCACGATGTCACAAATCACTTATTAAATCAAAAATACAAGATGTCTCTTTTTAAACCAAACTTGGCTCATAATTTCAAGAATAATGGAGATATTTTTAGTGAAAATTTCGAACTTTGCTTCATGTGAAATTGGAAGGCATCCTAGTAAGTACTGGAGATGGCTGCCATTCACTTCCAAACACGCTTCATAATTCAGAATGTACTTGCAGGAAGTACGGTGTAACACATCAAATTACAATGCACATCCAGGAGTTTCTGCAATGTCACACTATTTCACACAAAGGAAAATGAGTCTGTTGAAATTTTCATTACAATATCTTCATTATCGTTAAGAGGACGACCACAGTTGTGAAATCCCATATAAAACAATTGATATGGATTCCAACAAAATTGAAAAGTGTTTATGAATTCGATTTGTCTGTGCTCTAATTCTCATAAATATGCTCGGATTTTTATGTGTTATTTAGGTTTAGTATATACTGTTCAGTATTGAAAATGAAATGTGTAGCATTTATAGTTCGGTTACAGGGACACACAAAATAAATTCGTTATACTATGGTCTATAGTGGAAAATCATTTACGGCACATTTTATTGATGTTACGGAATTTGAAACACAATGTGATTGATATGCATCACTGAGGCAGACTAGAACATGCTTTCTCAGGGGTATAGCATAAGTAGTATTTATACACAGGGACACACAAAATAATTCTGTTATATTATGATCTATCAGTAAAAATCATTATACTTGACAGAGTTGCATGTTTTACAAATGAGCTATTGGTCTAATATCATAATGTACAACAATAATAAATCATTTGTATGCTCATTGTTAACAACAACAAATAAAATAAAGAATAAACATTAAGTTTTGAATATTTTTTTTTTACTATTCCTTTCTAGGTCTTGAGTTTGACTTGCTGAAAAGACGAATAGGTTGACTTGCAATCATCATGGATGAAGTAATACCTTTCTTTAACTTTGTGTATTACCTGATCCTTTTTATTTTTGCTAATTTTCTTTCTTTTTTTGTTGCTTTCATGTTCGAGCACTGGGAAGAAGAAGAGAGCAGTCTGTCTGTTCCTGATGCAGCAGCCACCACCAGTGCAGAGGAGGAAGAAGAAGAGGAACAGGAGGAGGAGTTTGTGGACGCTCCTCTAGGTAAGTGGGTCCCTGTGTCCCCTCTCTTCTCAGGTTCCGCCGCCTTCCTCGTTCCAGAAGAAGGCCGCGATGGATCCAGCTCCTCGGAAGTGGACGAAGATGATGTGAGCAGCCTCCTGCGTAGCTCTCCCACGCCAAGCATCCAGCTTCCTGCGAGCAAGAGGCGTGACATCAGAGAAGATCCCCTCCCGTTCAAGATGGAAACAGTGGAGCTGCCTTCACAGAAGACCAGCGACAGCCCTGTGGAAGAAGGCAGCAAGCAGAAGAAGAAGAAGAAGAAGAAGCGCAGTCTTCGTACATTTTTCTGCTTTTCCCCTCCTAAAGTGGAGCAGTAGAGATTGTTTTTCATGTTGTCTTTCAAGCAGAAGATGAAGAATACGTTGGTCAGAAGAACGAAGTAACTTTCCTGATCGTAACTGGTTTTTTCCTATATTTGTGACTTACTTACCCGGATGTGACTTTTACTTACCCGAATTGTGACTTTGTTTGTGTTGTCTTTCTATATCCTTTGATATCTCTGGTGTATGCTCCTTCTGTTAGGGGTTATGAAGAAATAATTATCTGTTGAAAGGGGTTGGTTGGAAGGGTGAAGGTGGTGGCATTTACCTAATATTTAAGTATGTAGTTCTTAAGTTTAGATTTAAGTGTAGTTCTTAAGTTATAATCCAATGAAACTTCTCTAAACTAAACTGGCACATCACTAAGAACGGGATTTAATCAAGCAATTAAAAAATAATCGCTGTTTTCGCTTTTATTTAAATTTAAATTTTGTTAAATGGGTTAAGATTTAACTAAAATTTTATTTTCAGATCCTTTTTAAATGAAAATTAACCAATTTAAATCATGTTAAAAGTTTTTTTTGGTTTCGAAATTAATATATAATTTTTTATAATTATTTCTTACAACGGGATATTCTTGCACCAGGAGTTTGTGCATATTTGGTGAAGTTTAGTTTATCGAAGTTTCATTGTATTATTGTAAAATTGGAAATTATTCTGGCCTTTATTTATGTATATATGACTAAATTCTATTTAATATACGTCTGTTTCCCAAAATGTATCTAATATTTCGGCCTTAAAATCAAAATTTTCCATACAATATAATAGTAACAATAGAAAATAGACAATAGTAATTAATAGCCAATAGTAATAAATATCCAATAGTAAAAAATAGTCAATAGTAAAAAATAGTCAATAGTCAATAGTACATAATAGTCAATAGTATAAAATAGTAAATAGTACAAAATAGTCAATAGTAATCAACGGCATTCAATAGTAAACAATACAATAGTTTAAAATAGTTAGGTAGTCTCTCTCTCTTTCTATAACACACACACACACTACACAAACACACACCCACACAAAGAGAGGGAGAGAGATTCACTTCGGTTTTTTTTTATGCAGGAGAATAATGATGGCAGCTGTAGAGTAAAATGATCATAGGTGCAGGTTCAGGGCAGAAAAAAAAATATCTTCTTCGAAAAATAAGGCTTCTTGCGATGAATGGAGAGGTACGGGTCAGTTTTAAGGGGCGGAGGAGACTGACAATTGAACAGCATAAAAAACGGAGAGGATAGGGCCAGTTTTATGGGGTGGAGGAGACTGGCAATTAAAAATTAATAAATTTCATCATTTTTTCACTAATGTATCATTTTCTAAAGCAAAACATATTAAACTGACAAAGTTCATCAAGGGAACTAGTGCTTAATCAATTTTCAAAGATTGGCTTTGACACGAGGGTAAAGTGTTACTAAAATTTAGTATTATGCACAGAATTCAGTCTTTTATACAAAATTTAGTCATATATACAGAAAGGCCAGACTAATTTTTTATTTCAATCGAATAATAGATAAACAATATAATAGATAAATGTTAAAAATTGGGTGTCATAAAAGTGTGTGCGTCGTTGTGTTATTGTTGTTTATCAAATGTGTTAACTTTAAATTAAAGTCTAATTAATGCTTAAAGTGATAAAAAACATAACACGAAATGTTTAAAAATACCTTTTAATGTAGATTACATATGTTTCGTTCGCTCTATCGGTGACATCTTCAATAAGTTATTCTCGCATATTTTTGAAAGATGGTAAACATAAAACCACGAGGTCGCATGTCCAAGGCAAGCAGGGGCTTAAATTGGTCAAACTGCAATACGTACCTGCTTGCCTTGGATACATGCGACCTCGTCGTTTCATGTTTACTATTTTTCAAAAGTATGAGAGAATAACTTATTGTTGATAATGTTGTTAACTTAATGTTGATAGTGTGTACACATATTTGTGGTGTACACATACATACTTGTGGTGTACCCATACTTGTATGTACAATGCATACATACTTGTGGTGTACACATACTTGTATGTTCAATGCATACATACTTGTGGTGTACCCATACTTGTATGTACAATGCATACATACTTGTGGTGTACACATACTTGTATGTTCAATGCATTCATACTTGTGGTGTACACATACATACATGTGGTGTACACATACTTGTATGTACAATGCATACATACTTGTGGCGTACACATACTTGTATGTACAATGCATACACACTTGTGGGGTACACATACTTGTATGTACAATGCATACATACTTGTGGTGTACACATACTTGTATGTTCAAAAGCATACATACTTGTGGTGTACACATACATACTTGTGGTTTACACATACTTGTATGTTCAATGCATACATACTGGTGGTGTACACATACATACTTGTGGTGTACACATACTTGTGTACACCATTATTTGTACACTTTCTTGTATACATGTACTTGTGTTACTTATTTCCATTCCCTAATGAATAAGAGCCAAGTGTCAAGATATTGAATACCACAATTTTCTAATTACTTCGCATAATTTAATCGCAAAATTCTGCGATTTAACAAAGTGCATATTACTATTCGAAATAGTGGTATACAAAATCCATAATTATTCGCTTGTGCGCACCAATATTTGTACACTTAGTTGTGTACGCCATTATTTGTACACTTTTTTGTGTACACCATTATTTATTTTCATTCCCTAATGAATAGGAGCCAAGTGGCAAGATATCGAATACCACAATTTTCTAATAGTAATCTTTGCATAATTTAATAACAAAATTATATGATTTAACAAAGTGTATATTACTATTAGAAATAGTGGTATACAAAATCCATAATTATTCGCTTCAGTGCACCAATATTTGTACACATACTTGTGTACAACATTATTTACACACTTTTTTGTGTACACCATTATTTATTTCCATTCCTTAATGAATAGGAACCAAGTGTCAAGATATTGAACAGCACAATTTTCTAATAGTAATCTTCGCATAATTTAATCGCCAAATTCTACAATTTAACAAAGTGCATATTACTATTTGAAATAGTCGTATACAAAATCCATAATTATTCGCTTGTGTGCACCACTATTTGTACACATTCTTGTGTACACCATTATTTATAAACTTACTTGCGTACATCATTACCTGTACACTTGTGTACATCATTGTTTGTACACCTACTTGTGTACAACATTGGATGTTACAGATTTAAATATGCATGTTACAAATGCATAATGTTCGAAAATATTATTACATATGCCTATGCTAAAGAATTTTTTAATAACATTGTACTACATGCTAATTATATTGTAGTTAAAATTAATGCTGATTTATAAAACCTTAATTTATTTTCCTATAAATTTAGAAATATATGTTGTAGAAAACACACCGCGCGAAAAATTTCAGTGTGTTTATTTGCTCGAGTATTTAAAGTTAATATTCAGACGTAAATGACTATTTTGTCAAATACATAATAAAATATGATTAATATATTTTTCCGTATCACTTGTAGAGCACTAGCCCCAATAACTTCAAAAATAGCATAAGTTTAAAGCTTATTTTATTTTAGATTTTTAATTTTAATTCTTATAAAATAAATAATTGATTATTGACTTGCATATTTAAAGATTTTAGGGATATAGTGAGCACAGAAAAAAGGTCTTAAAATAACTAACATTTGTATGGTGATTCAAAACTGGAGGAACAAATTACTAGGAGGGGTGGGGTGCACTTAGACGACTTGGAATCACACAGGGCCGGAAATAAAATTCTAACGAGAGAGGGGGGGGGGGGGGGTGTTCTTGGGGGCTGAATCATCGTGCTCGAAAATTGACATTTAAAGAGTATAAGCTTAAATTAAGTAATGCCTTTCCTTATAATGTAATTCCCCAAAGTTTTCTGCCTACGTACTTGATTCTAACCATCTACAGTTTTGCACGTTTGAGGGTTCCAAGTAGAGAGCTCTGGCGAAAAACGCCCTCACGCAGATAACCAGCGCCCTCAAACCGGCGGGAAAAACTGTCAGTTTTGCACGTTTGGGGTGCACTAGAGCTCCTATAATAGGAGTCTTAGGGTGCACGTTTTGCGCGTTTTTACTACTTGGAACCCCCAAACGTGCCAGTTTTGGGGGCGCTGGTTATCTGCGTAAGTGCATTTTTCGCCAGAGCTCTACTTGGAACCCACAAACGTGCAAAAGTGTAGATGGTAAGAATCAGGTACGTAGGCAGAAAACTTCGGGGAACTTCATCATCAAGGAAAACAGTGATGCAAGCGCTGCGCCAGAAATGGCCGAGTGTCACCACTAAATTTTGATAGTATTTGCCACCTTATTTAATGAAAGCTTTTCTGAAGCTTAATAAGACGAAGGATATTATTAAAATTTGGTGGTGAGAATTGGCCATTTGTGGCGCAGCGCTTGCATCCCTGAGAAAGTCATGACTTAATTTAAGCTTATACTCTTTACACGTATATTCTCGATCACGATGATTCAGCCCCTAACAACACCCCCTCTCTCGTTAGAATTGCAATTCCGACCCTGCTTTGTTATGTGATTCCGAGTCATCTAGGTGTAACCCCAACCCTCCTAGAAGTTTGTTCCTTCCGTTTAGAAGCACCCTGTATGTAGCACAGTTTTCATTGATTCCTGAAAAATATACAGCCCGAGAAAGAGAAATTCTATGAAAAATATATAATAGTTATGCTCATTCCCTTTCAATTGTGTAGAATTCAAAGAATAGTAACTTCTTCAGAATACTTCCCCCCTTGCTTTGATTTACAGGAAAACCAATGTCCATCATTTAAGAGAAAATATTTTGAAAAAAGGTATAAGGTGTTCCTTGGTGTTTCTACTTTATTATTTTTCTTATAATGGAACACACTCTGTACACTCTAGAAAATAAATGCGTAAATTTATGTATATGCGTAAAGTGTCGTGTAAATTGGGAAATACACGCCTGCACTGCAAAAAAAAAAAAGTGTTGATTTTACAGTATAAAACTGGCATCCCAGCTGCCAGTATTATACCACATGCGCGGTAGTTTTTTACTGCTTATTTTACTGTTTATTACTGTTAATTGGCAGCTGAGATGCCAGTATTATACTGTAAAATCAACACCTTTTTTTTTGCAGTGTGGTATGTCAATTTCAAAATACACATTGTCTTGTGTATTTGGATGAAAACCTTTTAAGCAGCTGAAATGTATAAAAAGTTATCAGATAACTCTGAAATACACAGTTTAATGTGTAAATTGCAAATGAGTACACATATTTCTGTGTAATATACAAAAACGACGGAGTTTTGTGTACATAGCTTAACCTTATATTTTGGGGTGTAAATTGTGAACTAAATGATTTTATAGTCGCAAAACAAAATTGCACAAAGAACAAACTCATATTTTTGGTGTGTTTATTATTTTTGTTTAAAACCTAAAAGCAGTGAACTCACAAATTATACACAAGAAACAGGATCGTCTTAAATTATAATTACTGCATGTCATCTTTCTATTAGGGTTGTTTTGGAGTCCTAAAATCGTATAGTCACAATTTATGCACACAACGTATGTAATCTGAATAAATGCACGAAAAAAAAATCGTTAAAACACGGAAATTATACTGACAATCATGACGCCAGTACTGTTTCCGTATTTTATCGGATTTTTTTTTCTATGAATTTCAATCATAACTTTCCAAAGTTAGATTTACATAAAGAGGTGAAATTCTTTGTTTAATCCGATCTACGATAAGCAAGCAAATTAAATGTCATAAATAAAATACAATAATTTAACATAAAGATTTAAAAAAAAAAAAGCAAAAACAAGTAAATATCTTTGTTATTTCTATAGCATTCAGTTAAAGTCTCGCGTTACCATCGTTTCACATTCAAAACATTTAAAAAAAAAAATAATAATAACACTCATAATTCTGACACTATTCAATAGTTTTAATAGTAAAATAGAAAAACAGCATAATCGTTAGTGTGCGCCACTGCCAGGCTGGTCAGGTTTCGGTGTAAGGTCAATTTGAGGTTTCTGCAGCTCTTTTCGTAATCATAATTAATATGTGGCACTGTCAGGCTTGTCAAGGTATTTTAGTGTAAAGTTCTATTGAGGTTTCTGTAGCTCTTTTTGTAGTAATTTCCAGCGATTTGGTGTAATGATTTTGTAATTGTTGTAATTGTCATGCATTGTTAATTTATGATTTGTTTTTTATGCACTGTATGGAAATTAGCTAATAAAATATTTTGTGATCTGGTGTTGTGTTTCATTTAAATTATGTCCTGAAAAGATACACAAGTCATTCATAAACAATGCACAAACACGCACATTTTCATAAAGAAACACGTATATTGGGTCCTGTTCTCGTTATTTGTTATATATGCTGTTTCTTGATCTATTGTAAATTTCTCTTGTATTATGTGTATTTTTGTAAAATAAAATATGTAATTTTACTTAATGGGAATAAAGCTTTCAAAAAGAGATCAGTTTAGCTTGTTTTATTTCACAGCACACCACCTTCTGTTACATTTACATATCATGACGAATTTTTCACATAACAACTGAAAATACATTACTTTCTAGAAAATGCCTTTTGAAATTCGCAAAATCTATTTTATTTCTGGTATCATTTCCGAGCATTTCATTGGCATCTCATTGGCAGAGAGAGCGGGATTTTACTATCCTTAGGCTGTTTAAGCCCTTATTGCAAAAATAGGAATGATTCAAAGAGTTACTTTTTAAGAATAATAAGCGCCCCCTAATTGTGGTTTTGTGCAAGGAAAATCCTGAAAAGCTTACGCTTGCTTAATTTTATCCTTGTTTTGGGTGATTTAGAACTAAAGTGTAGATGATTTCTGTTTTTTTTTTTTTTTTTTTTTTTTTTTTTTTCTGTGCGGAGAACATTTTGAAAATCATATACAGTGTTTAGTCCATGCAAAATCGAAACTGGATACATCGCTTTCACCTCCACGTGTCTGCAGCCAGTATGTTAACCTCTAATTTGAATGAACTCAAACAAACCAGCGAGCACGAGGCCAGACTCCTACTAGGCCTTTTAGGTGCGTTCGTAATTATATAAATACGTAGCACCTATTGTCGTCGTCTGGTCCGTCCGTCTGTCCGTCCGTCTGTCTGTCTGTCCGTCTGTCTGTCTGTCCGCATATAACAACGCAAAAACTACCCAACCGAATGGTTTGTAATTTAAGGTATATTATCTTTGCAGAATTTTGTCGAGACATTTCAAATTTTATTAAAATCGAATCAAAACTTTAGGAGATATTAATAAAAATATTTATTAAGAAATTTGAATTAAAAGAAAAAAAATCAGTGCTTTTTTGTTATAGGAGCTTCCGAGGTTGAATCGTCAAGCGACCGAGATACTTATTTTATGACAGAAATGAATCTTCAGACGATATAATTCATTTCACAGAATTAAAAATCAGAAAAGATCTGAATAGTTATGTAACTAGCTATAGTACGAACGCACATTTGTCACGTTTGACGTACAATTTCCAACTTGTTTTTAACCGTCGCGTTGCAGACAGACACCAATATTTTCGAATAATAATTTTGGCCTTATTTATGCCAGAAATTCTGAGTTTGAATAAGGCGACGATTATTATTTGAAAAAATGGTGCTCTATGACCGGTGAAACTGTCCTCTGTGTTCCTATGGTAATCGAGCTCTGTGTAAAGAATCTCTTAGCTTTCTTGTTTCAAAATGTAACGCTAAGAGAGAAGAGATGGAATCCCTGTACTCATCCGGAATAATCAATTTTCGAGATATCTAGTTGTAATGTGAAGTAGTCGTTACTTATCATATTCTTACATAAAGTACATTTTCATCACATTACACACTCTTTGTATATAAAAACAAACACGGAAGTCATTCTACTTATTCTTAAAATAGAAAATGATTTTAATTCTTATTCAAAGAGGGGCTAAGGACGTTGAAACATTTTTTAAAAATCAGGTGATGATTTTGATGATTCTGACATGTTAAAATATTGGATTACTTAAATTTCATGCATCGACAGTAATAAATGAAGAAATTGGTCATTTTTAAAATCTAAATTGTCTCAGAAGCACTAAAATATAGTGAAACAGGGGCTAAGTTGTCTTAAAGAAGAAATTAATTGCTAGAAATTTGAGTGATAAAAATGCATAAAGTTTCATAAAATACAAAAACTGTACGTACTACAAATTGAATAGATAGAAACTGAAATAAGCCGACATTTTTTATAGTTGTTTTAAAGTGCAGATAACTGTAATATTTCAGAGTGCAGCATGTAACACTGACATTAAAACTTTGTTGCTCTTAGTATCTCTAAGTTTAAGCAATTTTTCGAAATTGTACAATTTGATAATTTGAATTTGAATAGTAATAATTATTTCATATTATCTTTAAAATTTAGCAACAGCTCTTTAACTCTTTTAGAAGTTAACCAGATATTCAGTTATTTTCCAGAGATGGTGTGAAACGTCTTTTGCCTCTCGAGGATTCAATATTTGTTTAATTAATAATAATTGTAAGTTATGCTTTGAAAACATCGCGTTGGGAAAGCTGACCAAAAAGTGCACGATAGTATGCTGTTATAGCATACAGCATATAAAAAGACACAAAAAAATGGAGAAAAAGAATTATTTAGACGGATTATATAACGGTATCAAAAATTTTTAAAAATAGTTTCACTAAGCAAACTCCTTTTTAGGCAAAAATGTATTCTACAATTTTTTTGAAAACTTTTAGAGATTTGTAGGATGTAAAAATCTAGATTTTAGTAAATTTTACTGAAAGTAATGCTTCAAGTTAAAAAAAAAAAAGATTAGACATGCATGTTAACTTGTGCGGAATGCACGGAGAAGGAAATTGTTTGGATCTATAAAGTAAAAAAAAAAAATAAGTAGCACATAAAAATTTAAAGAAAATAAGATTTTTTGCAAAGTCAGCTCCTTATATATATATATATATATATATATATATATATATTGTTGTCGTCGCTAGCTGCTCCATGCAATTAGTGATTTGACGATCTCTCGACATCGAAAGAAACATGAACAGCAGGAATGAATTCAGTTGGTACTATATATGTCTGAAATTTATGAATGCGTATTAAACTTTGCAATTATTTCGAATGTGATTTGTGCAGTTAAGTTGGTCAGCTTTTCCTCCCCCATCGAAGAGGCTTTACCTTGTCGCGGTGGTGGGGCTTACGGTCTCAGCCTGATACTGCTATTGAAAATTATCTTTTTTTTCTCGAAATACTTAAACCAGTCAAGCAAGTGAAAAGGCATGAAAATAGACATGCACTTTCTCAAGAATCCTCAGTTAGTCGAAACATTTTGTTTGGCTAGTTAACAGTATCAGGGTGGAACTCAACCAAGAAAGCCTCAGAAATTGACATATTATTTTTCAACAATTTAAAATTGTCAAAAATCAAAGAAACTGGGTATTATAAGAGATGAAAAATTATCAATAATGAGTAACAAGTTCCAGATAATAAATATAATAAATGAAAATAACTTTGCATTTCGTTCGCTTTGGAAATGTAAAATTCCCAAATTAAATGTAATATTACCTAAATTTTTTTTTTTTTTTCTTTTTACTTTTGGAAAAAGGTCGATTATTGTGAAAGTTCATAATTGTGTACTTAGCTATAAGGAAAGGGCATGTTTATAAACAAGCAGTTCCATCAACCAATCAACCATTTCATTTTTGTCGTAGCTATCATTGCAGGAATCATCTTGGCGACGTAGGCCAATCATATTATAGACCAGTTTAACGTAGACCAATCAAATTTCCCCATTTCAAGTGTACAGTAGGAGTCATAAAGAACAAACAGGGTTTTCTTGATAACCAACAGTAATTGGACCAACAGTGACGTCAGCTGTCATTTCCTTATAACTTAAGCTATATTATAAAGCCATAACATGTTCGTGAATAACGTCGACGTCATATTCACAGTGGCAACGACCTGACCAATAAAGTTTGCTGTTACTGCATCTTTTTAAACTTTTGAACATTGCACAATTTCATTTTTTACACCTTCGAATAAAGAAAAAAAAATCTTTCAAATGAAATTTGACAACAGTATCCCAGTTTAGTGCTTATATGTTTTTAAAAATAATTTTCAATCAAGATTAAAAAAAAAATACATCTCTATTGCGTGCAACCCGATTACGAAGGATTAACCCATTTGCATTTAGACCGCTATAAATAATTCAGCGTTTGTTTGTAGCTAAAATTCTATAAAGAAATAAATACATGATCATTACATAAATAAATAATATAATAACAATAAAACACAAATTTAAGGGGTCAGGTAACCCTTGAACTCACAAAATACATGAAAAAAGGACCTCTATAAGAATTACAGTAACTCCGTAACTAATTGACTTTGAATTATAAAATTTAAAACACATATTAATAAAAGTTTATTTTATAAATTAAAAAAATTAAAAATGTATACACTCATATAAAGCTTTTAAATTTATTAAAAAAAGTAATACAATTCTTACGAAAGAATTGTTCTTGCATGATTGCGCGCACGATTTGTCACATTTGAATTGCTAAAACCAGCCAATTTTTTTATGAGTACAGATATAATGTGTTCTCAGAATGACCTACGGTAAAAAAAAAAAAAAAAAAAAAATGTGCAGATCCTGAGAAAAAAAAATTCATTTAGAGAAATTCGAATTATCGAGGTTTTTTTTAATGCAAAAAAAGTCATGAATTCTAAACTTGTTACGTGAGAAACATAATAATAGGTAATTTTCTGCATCTGTATGGTTAAGACATTCAATCAAAATTTTCTGAAATTCTAAACTTGTTACGTGAGAAACATAATAATAGGTAATTTTCTGCATCTGTATGGTTAAGACATTCAATCAAAATTTCATGAAATTCTAAACAACCATTTTTTAGAAATCGTGCGCGCAATGACCAAAGTTGTCGTTTTGAGAAAAATGACTTTAAAGATCAAACTATCCCTTGATCATATATAAAGAGCTTAGACTGTTTTAGACATAACTTCTCTTCTAAAGCGAATTTTTGCATGGGGTTTATTTTAAAAAGTTCCTAAAAAATCATATATAATTATAAGCTAATAATAATTTTTTTAAAAATCGAATTTTTGACACTTTAAAGGTTACCTGACCCCTTAAGAGATATTAACCCCTGGCATAAGTCTAAAACGAAATAGTATCGCTTCTAAGAAATTTCAAAACTTGATTTGAAAATATAATTGATATTTCGCACATAAAATTATTTTTTGGCGTTTTTAGTGAGCAATCTAAAAAAATATATATTAAATGCATAAAAACTATTAGCGCTTTCAAAAAAATGTTTTTCGCCTATGTTCTGTACAACGTGCATTATGTTCTGCAACACGGAAAACCCGGGTAAGTTTTATCTAATTGTTTAAAAATAATTAATTTTAATTTTTGTATCATAAATCAGGCTATTTTCCACTGTGACCTGCGTGAAACTACTATTTCCGGATGTTAATCTGCACTGTTAAAAATTTGCAGCAAGCTGTCCAGTCATTCGACGGTTTTTATAGAGAACGGTTACAGAACCGTAATTTATATCTATTCTGATCATAATATGGGCAATAATATGGTCAAAATAGTGTTTAATTACAGTTATGTAACTGTTTGCTAAAAAACGGTCAAATGATGGGACAGTTTGCTGCAAATTTTTAACAGCGCGCGCCCTATTTAGTCGCAGAAATTCTGAGCTAAATAAAAAGAAAATTACTCTTCTGAAATGGTGTTTCAACATGGGCCGCAGTTTTGAACTACTGTGATAAATTATCTAACAATTTTTGCGTGTTCGTCTCAGTTTTATTCAAATTTCAGCTAAAAAATGTCCTATTAAATGGGAATAACACTTCCAAATTGCAATCTTTCTGTGCATCTTTTTATAAACGATACTTCTGCTATTTCTTTTCTAATGTCAGAATAGCCAGCTGTTAATTCAGCTTGCTTACTAGGATTAGAGTTTCAAAGACTAGAAAAAACCTGGTTTAAACTTGGGAATAAACCGGGTTTTTTGGGAATAAACGAGGTCTTTTGGGAATAAACCTGGGAATAAAGCGGGTCTATTGGAAATAAACCTGGGAATAAACCGATTTTTTGCAACTCTAACTAGAATTGAACAGAGTGTGGGAACGTTATAGCCCCGTTTCTTTCCTGACGAAGGAACTACAAGCCAGGACCTACAACACGATTTGCATTTTAAAACAACTGCAAGATTTTTGAGTAGAAACGACATTTATCAACTAATAGCGGCTGTTTTAATTAACTAAAAGTGATGGCGGACCCTTTAGATTATACCACGTAAAATACGCCTTGTAGAAAAAGTTCTTCCGAAACTAAATCGTAAATACCTATAATATTTTGTTTATGATATTTTTCTAATTGCTGACGTTTATCCAATGCTACGGTAGACCATGAGGCAAAATGAATAAAGCTTATTGAAAACAGTTTGCATTATTTGATTGTAAATGCCTTTTTGCAAAAGTGTTAGCTTATGAATATCTGATTGCACTTACGACAAAAGATCACCCGTGTCGTAATTTTGTTCACGACAAAATATAAAATTGCAAAACATTAAAAATGGAAAAAACACAAACTAAAAAGGAAAGAACATTGCCCCGCAGTGGCAAATTGGGGTAGGAGAAATCGTAGATATATAAAAACACGCGCGTATTTGAATACCACGTTGTGTCAAAATTTCAAATCAATCTGAGAACTTTCGAAGATTTAAAATTTTGGACAAACGAATATTTACATTTTAATTTATATAGACGTAATTAAAATGAAAGTATTCCACGCTAATATAAAATTGATTTGTTTCAGTTAATGCAAAAACATTAATTTATTTTATGATTTGGACAAAACATATATCATGTGTATTTTATTTAGAGATAATTTAAAATAAAATTCTATTTAAAAATATTTTTTCTGAATATTAAATATGTATGATAAAAATATAATAATTATTATTATTTTTTAAGTTACGCACTACAATAACTCTAATTAACCAGTTTTAAGCGAAGAAAGAAAAACGTATATCAAGTGATTAATTTCTGCATTCAATCCATATATTGGTTACTCTACCTGTAAAACCTGTTTTGGTGCATGGGTAGTGCGAAAGTGGGAAAATTTACTGTAATGATTCTTGAAACAAGCATATAACGCCTCGGGATTTCCGAGTTTTGTTAGTAACTTTACTTTAACTATCAAAATGGTTTTGCTGCATTTGTAATGTGAAAGTGGGAAAATGGAATAGTTACTTTTGCATAGTATGTGTAAACTGAGAAATAAATTTTGATTAGTAGATAAACTAGTTTTTAGAGTTTTATGAACAACAATAAAATAAGGTTTAATCCTATTTCAAGGCACCATTTGGCGCTTTTTAAAAATGATGCCACATTGGCGATTTCTAAATTGTTTACTTACTTTTATCATATTGTAACCCACAATAAGCAAGTGGTAAACTGTTGCCATTCTTAATTTTTAAATAGTTATACATAGGAAAAGTCATAGATTTAGTGATAAAAACGTAACTGAAAAATCGATTGCATTTATACGAGAGTAACAATGTAACGAATGTAAAATTTTATCTCATCAAAAACGTCACCTGTAAGAAGTCGAGGCTAACGAAAAAGACAGGCTACCGCGGTGCATTCTGCATATCTTTTTTTACAGACCGCGAGAGTGACGTGGTGCTCTTTTCGTACACCTGCATTGGTGGATTCGAGCATCACGTGATTCCGCCGGTCTGTAAAAAAAGATACGCGTAAAGTACCGCGGTAGCCTTTCTTTTCCGTTAGCCTCGTAAAAAGTGCAGCCAAGTCTCGTGACTCTTTTTCCGTAAAAAGTTCTGAGATCGTATAAAGCCAAGTTTAGCTATCTTATTAACTCTGAAATTTTCATTCACAAATCACTCCTAGTCTCTACATCTTTAGTTAAATATTATTTTGTGACTTGGCAATTACGTAGCACGAGAATGTGATGTCTATAATTAGTCTTAATCAAATAATACCATGCAATCCCATAACATATTAAAGTGTAATAACTTCTCTGTGCGTATATAATTAGCCTTAATCATATTATCTCATCCCTTCCCACATAACATAGTAAGGTGTAATAACTTCCCTGTGCTGCGTAATTGCCAAGTCACAAAATAATATTTAACTAAAGATGTAGAGACTAGGAGTGATTTGTGAATGAAAATTTCAGAGTTAATAAGATAGCTAAACTTGGCTTTACACGATCTCAGAACTTTTTACGGAAAAAGAGTCACGAGACTTGGCTGCACTTTTTACAGGTGACGTTTTTGATGAGATTTCACTTCTTTTTGTAAGTAATCCTCCTTTTCTTGATTTTGGGTTCTTTTTGGAGATCATCCACTGATTTTCGCTAAGCCCACACTCTGTCCCTATTATTTACAGGTATCAAAAATTTGAAGCTTTAGTTTCGTTTGCAAAGTACTGTAGATAAAAAGAGATTTCAGGTTCCTAGGCCAGCACTAAGTTATGGGAGGGGGAGTGTCAAAAGTACTCTCAATTGCTTCCAGGATAGGTGCTATCCATCTGAGATATTACTCGCAGTCCTAGATACTTGATATTTAGCATAAAAGAACTTTTTCGTATAAAAAGAAAGCCAAAATTAAAATTTCCGGAAATTTTTTAATAAATCAAACTATATTCATTTTTTCAATTTTTTTTTCATTTTTTTTTGGCTTTTTTTTTTTTTTTTTTTTTTTACATTTACGGATTTTTTAATTTTTTCTTACTTTGTATACTAAACCCTACCTTTCTGCCAAATGTCAAGCTTCTAGGACTACAAAATCGGATTATTTTCAAATTTTTGACTTTTTATAAATTTATTGATTTTTCGATTTTACTTCTAACTTACCTGATTGTCGTGCCAATATAGTAATTTTTTGATCCGTCTTCTTAGGATCATTTAAGTTCAATTTAGAGGTAAATCAAGTGAATGTTAGAGTCACCATGATTTTATTTAGAAAGAACTATCAAACCATAACCAGCCAGTAATGTCGGGAGGGTAGGGGGAGCTGTGAAAATTTTTGTAGGACTAACATCATTTAACAATCCATATTTCATATGCGAAGTAAATAGAGAACCTGTGAAAGAAAACAAACCTGTCTATAAAGAAATCGCCTATAACGTAGCCTGTCTATAGTGGAACTTTCCTATAACGAAATTCGTAAACGAAAGAAAAGAAAACCATAATCCGGGGGAAATAACATAAAACAATTAGGGGCGTTGTACTAGCTAATAAGACAATTATCTTAAAACTAATGTTTGTAGCAGTACAAAATCAAATTGTTTTCGAATTTTCGATTTTTTTAAAGATATTTCGATTTTATTTTCGAATTTAACGAATTTTTTAATTGTTCCTTTTATTGAATAGTAAATACTACCTTTACACCAAGTTTTAAGTTTCTAAGAATACAAGATAAAATTATTTTCAATTTTTGATTTTTTCGATTTTATTTTATAATTTTCTGGATTTTTTAATTTTTTCTTATTTTGTATCCTTTATTACAAATTTCAAGTTTCTAGCGCTACAAAATCGAATTATTTTGAAATTTCCGATCTTTTTCGAGTTTTTTTGTTCTATTTTCGAATTTATTGTGTTTTAATTTTTTCTTTTTCTGTATCCTAAACAATAAGTTTTTCGAATTTTACAGATTTTTCTTTTCTTTTTTTGTATCCTAAATACTGCCTTTATTCCAAATTTTAAGTTTCTAGCTCCACAAAATCGAATTATTTTCAAATTTTCGTTTTTGTCGATTTTTTGATTTTATTTTCGATGTTTGTTGTGTTTTTATTTTTTTTCTTTTTCTGAATCCTAAACACTACCTTTACACCAAATTTTCAGTTTCTAAGACTACGAGATCATATTATTTTCAATTTCTCACTTTTCTTTCTTTCTTTCTTTCTTTTCTTTTAATTTTTAATTTTTGAAAATTTCGATTTTTTTGTTCGAATTATCCATATTTTTTAATGTTCCCTTATTTAGTATCTTAAATATTACTTTTATTCCAAATTACAAGTTTCTAGCACAATGAAATCGAATTATTTTCAAATTTTCTTTATTTTTCGATTTCTTTATTTTATTTTCGAATTTTATTGCGTTTTTATTTTAACTTATTCTTAATCCTAAACACTATCTTTACCGCGAATTTTAGGTTTCTAAGCCTAAAAGATCAAGTTATTTTAATTTTCTTAATTTTTTCGAATTTTTCGAATTTTTCGAATTTTTGATTTTTTTTTTCGAATTTTCCGTATTTTTTAATTTTTCCTTATTTTGCATCCTAAATACTACCTTTATTCCGAATTCCAAGTTTCTAGCGCAACAAAATCGGATTATTTGAAAATTTTCGTTTTTTTCCGATTTTTCGATTTTATTTTCGATTTTTTTTGTGTGTTTTTGATGTTTTCTTTTTCTGAATTCTAAACACTACCTTCACACCAAATTTTAAGTTTTTAAGACTACAAGATCGTGTTATTTTCCATTTTCAATTTTGTTCGAATTTGTTGAATTTTCGAATGTTTTTTTTTTTTTTTTTGGAATTTTCCGGATTCTATAATTTTTCCTTTCTTTGTATCCGAAACGCTAGCTTTACTCCAAATTTTAAGTTTCTATGGCTACGGGATCTACCCAATCTTTTTTATGACGCGAGAGTGAGTGTGTGAGGGACAAAAAATCGAAACTTTGAGTTCATATACCGTCTGCACTAATTTATGGGTATTTTTTGAATTATCCGCATTTTTTAAATTTTCCTTATTTAGTATCTTAAATATTACCTTTATTCCAAATTTCAAGTTTCTAGCGCTGTAAAATCGAATTATTTTCAAATTTTTCTTATTTTTCGATTTTTCGATTTTATTGTCGAATTTTACTGCGTTTTTTATTTTAACATTTTCTGATTCCTAAACAGTATCTTTACCGCGAATTTTAAGTTTCTAAGGCTAAAAGATCAAATAACTTTAATTTTTCAATTTTTTTTCGAATTTTTCGAATTTTTGAATTTTTTTTTTCGAATTTTCCGGATTTTTTAATTTTTCCTTATTTTGCATCCTAATTACTACCTTTATTCCGAATTCCAAGTTTCTAGCGCAACAAAATCGGATTATTTGAAAATTTTCGATTTTTGTCGATTTTGTCGATTTTTTCAATTTTGCTTTCGATTTTTTTGGTGTTTTTGATGTTTTCTTTTTCTGGATGCTAAACACTACCTTCACACCAAATCTTAAGTTTCTAAGACTACAAGATCGTCTTATTTTCAATTCTCAATTTTGATGGAATTTGTTAAATTTTCGAATGTTTTTTTTTTCGAATTTTCCGGATTTTATAATTCTTCCTCTCTTTGTATCCTAAACACTACCTTTTTTCGAAATGTCAAGTTTCTAGGGATACGGGATCTACCTAATCTTTTTGATGACGCGGAACGACTGAGTGAGTGAGTGACAAAAAATCGAATGTTTGAGTTCATATATCGTCTGAACTAGAAAAGACAGAAAGTTGTAATTTTAAATTTTGGTCTTGTGTGCCAAATACTCTAGAAAAACGAAGTTTTGAATTTTTGGGATACTCCAGCGTGGAGATATGGGGGGGGGGGCAAAAGTGCCCTGAGTTGCTTCCAGAAAAGTATGCTTACGGCCGTGCTTTCTCAACTTGGCAGAGGCACTGCCGTGCCTCTAGATTATACTTTACTCAATAGATGGTGTTGTAATTGGGAATTCATTTCCTGTTGCATCATAAAAAATCCCCCTTTTCTTCTCAAAGTTTTGAAACATAAAAAGCACCTACGCAGTGTAGAGGTAGGAATGTACTTCGATTTGCAGAAAAGAGACAGTGAGACTTTGACGCATGCGCGCAACATTGTTTATTACGTAACTTTTTTAGAACATTTTTTATTAGAACTTTAGTTTTTGAACTCTAACGTTTTAGTTTAGTATTGTTTGTGATTATGATTGTCAGAGAGCGTGTCGCTCAGTAACAGAAATGTATATAATAATTTGTTCGTCGTCTTATTTGTCATTAAATAGTGATGTGTTTACTAATATCCTGCATTTTATTTGAGTCAAGATTATTCTCTCGTGAAAATTGCATATATTGGAATATATCGAATCAACTGAAAGATGTTCTTTATTGAAGCAATGGAGCCCCGATGCCCGTTTTTTGGAACTTAGAAGGTAAGAAAATTTGTTTCTTACTGATTTTATTTTAAATAGTTTTAGAAATCAATTATATTAAAATTGATTAATTATATGTCGTCAACATCAGCTGAATTTTATTATAGGCAGTTGGAGTTGCCACATAACTGGCATCCCTGCCGGGATCGGTGGCTCCGTAGATGATTGGAATTAGAGATTAGAAAGTTAATTAGAAGTTAGTTAACTAGAATTGAACATTAAGTATGGATAAATTAAAGAAATCAAGGACGCCAGTTCGTTCCAGCTTCACAAAGTTGATAAAAGAAATAGAAGATACTTTGCAGGTTAAATGTGATGATATCGATAGTCTGTCGTCTCTTTTAGATAGGTTAGAATCAAAACATGAAGAGCTCTCATTAATAGATAAACAAATTTTAGATAATTTATCTGAAGATAAAAATTGTCAACAACACGCCTTCGATGCTGAATACGAACAAACAGATAAGTATAACACCAATTATTGGGAGGTGAAAAATAAACTATCTAGATACATTCTTAAATTAGAGAAAGAGAGCAATCAGGATACCTCTTTATCATCAGATGGTATGGCCACTAGAAGAAAGTTTAAATTACCTAAATTAGAGCTTAAGCCCTTTAATGGTGATATCAAAAATTGGCTATCTTTTTGGGGTCAGTTTGAAAAAATCCACGAAGATCCCGATATTGTAAACGAGGACAAAATACAGTATCTTATTCAGTCTACCCAAAAGGGATCTAGGGCAAGGGAAATTGTTGAATCTTTCCCCCCTACAGCCGATAGCTAGCCAGAGGCGATACAATCGTTGAAGGCACGGTTCGGTAGAACAGATATTTTAATCGAAGTATACATACGCGAAGTACTAGGATTAGTTATTAATAATTCTTTAGGACAAGGCCAGAGACTGTCCCTTGTTAAGTTGTATGATAAAATAGAAACATACCTTCGGTCATTAAAAATGTTAGGCGTATCGAGCGAAAACTATTCTTCGATTTTATATCCATTGGTCGAATCAGCATTGCCTTCAGATATTCTTAAATTATGGGAAACACATCTTGGCACTTTATCTGTTAATGATAAAGATAAAGATCAGGGAATTAATAAATTAGATACTTTAATGAAATTTTTACAAATTGAAGTTGAAATGGAGCAAAAGGTCAAATTGGCTAAGAGTGGGTTTTCTTTCGATAAAGATGTCTCAGTAAATAGAGAACTTAGATTCGATCGTAAGGATAAAAATTTTTCCCTTCCTACGGCGGCCGAACTGTATAATGCAGATGATAAAAAATTGGAAGAACAGTGTGTTTTTTGCGAAAATAAACATCGTAGTCAAAATTGTAGAGCGGTATGGAAAATGACACTCGCGAAGAGAAAAGATGCTTTATTAAAAAAAGGAGCTTGCTTTCGATGCTTCAATGCCAACCACTTGGCTAAAGCTTGTAAAATTAAAACTAATTGTACTCATTGTGGGAAAAGTCACCACCAGTTCATGTGCATAGAAAAGGATAAAATTAATTTAGGCGATAATTCTAAAGAGGATTGTACTCCTAATAAAGATTGTATGCTTGCGAATACAGCTTCTAGAAAAAGGGTTTTGCTCCAAACATTGGTTGTACGCATATACAATGGGGATAAAACTATCCTACGCCGTCAGGAGCCCACGGGGGTCGCCGACGCGCGTAAACGACCATCGCACCCAAGCCTCTGAAGTGCTTTTAACGCACCAGGGCTTTGTCTCGCCCGGCGCTGCGATCGGCCTGAGGCCGCTCCCCACTGCGGACCCCCAGGTCATTTTACCAAGGTTGGTGACATAGGTCGTCACGGCAGTAACCCCACATCTCGGAGGAAACTTCCGCAGAGACGGAACCTTGATGAACCGCCATGGAACCCCCAACGACTTCGCTCGCGCGACCCCATAGGGGGAGACGGTCGCTAGGCCATATGTCGAGCTACCACGACGGCTCTTGCTTTACCACAGCTCGAAGGGTGTGGGCAACCTACAGAGGTTGTCACGTTCCCTTTTGCAGTGGATCCTGAAAGGGAAAGGATTAGTGCAACAAAATATAAACTCTAAATTTACAACGACAACAACTACTGACTAGAATGCTTAAACATTTCAAACTTCAACAACAAACTTTAACTACAACAACATATATATATACACAACTGTGACTAGCCCATTTTATCACAGACAACTGCCGGCTTATGAGACGAATCTCAAGCCTGCGTACTGATTGCACCATTACCTCTACCTCTACGTCCTGCACCGTGGGGACCACGGGCATTTCGCAGAGCGTTCAAGTGTGGGCGTGGAAGAGCTCGGTGATTGCGGCCTGCTCTTTGGCGACCAAGATTGCGATCTAGTGTACGCATAAGGAGTCGGTGAATGATCAACCGAACATCCTTTCTGGCGTAGCCACACAGGCAGAGATCGCGCGGCGTTCGCGTCCGAAAGTCACGAGGAAAGTACTTTTCCCTCACAGACTTCCAGAGCTCGCACCGGAAGAGCACATGGCTGATGTCACACACCTCAACCCCACAAAAACATGTAGAGTCGTGGTGAAAGAATCGAGCCTGATGATCGCCAAAGGTGCCGTGTCCCGTGAAGACCTGATTAATGAAGAAATCGCCCTGCAGTCGACGGATGCCGACGCGTGGGAAAGATTCATAGGTCTTGCGCCCGGTCCCAGATTGGTCCCATCTCTCTTGCCACTTGGACAAGGCACGTCCAAAGAGGTCTTTTTTGGCTTGGCGGCGCGTGACTGGAATCACTACATCGACGTCATGCCGAGCAGTGGCTTCTTTTGCCAACTTGTCCGCCCTCTCGTTGAAGATGTGACCGACATGGGCCCGGACCCAATGCAGATGAACCTCAATTCCTGTTGTTTGAATCAGATCCCTAATCTCGGCAATGGCCTTGTGCTGAGGCACAAGTCCGTGAAGCGCTTGGAGCGTCGATCTCGAGTCTGAAAAGACGTCGAGCTCCCCGAGACCTCTCCTGTGGGCGTGGGTGATTTCTTCTTTGATCGCATGGACCTCCGCCGCAAACACTTCCGCCCCATCGGAGAGACGGAACTGGCTCTCCGCAAGTACTTGGTTCTCTGACACAGCAAGGAACGCACAGCCTACTGTGGTGTTCTCCTGCTTGGATCCGTCCGTGTAGTACGAACACGAAGTCCGCGGTTCCAAATCCGCGGTCCAACGGACTCTCCAGAGATCCTCAAGTCTGGGAGTGGGCCTCCAGAGGTCGACCAACTCGGAGTCTAGTCCGGTACCGTCAACGCTCTTCTTCCATCGGACAAGGGCCGTGTAGTCCCTTTCCAGCCCTGCACGCAAGTCGAGGGGGAGAACCCCTGACAAGACGTGAAGAGCATCCGTGGAGGTTGTCGCGTAACATTTTGTTACGCAAAGGAGTAGGCTCCTTTGCATGCTAAGCAACCTGTTTGCAACCACTACCTTCTTTGAGTAAAACCAAATAGATGCCGCGTAAAGAATGATTCTTTCCACTATGATAGAGTAGAGCATCTTTCTAACTTTCGGTCTCAGACCCCATGTGGCTCCTGAGAGACGGTACATTTTATTCAACACTTTAAACGCCTTCTCCTGGATGGCGGCCAGGTGCAGCATCCAACTAAGGTGGTGGTCGATTATGAGGCCCAGGTACAAAATCTGCCATTTAAAGCCGATTTTGTTTCCTTCCATGAGGATATATACAATGGGGATATCGTACGAAATGTTAGAATTTTATATGATACGGGATCGCAACGGTCGTATATATCAAAATTTGCTGCTAACATGTTAGGATATAATAGTATAAGTAAAGAAAGAATAGTGCATAGTTTATTTGGGGGTCGACAATGTGAAGAACTACACGATAGATATTTAATTAATTTGGGAAATATGGATAATAGTTATCGATGTAAACTTGAGGTATTAGACCAACAAAAGATTTGCTCTGAAATTTCACCTATACCGGAAGGATCCTTTATTAATGAAATAAAACGGTACGGAATTTTATTGACTGATAGAGTCACTAAAACTAATGATTTATTATACGAATTTTCTCCTGATGAAATTCATGTGTTAATTGGTGCAGATGTCGCCGGAAAATTATTTACCGGAAATTTAAAACAATTACAGGGCTTATTAGTTTGCATGGGAACTCGTTTAGGTTGGACAATTCTCGGGAAAACTGAAGGTTATGAAAATAAAAATATGAAAAATTTAGTTTTCTCGCTGCATGTCAAAGAGGCAAAAATTTCCGAGTTATGGCACCTTGACACTTTAGGAATTCGAGATCCTGGGGAGAAAAAGGGTAGAGAAGAGATAGAGTTAGCCACTAAAGAACATTTTCTTAGTAATATAAGAGTAGATGACGAGAGTAGATATGAAGTTGGTCTTCCATGGATACAGGGCCACCCTAGACTACCCAGTTACGAAAATATCGCTCGACGTAGATTAAAAACATGTGTCGATTCATTAAAAAAGATAGGAAAATTAGGTGATTATAATCAAATATTTAATGAATGGTTAGACGAGAAAATAATTGAAAAGGTTGATCAGAAACGTTAGGTAGTGAGCATTTCCTTCCTCATAGAGCAGTGTTTAAAGAAAACTCCACTACAAAAGTGCGGCCAGTTTTTGATGGTTCAGCTCGGGAAAAGGACTCACTATCGATAAATGATTGTATTGAAAAGGGGCCTAACCTCGTAGAACTGATTCCTTCTGTTTTAAACAGATTTAGATTGGGGAAAATAGGGGTAATTGCTGACATAAAAAAGGCTTTTTTACAGATTGGTATTAAAAAAAAAGATCGATCATTCTTGAAATTTCTATGGTATGAAGAAGGGAACCCTCAAAAGTTGATAACGCTTCAACATAGAAGAGTAGTATTTGGCATTTCATGTAGCCCCTACCTTCTAGGTGCCACGTTAGAATATCATTTGAAAAATGCACCTGCACAATTTAAAAACACTGCGTTAAAATTGTTAGAGTCATTTTATGTAGACAACTGTGTTACGAGTATTGATAATAAGGAACAGCTAAACAGATTTATCGAAGAGTCAAAAACTCTTCTTAGCAATGCTAAATTCGAGCTTCGCGGGTGGGAGCATAGTTTTCGAGAAGTTTTTACAGGGGAAAATGTCCCTGTTTTAGGGCTAATGTGGGATTTTAGAAGGGATATACTAGCAGTTGATTTAAAAGAAATTTCAGAGGATGATCGCCTTGTAATTAAAAGAAACATTTTATCGTCTGTACACAGAATTTTTGATCCTATCGGATACACATGTCCTGTAACATTAGAACCTAAAATATTATTACAGGAGTGTTGGAAAGCTAAAGTGACATGGGACACGGAATTACCTGTTTCTATCAAGAAAAAATTTGAAAAATGGAAAAAACAATTAGGAAAATTAGGGACTATTGAAATACCTAGGTGTTTTTCTCGAGATGCAGATAAGTTGCATTCATTACACGTTTTTTGCGACGCTAGTAAAGTAGCGTATGCTACGTGTATATTTATACGGACCGAAAATGAGAACGGTGGTTTCTGTCAGTTGGTTCAAGCAAGAAGCCGAGTTGCTCCTATGAAAACAATTTCTATCCCGCGGTTAGAATTATTGGCTTGTAATATTGGGGCTAGATTAGCAAGTAGTGTTAAAACTGATTTGAAATTAGATAACATTGCCATTTTTTATTGGACTGATTCGGCCAATGCGCTTTACTGGATAAAAAGAATTGAAAATTGGGCACCTTTTGTTTACAACCGAGTGTCCGAAATTCGCTCATTAAGTGATCCTTCAAAATGGCACTTTATTCCTGGCCAATTGAATCCTGCTGACCTGCCTTCAAGGGGTTGTACCGCTGAGGTTTTAGCCCGAGATAAATGGTGGGAGGGACCACAGTGATTAAGAAAACCAATGGACGAGTGGCCAAATTCAGAAATGTTTCCTGACTTCGAGACTATAGATGCAGAAAGAAGAAAAACAATTATTAGTGCTACAAATGTAAATGTTCACAGTGAACAATTTTACACTAGGATTTCATCCTACGATAAATTAGTAAAAGTAATCGCGTGGATATACAGATTTTACAAAAATTGTAAGAAAGCTAAAGAAGAGAGAGAATTTAAAATTTTAACTGTAGAAGAGCAGAATGAAGCTGAAAATGTATTGTTGAAATTAGTTCAAAAATCGTTTACTGGTCCTGAAGATAAACGTCTAAAAGCATTTCAGACCAGAACATATTCGGCTGGAGTTCTGCGGCTGAAATCACGTATACATTTGAGAGATGATATTCTGAATTTCAGATTTCCTATTATTCTTCCACATGACCATCCTGTAGTTGAAAAATTAATTAGATCTAGACATTTGAAACTAGGTCATGCTGGTGTACAAATTATGATGTCTAATTTAAGGGAAGATTTTTGGATCTTAAAATTCCGAAAAACTGTCAGAAAAATTATTAGAACCTGTGTAAGATGTAGACGACACGATTTTAAACCAGTAGAAATTTCCACTCCTCCCTTACCTGAAGATAGAGTAAGAGAAGCTGCCATTTTCCAAATTGTTGGTCTGGATTATGCCGGTCCGCTTATTCTTAAAGAAAATAGGAAAATCTGGCTAGTAATATACACTTGTGCTGTTTTTCGAGCAGTTCATTTTGAACTAGCTACCTCATTATCAACTGACGTGTTTTTACTGACGTTGAGAAGATTCATAGCCCGTAGAGGCAGACCTTCTATTATCTATACAGATAACGGTAAAAATCTTGTTGGAGCGGAAAATTTGTTGAAAGAAATAAACTGGAATTCAGTACAAAATGATAGTATATCAAGGAAAATTATTTGGAAATTTATACCTCCTTCAGCTCCGTGGTGGGGAGGGTGGTGGGAGCGATTGATTGGCCTAACCAAGAGAATACTCAGAAAGGTTTTAGGAAAAAGTTCTCTGAATTACGAAGAAATACAAATCATTATATGTGACCTAGAAAGTGTTATCAACAGTCGCCCGCTTACTTATGTGTCAGAAGATTTAAATGATCTCGTACCTCTCACTCCGTCCATGTTCTTGCTAGAAGTGAAAGGTAGTGGTACACCCGATATTGATATTCTAGATGCCAAATCATTGAACAAAAGGCTTGTTTATCAACAGAAAATAAGACAAGACCTCCGTAAACGATTTAGATCTGAATATTTAGGCCAATTGCGACAACCTAGTAGATGGAAGAAAATACAGAAACCTGTAGCAATAGGTGATGTTGTGATTGTTTCCAGTGACAATAATAAAAGAATTGATTGGCCTCTGGCCAAAGTGATTGAAATTTTTCCATCTAAGGATGGACACATCCGCTTAGTGAAAATAAGAATGAAAACTGGGGAATATTTAAGACCTACAAGCAGGTTAATACCCTTAGAAGTATCACAAGATAACGACAGTATGAGAAACCATTTCAAGGACATTAAAAAGAAACAAGATTTTAATGAACATAAAGGTGCTAGTAATCCTCCTAGTGGTTCGGTCAGCGACAGTACATCGGACGTTTCGGTTCGTCGCTCCAGATACGGGCGTATCATAAAACATCGAACGAATTGGGTTTGAGTTCCAGATCCCGAAACTCAAAGGTGGGAGGATTTTGTAATTGGGAATTCATTTCCTGTTGCATCATCCAAAATCCCCCTTTTCTTCTCAAAGTTTTGAAACATAAAAAAGCACCTACGCAGTGTAGAGGTAGGGATGTACTTCGATTTGCAGAAAAGAGACAGTGAGACTTTGACGCATGCGCGCAACATTGTTTATTACGTAACTTTTTCAGAACATTTTTTATTAGAACTTTAGTTTTTGAACTCTAACGTTTTAGTTTAGTATTGTTTGTGATTATGATTGTCAGAGAGCGTGTCGCTCAGTAACAGAAATGTATATAATAATTTGTTCGTCGTCTTATTTGTCATTAAATAGTGATGTGTTTACTAATATTCTGCATTTTATTTGAGTCAAGATTATTCTCTCGTGAAAATTGCATATATTGGAATATATCGAATCAACTGAAAGATGTTCTTTATTGAAGCAATGGAGCCCCGATGCCCGTTTTTTAGAACTTAGAAGGTAAGAAAATTTGTTTCTTACTGATTTTATTTTAAATAGTTTTAGAAATCAGTTATATTAAAATTGATTAATTATATGTCGTCAACATCAGCTGAATTTTATTATAGGCAGTTGGAGTTGCCACAGATGGCAAGAAATATGAAGTAATAATAAATTTTATCTTATCTGCCTAATAAGATCGTGTGGGGATAAAGCAGTTATAAAAACAGCCCATTTTTTCAAGCATTCTTTTTTTTATTTATAAGAAATTGGAGGTTATAAATTTTTTAAATGCCTGTGTGCAGAGGAATGTAATGAAATATTTAATTTCGATAACGTCGCTGCGGTATGATTACACTTTACCGGCAACAGATGGCGCCACATGGCAACATCTTCGCTTTCGCTTGCTTTAAATTGGCATTTTAACAGAAAGTTGCATGGAGTTCATTAAATTACATCCATGGAGTTCATTCATCCATGGTCTATTATATTTTAATGAATCTCAAAGGAATGATTCACATATTTTTTTACTATCGCTATCGCTGATGGCTGGATGAAACGATTTTCAACTCAAGATATATCGAAAAACATGCATATATCGATGTAGCTCATCACTCAAGATTTTTTTTTTTACACAATCTTTCTGAAAAGGTCAATCTTATGCAGCTTTATTGCAAAAAATTAAATCTCTGAAAATTAAAATAAAATGGCTAATTTTAAAGAAAGATTATCGGAATCCGGATGAGTTCACTCCGGAAATGTTATACACTTAGCGCTATTATACAGGGTGCAAAATGTTATCTATCGCCGACCTTTAATTTCTCAACCTTTGCTTGTAGACATATACACTCATCTCTAAAATTAAGGTCATAAACATAAAATCTGTTTAAACTGATGAACTATTCACTGTGTTGCCACGAAATTTGGCACATAGGTATATTACAATGGGAGAAAGAATGTAGCAACATAACAATATGGAAAAGATTTTAATTGTGAATTAAAATACAGGGTATATTAAAAAGTGTTAAATCATGAATCAGAGATAAAGCATTTATCTCGAGAAAAGTATGTCTAATATAGAGTGTGACCACTGTGCACTGCTATATAAGCCTCACAACGAACTCTCATACTGTTTATGAGGATGTCAATAAATGTTTGTGGCGACAAAGCCCATTCTTCCAAAAGCGCGGGTTTTAACTCCTGGCGGGTCATAGCAGGGGGGGTTACGATGTGCAATGGCTCTTCCAAGACCATTCGAATGTCACCAGGAAGGCCGGGCAAGACCGCCACAGAGCAACGACACCTTCACAAAATAGCTACTTGGCATTAAGCTCACGACGACATAAGCT